>JAVIWC010001618.1:600000-1001547 GCA_031894815.1 Creontiades dilutus
ATTAAAACTCCCTGCAAATTAGTACACAAAGGTTAATGGTTCAGAGTAGGTATTAACCAATAATTCGAAGGAAGTAAGGTTACTGCAACGTCTCCGAAAATGTTGAAAATGGAATTTCCCCAAATGTTCTTCAAGGGAATCTGGATTGAATGATTCTTGGCAGTCAACACTAGTTAAATATACCATGTACACAGGTTTATTTGTATGTTTGTGCAATTTCAAGGGGTGACTCACCTTAAAATTGAGATTAAAAATTCGTTCTTTAGCAATTGGCGAGGAAATAAAAGCTGAAAATCAAATCCAATTTCGAAAGCGAGAATGAGTTAGCTGGGCTTCATGCTTTAGCACAATGAAGCTTTTCAATTTGAAAAATTTTTGTAGAAAACAACTATCGCACAGCGTGCATTCATAAGTTAAGTAAGAATATTGAGGCAGAATCCTTTACTTTTTGGCACTGGCAACATTTGGCCCTTGTTCGGAATAAGCTCGGAGTTTAAGTTATATAGTTAGAAAATTATCAAAATTAATGATTTTGTAATGCAACTTGTTTGTAAAGTAACTTGTAATGAAACCCTAACATAAATTATAAAAGAACTATCTATAGAAATATCTATAACGCCATCTCCCAAGCTTCAAAGTGGTTGAGGAGAACGAGCATTCTTCAATCTTCTTAAATTTCAGTTTACCTAGAAAGCATCATCTGTGGATGTAAGGACCAGCTCTGGTAATCAAACGATGCGGAGGGTTATCGAATACAGAAATAATAAACCTTTTCGTAATAATTTGTAGGTTTTGCTTCCGAGTCTACCAAGGTAGCGGAAGCATTGTTTTCACTTTCGGAATGTGAAAATTTTTTTGTCTCCAAAATCAAAAATTCCACTCGCATTTTGCGTTTTAGACCTTTCTGAACAATTTTGGTTCCGTGTCTGTCTGTCTGTCGGTTTGTCTGTTCTGTCTGTCAGCAAATCCTTGTTACGGGCAAAACTACACGAAGTTATAGTCCGATTTTGATGAAATTTTCAGGGATTGTGCGGGTTGGGGTGTCCATGGTCCCCTATAAGTTTCATGACCCCCGGATCAATAGTAGTCTCTGCGCATGTGCAAACGAAATCCTTGTTACGCGCATAACTCCGGAGTTCTTGACCAATTTCGATGAAATTTTCAGGGATTGTTCGGTTTGATGTGTAGATGGTCCCCTATGAGTCCCGGATCAATAGTAGCCTCTGAGCATGCGCAAACGTGAAATCCTTGCCACAAGCATAACTCCGGGAGTTCTTGACCGATTTGGATGAAATTTTCAGGGATTGTTCGGTTTGATGTGTAGATGATCCCCTATAAGTTTCATGACCCCCGGATCAATAGTAGTCTCTGCGCATCCGCAAACGTGAAATCCTTGTTACGCGCATTACTCCGGGAGTTCATGACTGATTTCGATGAAATTTTCAGGGATTGTTCGGACTGATGTAAAGATGGTCCTCGTGAGTAATAAAGAGAAAATAAAGTTTTAGCCTCGAGCTTGGATCGAACTATATATTTTATAGTTTGTTCAATAGTTTAACATGCCTACCTTTATTTTCTCAAGTTATGCTCCTGTATAACAATAAATTTACCCTAATTCAATATTTACTTCGCCTAATTGAACGAAGTTCTTTAGTCAATAATAATTTTCAATTATATATACAGTCATGTTATGGATACTAGGAAGCTATGTGCCACACCCACTTGTTCAGGTTTTTTATTTTTTCAAACTATTTACTGTTGATTTTCATTGGCTATAACAAAATACGTTGTTCGTCACAGGTTGCAGTGAGGATTGGTAACGGGACTCTAGACATCAGGAAGGAAGATGACAACACTTCCGTGTCTTCTCATTCTCTTCATCTGGTGTCCCGGCTAACGGTGCAAACCAACAGCATCTTCTACTGCGTCAGAGATCAAAATCAGCCCCTCATTGTGTGCCACCTCTTCGAGTCCACCGACCCGCACATTGTAAGTTGTTTCTATCTTCTAAAACATATCAAATACAGAATAAGTGAATTTTAGGGAATTGAAGTAGAAAATGAACCTATTGCAATGGCTCCAAAAACTTTAAAATACCCATTTTTCAAAATGTTCTTCATGGTTTACCTATTTGTTGTAAGACGAGACTCGTTCCACTAGTTAAACAGAACTTTATCGCTTTTTCATGTGTATTTACAAATTTCATACTACCGTGCATACATCAGACACAAGAGATGTGTCTAAAAGCGGATAGAAAACTACCGCTAGATCACGGGGGAAGACGGTTCAAAGCTAATGTTGGATACTGGTAGTTCTCCCTTCTCGTTTCTAGAAATTGCCACGGCTGAGCATAAACCTGAAGCTTTTCATCTCCAGGGATATCATCTAGGTGTTGTAGGTTATCGCCTCAGCCCTTGATTGTAGCAACTACTCCTTTCATCATTATTTTCATTGTTAGATGGTTGCAGAATCTGGTTACAAACCATAATTGTACTGTATGACGCCCCTGTCCCTTACACTGCTCCCATAAGTAAAATGGTCGATATCTTTTAAATATTACCCCTTAAAAGTGACGTTTACTCCTCTTCTGCCTATTGCGAGCCTCTATTCCCCCTCCCATCGCCCAGCTTTTTGCTGGATGAGAATAGTTAATCCTTCCTGTTTCTTCAAGCTGCTACGCCTGACCATGACCTTTTGAGCTTATGGTAACCTCGTGGAATTGCAGGCCCATAGTCCATTCCATCATCTCCTTTATATGGGTCATTCTCCCAGAAAGGGCCAATCTTTGTCCGAAGAGGATTCTGACTTCCCATTAATGATTTGGGGATCAAAAAATTGTCTCGATACACTATCAATCTTGCTCTACGATATGCAATCAACACATAATGCATTTACATACCATTTAATACTTAAATTTTAACAGCGAATTTTCCTGTAGTCCTGAACATTGTGAACCACTGATTACAGTTATTGTCCCAGGATTCTGGGGATTCTTCAATACATATCTAAAGATGAAAAAAATTGATTTGCGGATTTTCAAAGAAGCTCACAAAACGAGCAGGAGTTTAAATTCGAGTGTCCGGAGGTTTCTGTCCTTAGTCTGCCTTCTGTGTGTTTTCATATTTTGGTGGCATACTCTCATCTCCCGTGGTTTTACCTCCACCACACTATGTGTGGTTGTACATTAGGTTATTAAATAAAGAGATTGAAGATAGATTGTTATTTTATATGGAGGTATGTGGTGGGGAGTTCAGTTATGGAAATGTGGTTTCCCAAGCAGCATTGTTCTTTAGTCTGCCATCTGAGAAACGGTAAGAAATTGAAATTATTCCTTTTTTCTTGTCTCAAAATGTAGACTTTACCGAGCTTGTTCCGTTGGTATAGTGGTTTTGCTGACAAACATCAATAGAACCCGAGAGAGGGTGAAAAAACCAAGTTTCCAAGCACTGTCTTGTGTCTTTGGCATTGATGACTAGGTTCAAGTCATTTATTAACAATAGTCTTTTTCACAGGTATAATATAGTCAAGTTTTTCATCATTCATTTTTATTTCGCTGTATGTCAGATTCTATATTACCTCTCTATACACAAACATCACTTATGAACCAGTGGTACCTAATGTACCAACACTGTATATCGGAATAGTCACTACCTACCGCACCCCGCAATTCTCAGCATTTTGTTTTCAATAAAACGTCATTAGTGTAATGCTCTTTTAATGGTTGGTCGGTGTCCGAGGGGAAAAAATTAATTGAAAAGACGGAGAAGTTTTCCGCTTCTGGGACTTGTGATGTACCGATACTGGTAAACAAGTTGGGAATCGGCGGACAAGGACGAGCGGAAGGAACTCCGCTGAGTTGAATAACGTCTTCATAAAATAAAACGCTTCTCCCGACAAGTCCATTAACTCCCAAACGTTTTTTTCTTGATCGTTAAATAAAAAAGTTAATAACAAATTGAATTGGTAATAATAATGATAATAAATCAGTCAAGTTGAGTGTGGCATCTCAGCATTACCTCGTGTCCTCATTTGACTGACTGTATAAACCGTGCCCTAGTGCCCAAACTTGTATAATGGGGAAAAACCGCATCCCAAAAAATGTAAGTTGCATTTTTATATTTTCAAAAACTTTTTGATCATGGGAAATGGGATCATACATTTCAGATTTTGGTTTAATATTCAATAATAAACCATTGAAATCGCTCTTGAAAAAAAAATTCTAACCCCCCTGAAAATTTCATAGTTTACGTTTCAAAGGGTGTAGAATCCAAATCTACAATAAATTTTTCCGTCCGTCCGCCGTACGTCGTATGCACGTTTTCTCCTAAACGTCTGGAGCAAAAAATTTGAAATTTTCAGGAAAAATCCATGTTGGTCCGATAACGCCCCAATTCTTTAGCCACCTCACTCACTTGATTTAAATTGCCCTTTAAGGGTTGTCAAAGGTTTCTAAAACCCCTAAAAACCTCAAAAAAAGTCAAGGCGGCCTAAATTTGGACTCTTTTTGAAGAACTTTCCATGAGGAATCGAATGAGCCTCTCCCCAGGTCTGTAGCTCAAACCATTCCCGATGTATGGCGCGATTTATGCTGCCAACATTTGCGTTCTTTTGGTTTATTATTGTTTTTGTTTTGATCGCAGTAACCTAGTGATGTGTGAATGTGGATACTGGAGTGAACTCCTAAAAGGATTTGTAGCCGATACACGGGTTGAAGCCTTCTGATATGCATGAAACGCTGCACATTCTTTCACTGGGGTTTATTATTCAATTTTATTCATTTGGCTTGCGTTCATGATTTGAATTTCTACTATGCTTTGGAGTGTGCGTGTTTCACAGGTGATAGAGCGATTATCGAATTTCAGGAGATATGCATAGGGCACGTAAATCTGTTCTCAACCAAAATACCAATTTGGATCGATCAGTTGATCATATTTGTGTGCCTCCTGAAATTCAATAATCGCTCTATCCTGTGAAACACGCACTCCAAAGCTTAGTAGAAATTCAAATCATGAACGCAAGCCGTGTAAATAATAAACCCCAGTGAAAGAATTTGCAGCGTTTTTTTAATAGAAACTCAATTGCGGCGGATGGACAGCAGATTTGGATTCCAAGCACCCTAAAATCTCATAGAACAAACGTTTAAAGGGGTTTAAAGGGGGGGGGGGGGGGGTTACATAAATATTTCACTATACGATTATATTGGCTTATTACTTATTATTGGTAATATAAACCAAAACAATGATCCTGCTCCCTATGCGTTGACTTGCTAGTAAAAAAAATTTACCTGCAAGTTACGTTTTTAAAATTTTTAATAACAAACTATCAACTCAAGAGAAGATAATAACTGTTGATTCATAGATTTCCGTTAGACGGACCTTAAGTTGGCTCCTAATAAGGTCTTCATCTTGGGCGGGATAAAAAAGTGGATTGCGATGAAAAGAGATGACGTTGCAACAGATATTACTATCTTAGAACGCCTTTTGAATCCCAACGATTAATACTGCTGACTTGTCAACTATTACACATCTTCTTGTCGGAATTAAGATATTACCGAGAAACTGCTTGAATCGGATTGATTCTCAACTTTGCGCTGCTACCAAAATTTATGTGATAGCGATTTTGGCTCGATCTTATCGATATAACTCACAAGCTACTCTTTACAGACGGATCTAAGACAGGTAGAATGGTCGGCTCAGCGGTGATTGACGTGGAAGCTAACATTACTATGAAGTATCAATTACCTGAAGAAACAAGTAGCTACTCAGCTGAAGTAATAGGAATAATACAAGCTCTCAATTACATTGCAGCTTATGATAGACCTCCCAATCAACCCATAGTAATATTTTCCGATTCACTTAGCACATTAACAACAATGGGAGCACCCAACGTATCGAAATTTGAGAACCATCTCATAATGGAAGCAATGCAATTATTTAACAGATCTAAAAATGCCGGGGTCCGTGTGCAATTTCTGTGGGTTAAATCTCACGCAGGGATCATATTTAATGAACAGGCCGACATTGCAGCAAGAAGGGTGACATAATTTCTTGGGAACAGCCTAAAGAGGAATATTATGCTCTAGCAAGAAGAGAATGGTTTCGAAGTTTTAACGAATTAAACTCGAGTTTTAACGAATTAAACTCGAGTTTTAACGATTTAAACTCGAGTTTTAACGATTTAAATTCGAGTTTAAATCGTTAAAATTATAATATCATCATCAAGTCCGTGAATAACAATAAACTTGGCGGAAAAGAGTGATTTCTGCTAATTTTTGCCATTTTGGGAAAATTTTCCAATCTTTGAGCCCCTACATCTCGATGATCGCTTGGTCAAAAATCGGGTGTGAGTAGGTCATTTTGTAGAAAATTTTGTCCACCTCATTTTATAACGGAGAGATTTTCTCGCGAGGATGAATAGTTTTCGAGTTATAGCGGAAAAACTGAAAAAAGTCCGAAAAAATCGCGTTTTTTCGGCCCCCTGGAGTTAGCACAAGGTTAATTTGTCCGCAATATGAGGTATAGCCCCCCTGGGGGGGTAGGAACAACCCAGCAAATTTGCGGAAAGTTGGGAATTTTTGCAGGCTCCCCTCCGATTTTGGCACCAGATGACTGGACTAAAAGGTGACATTCGCACAATATGTAGACTTAGAGCAAATCATGCTATATGCCCAATGTACCTGCACCGTATTGAAAGGAGAGAGTCGCAGTATGTGAATGTGGTCAGCTAATATGCGATTTAGAACATATTATGGAATGTCCTTTGTACAGCATCACACGTGAAGTAATGTTGCGAAACATACAAGTATTAGAGAAAACCCCTTCAACTATGAGATATCTGTTACTGAAGAAGAACAGCAATGCTTGGAGGGAAATAATTAAATCCATAAATAACTCTAACATCAAAAGCTAAGGCCACGATTATTATACATAGGTATAACGAAATATGTTTAACTGACGTTTTGGAACACAAATATGTGTATATCATGATTAATTTGTAACGTAAAATATAACCATGTATATGACGATATTGTAATTATTATGGCTGAATGTAACTAAATACTTGCCAATAAATAACAAATAATAAAAAAAACATAACTCACAGTTAGTAATTTTGGGTAGTTTGAGATGATTCGTTTTATCTTGTATTGTTGATTTTATGTATTCCGCGAATTTTCGTGGAAAAGAAAGCTACTGCAATGGTTTTGAAAATTTTAAAATAAATGTTTGCAAATGATTCATCAAAATCTGAAAAAAAATCATCTGAAATGATTCTTGGATGTTAATGTTTATATATAGCACAAGTATGTTAATGTGTGTGTGTCGATTGATTGGAGACGATTTTTAACACTCGATAGGATTGAGAGTTACTGATTTTTAGCATAAATAAGTCAAAATAACTAATAATATGATGGCTCAATAAGTTGGAAAACACTAACAAAATATATTACAAATGAAAAACAAATAGGTACCACTACGAACAGTAACGCAGTCAAACCGAATTTCGGAATGCCAACAAAGAACTGGTCTTAATTGTTGTTTAGAATATTTTCTTCCTCAAAGGGATGGTAAGGAAAGAGACATCTGGCTCAAGGTGGTCAGATGGAAGATGTGTGGGATTGGCCTATATGTTGTAACTGAAACTCAATCGAAGTTATTAGCGTTTACATAACTTTTCCCAAATTTGATCGTATTCACACCTCAATTTCACGGGATTGGTTTGGTTTGCGTCAGGTGCAAAATGTTTTGGGGTTTGTGAACCTGGGTACCTATTCAGTGAATACAACAGAAGACGCGATGTAGAGTAATCCTGAATTTTTTGAAATTCATATTGAACGAATAAAACACAAGTGTAGTTGAAGATCGAAATACCAAATAACTGTTTGGCAAGTTGGGTGTGGCACATACCTATCTCGCATAATTAACAAGAATGTACGGATCATTTAAGTATTTTAAATGGTCTTGAACAAAGGAAATTAAGAACATGAGCTTGTTACAACAAAATGTCATAGGACGTATTACCAGAGACTTCAATTTTATTTTATTTTTTCAAATTTTCTCACTCGTTCTAAGAGAGCAGGGAGCGTTTGTAGAGTTCTGTTTATCATTGAAATTCATTCATTTTAAAAGAATGTCCTCCAGTTTCGGGGATTTATCTATCTGTAGACTCTCGCACCTCTTGCGAGCTGTTACCCTAGCTTAGGAGACAGATAGTCGTCTAAGTATACATCAAACTGGTGAGTGGATACGTGTTGCGTTTCTGTCGCGTTAATTGTATTGCGAATACTATTTTGCGCAGTGTGGAGTATTAATTTTTGAGAGGTGAAATTTGTAGGATACCATCAAGAGCCCAACCCGCGCATTCCCTTTATTTAATTTAATAACGTGGAGTAGGCACAGTCCCAGTTCCCACCTCCAACGTTTACTCATCCAGCTCACCCATGTCTCCAGGGTTTTTGGTACATATTTACCTGAAGATTAATATATACCTAAAACTATATTTATAGCTAATTGCATCTATATATGAATCTATACATGTTCTCAACAGTCGCCTCGTAAACAGTTCTCGTGTCAGGAGCGGTCGTAAAATGATCAGCGAGTTTCGGCGACCAACGTGGGCTAGGTCAGGACCTCCAAACCATCTTTCCTCTTCATAAAAGGCGCTAACCTTCGCAAAGATGTTTCTCGAACTTCAGTTATTACGGTTGATGGTAGGCAGTTGGTTAGCGGTGGAAAATCGTGAGAACTTGAGAAGCCTTGACAGGAATCTCACACTTCGAGCGAAGCACAGGTTTCCCGATAGCAGATACATAAATTAAGATAGTAACTATCTGGCGGTGATGCGTGTGTTTGTGTTGACGTCTTAATAACCCCTATCAACCCACTTCCTAAGTGTATCGTAACAATTTCGTCATCACAGCGGGACCCCTGGTCATCGCCCATTAAAAGAAAACTAGTAAGGTTGTGTTCATTGTTAAAATTTTGTAAAATTTCATTGTTAGAGAGAGAGAGAGAGAGAGAGAGAGAGAGAGAGAGAGAGAGAGAGAGAGAGAGAGAGAGAGAGAGAGAGAGAGAGAGAGAGAGAGAGAGAGAGAGAGAGAGAGAGAGAGAGAGAGAGAGAGAGAGAGAGAGAGAGAGAGAGAGAGAGAGAGAGAGAGAGAGAGATCAATATACCTGAGCAAGAGAAAAAAAAAGTACAGCTTATGAAGGAATTAGCAATAGACTTTTAAAATGCAAACTCACAATCCTTTATCAGGAAAAAATTACTTCCTTGTATCATCCAGGAAAAATTAACTTCTTGTATGCACCTCTTTTAAAGCTCGTTGGGGATTTAAGATCTTGATTTAGATGTTCATGGAGGGAGTATAAATGATAGAGAGGACTTCTAGTAGTCATAACTAAACTCGTTTTAGGATTAACAACATTTCCAAGTGGTACAAATCTGGTGGCACGAGCCTCATGTCTATTTGATTGCAGCAATGTTGGGTGCTTATGGTAGAAAAGTATAATACTCTTTGCTAGGAGCTGTTTTGTTATAAACTGACAATGACGTTAAAACCTACCACTTCCTTTCAGTTCGGTTTGATTTATTTGTATTCGCTCCATACTCGGCCATCATCCAGGCAAATATTTGCTCCCGAAGGCCCCTCCGGCCTCCGCGACACAATAGTCTGAATCGAAACAGCTCGTTCGCCTTTTCATCCGCTCCCGGCCGTCAATATTAGGACTCGTTATCAACAGTTACTGCAGATGTCAATAAAAATGCTCCATTAATTCTCCCCTCCCTCGAAGAAATTGAATGTGGGATCGGTTCACGGACTCACGATTCGCTCGTTACTCCAGCATTGAGCCGGTGGTACACTCGATAGATCTGTTTGTGGCCTGCAATCAAAAACCTATTCTTTTACTTTTTGTCGCCTCTTTTCCTTGTCGCGTGTTTTTTAAACTCTATCGTCACCGCCCGCCTTGACCTTTTCCATTTAACATAATAAATCCCTCCTCCGCCAAGTTCTCGCGAACTCTTCAACCACTTGAGTCTTCGAACGTCGGCTGTATTAAGTTATCTTTTTTTTTCCTTTTGTTGATGGGAGGCCTGCGTGGTAAATACGCGTTATAAAATCGGTAGTTACACATTCAGACTTTCCTCCTACTCAAACATACAGTTTTAAATACTACGTTTTGTCTGCTGCAATTCTTCAAGGTAAGACACTCTTAGATCACACAAATCATATCTTCAGAGTCATAGTCAATTTGATCGAAACATTACCATATCATTAGTAAAATTCTA
The DNA here is from genome assembly GCA_031894815.1 of Creontiades dilutus. NCBI lineage: Eukaryota > Metazoa > Arthropoda > Insecta > Hemiptera > Miridae > Creontiades > Creontiades dilutus. Next base: position 610,285 of record JAVIWC010001618.1, read on the forward strand.
GCCCAAGCCCGTCATTGCCCGAGTGGGAGACAATAAAATACATGAAGGGTTCACTCTCATCATTATCACACAAATCTCCAGCTGAAGTCCTGTTAATTGGATCTTCTTTCTCCTAATATTTACATAATAGGCTACCTGTCCGGGGTATGTTTTTTTTTTTTTTTTTTGAGAGAGAGAGAGAGAGAGAGAGAGAGAAAATAGGGTGGAATGTTGGGTTAGTTGGGATTTGTGAAAAGTATAAATTTATATGCCAAAAGCTCGAAGTGGTATGCCAGAAGTTGAAATTGAGTCGCCGAAAGTTTAAATAGAGATGCCAAAAATATTAAAATTGATTTGTGCAAAAGGTTCAAATTAATTTGCCAAAGTTTTCAATTTGATAATATGCCAAAAATTCAAATTGATTTTGCCAAATTAATCTGATTTTCTTTTTTTCCTAGCTATATTTATGTAAGTACGTAATGTGTGTGTGTGTGTGATTTTATTCTTCCGGTAGCCAAATTGCTCCTCCGTCCTCCAGTCCTAGTCCTCGTACGTTTTTCCTTGGGCCCCTTAGCCTCATGGAAACTGCTCGATGAACCGAGAATTGAGTTTTCACTCGTGCCCACATCATCACCTGGGAATAGGATTTCGACCACTTGTTGGCGAGGCGTAAGGAAACGTTCTTGAGGCTTCCGATTTCAATGAAATTTCCTTGAATCGAACAGCTTTTGACCTTTCGCTATGTTTTTCCAAGATTGATTTTTCATATTTTACCTACTTAATTACCCTCGTTTTGGTGTTCCATCATTCAACCTAATCACTCTAGATTATCACTGAAAATGTCGCCAATTTTATTACTGTATCTTTCTTGTTGTTAGCTACTAAACTATGTATCCCAACTGTTAAGTCTTCTTAGCGGATTCCCATCTCCTTGCTAGCGCATAACAGCCAAATTCCAAGTTACATTTTCTCGAGGAAGGGTAGGCTAAACAAAGAATATTCACAAATTGATTTGTCATAAAAGTTATTAATAAAATTAATTTATTAATTTATAAAACCTACAAAAAATACACGATTATGTTAGGTACTGTAATTAAAGTGTTTACTTCAGTCAGAAGTGGTGATGATGCAGATTAGAGACCGGATTTCTTTGCATTTACATATCAATTTCGCTGGAAGGCGAGCTTGAATTCTAACTTTGTACGACAAACATCCTTTAGTTGCTTTGGATTGAATTTCATTCTGCATATTTTTTCCACGTTGCATTGATTTTGCAATTGCTGCATATTCTTGCATATTCCGTTGGAAATCGTAGTGGTTCACAATTTATAGTTGATCAATAATTTTTTAGCCATAATCTTACGATTTTATGGTGGAACGAAAATGAAACGCTGTTCTCAACCATCAATTTAGGAAGTTGGTGAAGGCATCCAAGGCTGGGGAGGCCAGAAATCGTTGACCTAATTGTGTACATATTCCACAAATGGCACTCCACCCCTCAGCCTAATGTATCTTTTCCAAGACGCCTTGACGTTCGAAGAAAGAATGGGTTTAGAACCAGAATGATTCATTTGAGGTGGTATACCTACATTTTCCGTTTATAAGCCCATTCCCTCCGGCCGTTGTAACAACTTCACTAAAAATAATCCTAATATCTTGACGTACAGTTTTGTAAATATTACTTACGGACATAAGCAAATGCCTTGAGAATCTGTTTCGATTTTCAACACTTCTTAAAACAAGTGGGTGTGGCACATAGCTTCCTCGTATCCATAACATGACTGTATAGATCATTGAAAATTATTATTGACTAAAGAACTTCGTTCAATTAGGCGAAGTGAATGTTGAATTGGTAAATTTATTGTTATGCAGGAGCATAACTTGAGAAAATAAATATACTTGTGGCAAGGATTTCACGTTTGCGCATGGGCAGAGGCTACTATTGATCCGGGGTCATGAAACCTATAGGGGACCATCTACACATCAAACCGAAAAATTCCTGGAAAGTTCATCGAAATTGGTCAAGAACTCCCGGAGTTATGCGCGTAACAAGGATTCCACGTTTGCGCATGCGCAGAGACTACTATTTATCCGGGGTCATGAAACCTATAGGGGACCATCTACACCCCAACCCGCACAATCCCTGAAAATTTCATCAAAATCGGACTATAACTTCGTGTAGTTTTGCCCGTCACAAGGATTTGCTGACAGACAGACTGACACACAGACAGACACGGAACCAAAATTGTTCAGAAAGGTCTAAAACGCAAAATGCGAGTGGAATTTTTGATTTTGGAGACAAAAAATTTTCAAATTCCGAAAGTGAAAACAATGCTCCGCTACCTTGGTAGACTCAGAAGCAAAATAACGGTTAGGACTTGTGGGGGGAAGAAGTCAAAGTGAAATCAAAACTAAATATAGTCAAATATCTTTTGAAACACATTTCTGTAAATATTGTCTTGTTTTGTTTGTAGGTTACGATTCGAATCGAGTAAAATTTATTGAAAAAGTCGTTGTATTGAAATCCATCATGAAAAGATACCTAGTGAAAAAGTGTGTGATGGAAAATGGCTGTTTCTGTATGGTTTAAAAAGTTCTAACTTCTAAATCATAACATTCGACAAAAGCATCTATTATAAAAATTTTATGGAATTTCATTTAGGTCAGTTCTTATTGAAACTTAGTGTTTTTTAAATACATTTTTCAACTTAATTTCTTGAATTCTACCATGTACATAAGTACCTGTTTTCTTTTGCACATTTCTTGCTTTTCATTTTGTTTTCCAGCGAGGGTGCGGATAGGTCGTAGATATTAATAGATAATATGTATTATATATTATGGAGAAATCGCAATAGTTTCTACTGCATATTTAATATATTCGGGGTATTTATGGTGCAGGTCATACCAGAGTAGAAGCATTTTGATTTATGATTGTAGATTTTGAGCTAATTTGGTGTTTTAAAAATTTTAAATAGAGAGTTTGAAATAGTATATTTTTTCTTTATTCACTTGGAAATGCTCTCTCTTGATTGCAATCTCAACACCAATATGTCTCTTGAGAACAAACACCTAAAGATTGCTAGAGGTTGGTTAATGACACTTCATTGTTTATTTGCCCTGAGGACTGCAATTTAGGGCCACCACCAAAGTTCTTCATCTCTTTTCTATCAACAATTTCACCAAAGTTTTTAATCAAGTTTTACTCATTAAACCTTAGATTTCAGCTGTCCAATAACGATGTTCGTTTTCACCCACTCCGATTCAGATATATCAACCAAATTTGAATGTCCTGAACAACGATTAATACCGGTTCTTTTCGCCATTTTGCTCTCCAAAACTCTGCTTTTTTGTGTTATTGTTTTTCGTTGGTTGTACATTTGGTAGCTGTTTTCTTAACTATTGGGCTATTCGTATTATTGTTTATTTTGGCTAATGCGTGCTAAAAAATGAGCCACAGAGGGCTGTTTAGGCCTTTGGTACTTGAGAACGAGTTTGACGAGAATGATGTAGATTCCACTATTCGAATATCGAGCTAGATGATTATCGTGACATGAAAAATATTGAAATTTCCAGTTTCAGTGGCCACTTTCTCTATGTTGAAATATGGTGGAAAAAGACAAAATTGAAAGGGGGCCGTATAAATAAATATGTTACCTCAAATACCAGTGTCTTTATAGTGAAATCCAAGACAGAATGTGCTTTACTACAGTAGACGCACTAGTAGGTATTTCTTTTTCTCAATGCTTGAATTTTCCGTTCTCCTTTTCGCTTACACGAAGCCGCCGATTCCCCGTCCATGACTAGGCGATACTTAACAATAACAATGTTAACAAACGAACTATGAACAAAAACAACGTTATTAACGAAATCAGAGACCAAGGAACAAAACGGAAATAGAAAGAAAATAGAAACGGTTGTTGGTCATCACCGACATTTTGCGATCAGAATCTTGATGTCGTATAAATCAACGTTTCATGGAAACAATGTAAATTGATGTTAACGGATACAGTGTAACCATTGATTACATTGTTGAACCCCCGTTTTTTAAAATCAATCTTCAAATCTCTGATTCCGTATAACCATGGGATTGTTGGTGGAACCGGCCCATAGAGCAAATACAAATAGCCATCCTCGTCCGTCCTCATGTAGTTGTGCCAATCTTGAGGAGTACACCTTAGCTCTGCCAAGTGGTCAACATGGCTGGAAGTTGCTCTTCCCAATAGCCACTCTTTCGCCCACAAAGATCTCTCTTTCTTGTGCGCTGTTTTTGCTGTTTCTCTTCGGATCTCTGGCACTTTGATATGTTGGTTAATACCAATACTCATCCAAATTGAACAATATTTCTTCAAGAATACTGAACTTTGATGAAAGATAGGTTCGAACTTGTCGATACGACGTCAATTTCATACATGTTTGATAAAAATGGTTGTCAAGTCACGTTTGATCGTGTACAGCGGCTTTTAATGTGAGAAATGCTGCAACATGGAATCACCATGAGCCGTGCTTATGTCGAGAATGTTTGGAAACTCTAATGCCGAAGAGTGTTAAGCTTCTCTACTACATTGGGAGATGGGACTGTGATGGACCCCGAATCTGAGTTTATATCAAACTTAGCGATCGCACTTCTCAAAACTTCGGACGCCGTAACATCCTAGTACGTTGGTAGCTCCACTTATGAACGTTCTGTCAGATTTCTCCCTAAGCGGCTGCGTTCGTGTTGTAACTCCCGACCACCAACTTCATTCAAACCGGTCTGTTCTGAGATCGTGAGTTTTTTTCCTGCTTCGAAACGAACTCCATCCCGCAATCGACTCTCTGCTCACAATAGACAGTGTGTCAGACATATTATTGGAAATCTTTCACCCAGTTTTTAATGTACTGGGTTTTCCTTATTTTTTACTGGTGTTCATTTCCTGAGTGTTTCAGAGAAGGAGATTGTAACTTTGAAGTGTAGTTATCCTCCCACATCCCGCATATGTTTGAGGAACTAACCATCCAAACAAACGAAACGAAGTAAATGTATCGGCTTGTGTGCTAGAAATTCGAATGCAGAAGAATGATAATACGATTTTTTAGAAATGGAAAATGTACTGATTTTTCCTTATTTTTTACTAGGCAGTTTCCATTTCCTGAATTTTTCAGAAAAGAAGGTTGTAACGCTGAAATGTAATTATTCTCCCACATCCCACTTGTGTTTGAGGAACTAACCCATTTAGGTTTGTTTATTCAGATTCAAATATCAAAATTCCATCTGGCAAACGAAATGGCCTGTGTGCTGGTAATTGAGTGCAGGAGAATGATACACCTACCATATCGCGTATAAACAAAGTATACCACGTTTTCACTGATCATTTTAAACCATTGTTCTATTTCTGATGATGAACCAGCCGTCGAAATCGATTTAATATTGTACCTCTTTCAATTTTAGTGGAATATATTACTTTTCTTCTACGAATTCCGTGTTTTTCATGTCGCCAATTATTTAGTAGTAACAATCAAGACTTCTCATCATTATTTAAAAATAATTCAACACAATCAATTTACATTATGAAACGGGGTAAATGGAATTGGTAGTAGTGATACTTCGTCATTTCTTTTCTATTTTCATTTGATTTTATCTATTTAAAATTTATTTTTGTTCCGCTTAAATTCTTGTCTGCTGCAACGAAACTCGGAAATTTTGAATTTTCTGCTCAAATGGAGTTGGAATGGAGGGTTTAATAGACAATCCTTTCTAAAACTGCACTTACTGCTTATATCGTCGATTTTCTTGATTCCTTTTAAGCGCTCTTGAAAAAAAAATTCTAACCCCTCCTGAAAATTTCATGGCTTACGTTTCAAAGGGTGTAGAATGAAATTCTGCAATACTAATTTTTCCGTCCGTCCGCCGTACGCACGATTTCTCCCAAACGGCTGGAGCGAAAAATCTGAAATTTTCGGAAAAAATCCATGTTGGTCCGGCAACGCTCCAATTCTTTAATTGAAACGCTCTCACTCAATTTAAAGTGCCCTTTAAGGGTTGTCAAAGTTTTGTAAAATCTCCAAAACCCTCAAAAAAATGTAAAGGCCTAAATTTGGACTTTTTTCGAAGAACTTTGCATGAGGAATCGAATGAGCCCCTCCCCAGGTCCGTAGCTCAAACCATTCCCGATGTATGGCCCGTTGATTTATGGTGCCAACATTTACATCCACATTCACTACATCACTAGGTTACTGCAATCAAAACAAAAACAACAGCTTTTTTTTCGTTTTGATCGCAGTAACCTAGTGATGTAGTAATGTGGATACTGGAGTGAACTCCGAAAAGTGTTTATAGCCGATACACGGGTTGGAGCATTCTGATATGCATGCTCCGTCTTACGAAATTCAAAATTTTCAAATAGAATATTTTTCTATTGTAATCGCTCTTGGAAAAAAACGCTGCAAATTCTTTCACTGGGGTTTGTTATTCAATGATTCATGATTCGAATTTCTACTAAGTTTGGAGTGTGCGTGTTTCACAGGTGATAGAGCGATTGTTGAATTTCAGGAGGCACACAAATATGATCAACTGATCAATCCAAATAGGTAGTTCGGTTGAGAACCGATTTAAGTACTCTATGCATATCTCCTGAAATTCAATAATCGCTCTACCACCTGTGAAACACGCACACTCCAAAGCTCAGTAGAATGGCAAATCATGAATCATTGAATAATAAACTCCAGTGGAAGAATTTGCATCGTTTTTCTTCAATTAAGAACTTTTATCTGGTTTTTGAACATATTTCAAATCTTTCTAATTTAATTATGGAAACGGGGAATGGAGGGGGTAATAGTGATAAATCTTTGTCTTCACTTAAGTTTAATAATGAATCAAGTTATCATTCTGGTCCTATTTATTTTACGAATTTTAAGAAAGGGTTTATAAACAATCGTTTTACTAGATTCAGGGTTTTACGTTTTCGCTCATTTTTATGCCGTAATTGGTCTCAAGCTGTTGATGTAAAAGGGGAAGGGAAAATTAATTAATTACCGAGTGATTACTACTACCCAACCTTACAATGGACGTTACCTCGTGTCTCATCGTTGAAAAATAGTGCTACATCGAGTGCCACACTTGAGGTTTATCTACATTTGAAAGTATGAACGTTTGCTGAGTTGCGCATCTTTGAGCTCTCCTAGAGCCTGTTGTGGGCAATATCGATCGAAACGAGCATTTTCCATGCAATTTTTAAGTAAATTCCGAATCTGCAATAAAAAGGGGGCGTGCCATTTGAAATAACAAAGTAATTGCGCAATTCACGCTTTTGGGCGCAAGAGTTAAAATTAATATTCTAATTTCTTACAAAACATTAAGAGAGGTTGCCCCTTCAAGTTTTTTCTAACCTCCATATTAATGTCAAGAGATAGATATTCATAAGTCGTGACCAACCTTTGTGTAACTCGCCCAGAAAGAATCCGTTTCAAATGCCAGTATCGAACGAGAGAAATTACCCTGAGGGAGCCTCAGTTTGAATTTCGGCAACCTTAGGCGATTAGTTGCAACGTGTTTTTCGCGCGCGTTCAGTTACTCGTTGCAAAACTGTTTGACACACAGCTCTTTAACCGGCCTCGAAGACAGAGCTATTATAAACTCATAGATTTGATTTAACTGACAATTAGCACAAGCTGCATTATGTTTGTACTTAATCCGACATTACACAGATTTATCTTTCACCAATACCTTTGGTTGGTTAAAATAATCTTCAAAACTTGATATTACCAAAGCTAATAGCTTAGGGCCGGTTTTACCAAAGTTATTAATCAATGTTTACTCAATAAACCGGAGATCTGTTAATCATCGCAGTTCGTTTTCACCTGTCCCGGTTCGTACTAATCAACGATCAAGCGCGCTAAATCGACAATCAAACTAACCGACCAAATTTGGGCGGTAATTGCCCTTAACAACTGACACCAGTTCTTTTCGTCATCTTTGTTTCCATTTTCCGTTTGTTGCGTTTCTGTTGATTGTGGTATTTCAGCTATTTTGAATTACTTTTTTTCGTTAGTTATTCATTTTGAAAGTGTTATCCTACTTAACGGGCTAATTAGTTATTTTGGCGTCTTATTAGTTATTTTGGCTAATTTGTGCTAAACAAATTGAGCCATAGAGGCTTGATTTGGGCATTTTTTTACCTATTATAATATAAATCTTTACAATTAAAATTTGTATCCCCCAAGTATCGGTCGAGTAGTTTTTCAGTTTAAACTTAACAAACAGACCAAAAATCTAATCATGGCCCTTTACAGCATTAGTTTAAATTTGGTGAGTAAGTTCCAATATCCGATAGTGATATTGTGTCACGATTTCTCCCAAACAGCTGTAGCAAAATATCTGAAATTTTCAGGGAAAATCCATGTTGGTCCGACAACGCCCCAATTCTTGAGCCAGCTCTCTCACTTAATTTAAAGTACCCTTTAAGGGTTGTCGAAGTTTTGTAAAATCCCTAAAAACCTCAAAAAAAAGTCGAAGCGGCCAAAATTTGGACTGTTTTTGAAGAACCATGAGGAATCGAATGAGCCCGTCCCTAGGTTCGTAGCTCAAACCATTCCCGATTTATGGTGCCAACATTTGCGTTTTTTGGTTTATTGTTGTTTATGTTTTCATCGCAGTAACCTAGTGATGTAGTGATGTAGTAATGTGGAAACTGGAGTGAACTCCTAAAAGGCTTTGTAGCCGATACACGGGTTGAAGCATTCAGATACGCATGAAACGCTGCAAATTATTTCACTGGGGTTTATTATTCAATTGGCTTGCGTTCATGATTTGAATTTCTACTAAGGTTTGGAGTGTGCGTGTTCCACAGGTGATAGAGCGATTATTGAATTTCAGGAGATATGCATAGAGCACGTAAATCTGTTCTGCATATTTGGATTGATCAGTTGATCGTAAATCTGTTCTCAACCAAAATACCTATTTGGATTGAACAGTTGATCATATTTTTTAAAGGCACACAAACATTGACTAAACAACTGAAGGCAACAAACATTTAAAAACTAATAATCTACGATAATTTAGGAAAATTCGCTCATATGGTCGTGTTGGGTGACTGCCACTCGGAAGCGTTTTTTTAATTGTATTTTTCAGAGGTTGGAAGGACGAATGCAAGCAAATTAATCAGAGCAGTCCATCGATTGCATTCAGCGTTGAAATATTTAAACGCAGTTTAATTTTGGCTCTCTCATTTTTTTCTCTTTAATAACCCATAATTATTATAAGCAGCTCCATAATTACACAGGTCGGAAGGGTCGGTATAAACAACCGGTATAATTTCTTTTACAATCTCGCGAATATTTTTTTCTCCGTTCTTTATTACAGGAAGGTCAGGAGCGTGTTTTCGAAGGACGTTTTGTTTAGCAGAAAATCACTCACAACAGCGCTTGCGTGGTTTGTTTTCCAATGAAAATATTGACTAAACAATTTCAATTGATTGTGAAGGCACACAAACATTTTAAAAACTAATAATCTACGATAATTTAGGAAAATTCGCTCATATGGTCATGTTGCATGACTACCATTTTTTTAATTGTAGTTTCCACAGGTTGGAAGGACGAATGCAAGCAAATTAATCAGAGCAGTCCATCGATTGCATTCAGCGTTGAAATATTTAAACGCAGTTTAATTTTGGCTCTCTCATTTTTTTCTCTTTAATAACCCATAATTATTATAAGCAGCTCCATAATTACACAGGTCGGAAGGGTCTGTATAAACTTCCGGTATCATTTCTTTTACAATCTCGCGAATATTTTTTTTCTCCGCTTTCTTTATGTACAGGAAGGTCAGGAGCGTGTTGTACCGCTCGAAGGACGACCAGATAAGAAAAAACGGCTAGTGAACTGATTCCTGTCGAAATAAATAAAACCTACTACCTCCCTTATCCCCCAGTTATTGACGTTGAGCGAGCGCTTGCGTGGTACTTGCGTTGCATTTCTCAGGTAAGCAATGAAAATATTTGAAATTTCGTGAGTAGACTTGGTATTTCGCAATTGATTGTGAGTTTTGATTTGGTTTTTCTAGATAGAATAGGAATTTTTCCGTGCCTGTTGCGCTAATTTTGCGGCAATTCATAGGAGGTTGGTGCTGAAAAACACCTGTAGGCTACTCCACCTGTCATCTAGTATAAGTGGCATAATCCCGCTGGACTTGGACATCAATCATCTAGAATGTATTTGCTCTTGTGATTCCTCCACTCCACTATTTTATATGCGTTGCAATACTTTCCTTTGAAGCCTCCTGGCTGATACTGGAGTATCACTGAAGGACAGCTTCAGGCACTCTTACTCCACGTTATGTCATCTTGTATAATCGATATAATCCCCCCGATTCTAGTGATCAATGGTCTAGAATGTATTAGCTCTTGTGACTCCTCCACTTCACTATTTTATATGCGTTGCAATATTTCCTTGAAGCCTCCTGGCTGATACTGAGTATCACTGAAGGACAGCTTCAAGCACTCTTACTCCACGTTATGTCATCTTGTATAATCGATATAATCCCCCCGATTCTAGTGATCAATGGTCTAGAATGTATTAGCTCTTGTGACTCCTCCACTTCACTATTTCATATGCGTTGCAACACTTTCCCTTGAAGCCTCCTGGCTGATACTGGAGTATCACTGAAGGACAGCTTCAGGCACTCTTACTCCACGTTATGTCATCTTGTATAATCGGTATAATCCTTCCGATTCTAGTGATCAATGGTCTAGAATGTATTTGCTCTTGTGACTCCTCCACTTCACCATTTTATGCATATTGCAATCCATTCCTAGAAATTCTCCTGGCTGGCATCATAGCATCACTGCAGAACAGCGACAGGCACTCTTATACCACATCCTACCTGTCATCTTTTATCCAGTATGTTCCCACTGAACTTGGTGGTCAATGATAGAAAATGTATTTGATCTTATGTCTAACACGACATCCAATCTGTCATCTTCTACATATAATCAATATGTTCTCGCTGAACTTACTGGTCAATGATTTAGAATGTATTTGCTTTTGTGACTCCTTCACTCTACTATTTTATGCGATGCAACTTTTTGGGGTTTAACGTTGAAGCATCACTGAAGATGCTGACTCACACTACACGTTGCCTGCGTAAGGTCTTGTATCTACAGTCTGTCCCCGCAGAACTTGAGGGTAAATAGTGTAAAATGTACTCGAAATTGTGACTCCTCCATTTCATTATGTCAAGATGTTCTCTCCTTCATGTAGTCGAATTAGTACTTTGTTCCAACTCACAACCATCATCCAAAGAATCCAGTTTTTCAGCAATATGTACCATTCTCTGCTTTGATTCAATGAATGAATGAAAAATGCTTTATTTTTATTTTGATTACAATTCATTGTGACAGCATATTCTTTTTACTTTGGATAATCCGACGGAGTTCCATTTTAGATGCATCAATGAGTCCATTAGGTGCGTCTATATATATGATATAATACATGTATGTGAGTGAACTGTTCATCGAAAATGCTTATTAGGTTATTGACAATGAGGTTATTATAATGTATTCTATTAATTTATGCTTATTTTTGTAAGTTATTAGTTTATTAACATTTCGAATTTTATTTATCAATCATATTTATTTATTTAATTTAGTTACTTAAAAAAAATACCAATTCAACGGTAGAGAGGTTGATCGAGAGACTCCCAGCAGAGATCTTCATCAATAGTAGTTGTTCAGACAGGATGGAACATCTGGCAACAAAATGTTCGACGGACTCTTCCTCTTTTAAGTTGCATAGTGCACATGTAAAAATTCTGTTACTCTCCCAAGGCTTGTAGTTCAGGTCCAGCATCTCCGTTCGGTTTTGAAAATATTACTAATTGTCTGCATGCTATGCAAGTCGTTTATGTCATTCAGATTTAGAATTTCTTTGTAATTTAAATGAAATGTTAGCTCTCTCAATGCATTCGACCTTTTCCATATGTGCCAGTTTCTCAATAATTTTAGTCATTTGAGCATTTCATTCTGTTAACATCTTCAAATTCCAAATTGGCAGATGATTCTCCAGGATTTACAGCCATTATCCTTTCTTATTGCTTCTGAGGCCAGTACTTTAGGAAATCTGTTTTCAGGAAAAGTTAGTATTTGACCTATATATGTAGCGTTTATTTCTAAGGCTTGGATATAGAGAGATCTTCTGTTTGTTTCTAGCAACAGTATGTAATTTGGGGTTTGATGTTCTCCATACACCCTTATTGTGAACAATCGGTCCAATTATTGGAGACCCATGGATATAACCTGATCCTGAACCTCTTTGAAAACTAATGGACTATTTTTCTCACATTTCCATCTCATTAATGGCTTAGCAGATACATTTTCATGAACCCATTCATGAATCAGTGATGATCAGCTGCCTGTGTTTGAGCTTCTTAAAGAGGTCCAACTTCACCATCGTCATCAAACATTAAATTCACCATTTACATGAAATACGTCTCCCGTACAGAAACAAACAATACCTTGGTTGTAAAACATAGCTAGGTATTTAGGTCGACAAAATCTGAGTTTGTCCTGTACTGCTGCATCTGAAAACCGCTTGGCGATTCATTCTTGTGATGACGATCTGTTTCATTCAATCCCCCCTGTTGGTAAAAATGTTTGATTCATACATTTACATCCCGACTGTTCTCTCGAGATTCTGTTCAAATTCTTTGGGAAGTTTACCTTTGTCTTGAAATGGAGCAAAGACCGCGACTTCTCAACCTTCAAGGCGAATTTCCCTTCTATTATAGCCGTTCAGTATACCAACTAACACCTTATCCCTTCCTTCTTATAGATTCACCCTGGGATCCCTTTTTCTGCATTATTTTGGGGTGAATAAGGTGTAAGATTTTATACTTACCAATCAGTGATTCCGGAGGACAGACTAGGCCTCTGACAATTTCTTAAAAAGCCATAAACGGCATGTACGGTTTTTGCATAGACATTTCAGTTCAGTTTTTGCTGTTGCTGATGTTAGATATTGCTTGTATAAGTTTTCGAACCCTCAAATTTTGTACACATCTTTTGCTTTCATCAGATTTGAATAAAAGTTTGTAGCATTCCAAACGAATCCACTTACAGTTGGATCAATAATACTTATCGATTCCGTATTAAAAAAAAAAAAAAACCGAAATCCTTGCTGGTTGTATAACTTTCTAAAATTTCATCTTATATGATCCTAAAATCATTTAAATCGTCTTGTGCCATGAAATTTTATGGAATAAACGAGTTAGATTTTAGAATGTATTCCATGAAAACAAGTTACCCTCTAATCAATAAGCTGCTCTCTGCTTGAGTGCCTATGACATCGGCATTAATTATGCTTTCCTGTCTCCAATAAATCAATCTTTACTTCCTATTTTCATCAAGTAATGCGACAAATAATTTATAAATTATATAATATTCCAACTCCTTCCCTTACAAAGGACTTCAGTGGTAAATATCTAGGAAAACATGTTAGAGACCCCACGTTTGGCGCCAATATGTGAAATTGACTTATTTCTTCTCTATAAATTAAATTAAAATTTAATAGAAATAAGCAACAAAAAAGAATCAGAGCGTGGGGGCACACTTGCCTATCCGGAGCTTTACAGATAAATAAATGGTACAGATATGATTCAATTTCAAAAATTATTCAATTGAGGAAAATGAAACCTCTGTTAAGCAAACAATATTAGTGTATGGCCTGATGGTATTTAATAAGAAGAAAATTTAAATTTATTACAATAATTTGCGAAGAGATAATTTTGAAGAATTCGTGACTTTCTAGTCAAGAGGTTATTATTTCGAGAGGGTATTTTTTAGAGAAATGTTGAATGTATTGAAGAATGCGAGAACTCACCGTGAATGCCCTCCCAACTCGTGGGTAGGACATTTCCAAATTTGAGAGCGTCGAGCACGTGGTCCTGGTGGAAATATTCGGGGCGTATGTCCTCCTCAACAAACAAAGAACAAAAAACAAAAAAAAGGATGCTGCAGCTTCGTTTTGTCACAGGGCGAGAGCAGATTCCTGAGACTCGATGGCGACTTCCCAACGAATTAAAGGGAATTGTAGAAAGATGGAAAAGAGGGATGCACAGACGAAATGTTGCGAGAGAGCTCCTTCCCCAACGGAAGGATGTCCTATTCAACTCGGCAGATTTATAGTTCTAGCGAAAAATTAATATCTTGTATAGTATCACAAATGTCGTTCACCTAAAGTCTTTTTAAGTCTTTCGTTTGTATTTTCCTCGTAGAGCTCCGTGAATGGAAGCCATAAATAAAACGCTGGGGTGGTGAATAATAAAATATCCGCTGACTCGGGATTATCAAGTTCTCGAAACAGATTTATTTTCGTTTTCTATTCGCGCGGGATTGACGAGTGGAGGACCGACTAGGTTGCTCCGATGTAACACCGTCTGCTGTCAATAGGTTCGCCAACATCTGAGTTGGATCCGACGGGAGCGGCGTTTATTTACCGCGGATGGCGCCTTTTGTTATGTAAACGGCCCGGAACAACGGGGAGTGTAAACCTACTTATGCAGCGCACGTCTCGGGGGGAGCGTCGAAGGGATCGCCCCCGGATTTATTGCAAGTAATGATTTGAAAATGGTGTTCTTATCAAATCACGAATTTAAACGTTTTGACCGCCCCAATATAGACAGCTAGAAGGCACTGGTTAGCAGTCACATAATCTCCCATTGTGCTTCACCTCTACCTCACGAAGGAAAGCATTGTCTTCGTGCAAGAAGTCAGAAACAACTTAAACCTCGCAAATCAAAATTCCAACTTGGGCTTTGAGTTTCATAAGTCGTATTTTGGAAATGCAGTTAACGTACAAGTATGTTCAGAACCTTTTTCAATATTCAACGTTTCAACTGCGATTAGAGTCCTCAAAAGATTTTGTTCACGAAGATTAACGCTAAATCTTTATTAGCTAATCTTTATAATCTTTACATTTATCTACTTTAACGCCATATCTGAAAATGTGGTCAGAAATTGAAAAGTCTTTTTTAAATTGAGAAATGTGGTTTTTGAAAAACAAAATTACTTTGTAGCGAGCTTTCCTTAAAAACGTAGCCAAGGTGATGGCTCCAAACAATTTTCATCCTTGAAGTGTTCAGAGCGTCTTTGAGATGGATCAAACATCAACGATCGATTCTGCAACTAATTTGCAACAATAATGTCTCCTTTTTTTACTCAATTATAAATCTGATTTTTTATTTTATTTTATTATTATTTTTTTTTTAAACGTTCGAAATGTTTTTGGAATTACGATCTTATGTCACTAAAATTGTCATACCTTACTTAATTCACAAACTAAACTCAAATATAAGGACATCATTGAAAAGAGTGTTGAATTTGCTGTTCGCATGGTGGGAAACGAAATTCCGTTAACCAGTTTCCATGGGTTGTGATGGATATGGTTAGTTAGCCCTTCTCGATTTTAGAATCCGTCGCCTTGGGAGATTAGTCAGACGTTTTCAACCGGCTGGGTCATCCTCTGTGCTTGGCGGAGCATTTTTACTGCATCCAACTCAATGGAAGGGGCAACTATGCCATTCCATCACCTCTAAGAGCAAAAAATACGATTAGGTAAAAGTTTTTAAATTTTGTTAGAAAATGTGTGTTTTAATTATAAATATTTCACATCATATGGATAGGAAAATTAACGCTCTTTTCAACGGTATCCTCGAATTCGATCGAGGTGCCGAGATAACTGGCACATCACGGATCGACGTTAGATTTTTTAGCCAAATTTCGTAAATCATGATAATACAACAAGTAAAATCAATTAGCTGTGAATTTAGATTGAATACCAGAAAACAAATACGAACAAAAAGCTCTCCTTCAGCGAAATAAATTCTTGAAGAACAATAATTGAACAAAAAATTATTTTAATGTTTCCTCACGTTTTCGGTGATGCAGCGAGCACAGATGTTGTGTATATAAAACCGTAGTTTTACACGTTATTCTCTACAAAAAAAAGTCACGTGAAAGCATCTTTTTCTTTTACCATTGATATTCTTGTAAATAAACATCGGGGGGGGGATCATGCATTAGTTATAATAATATATTCCAATTATTTTCACCTAATTTGGGTGAAATTTAAACACCACAAATATAGAATCGTCAAAGCAGTGTTTATTACTCTTGATAAAATGTGATTAATAGTTGTTATCATATTTTTCTGTACCGGAACTACTCAAAGAAGCGTTCAACTATTACCTTCCTATTCATCTCCTTGATACGTTACAACAAAATTTCGTCTGAATGGTACGCAATGTACAGTGTTTTTTCTGTAATTATGTGCTGGAATAGTATGGCACCATTCGATTGATCAAATTGTGTTCGTTGTTGGGAGGTCTCACGTTAGCAAGCTACGAGTAGATGCACCGCTTCTTAGAAGGCCAAGGAGACAATGTCCTCTAGCACCTGAGCCGGTGATTTAGTCGGTAATCAATGACTACCCACTCAGGCCCCACACGTGATTGTTGATCATTTAGCTGAGAATGACGTCCGTTACAGCGAGCCCACAAGGTCGAAATTCCACGGTGTCTGGGTTTCCTGTCGCTTTTGAACAGGGACGGATGTGAAGTGAAGGCGTTTGTAGGTTCTAAAGAGTTTTGCCGTAATCTCTTCGCTATAAGGCGAAGGATATTGAGGTTGGGCATTTATGGCAAATTTTCCTCTAAAACATTATCAGGTAATCAATTCCTGTAAGCAAGGCCATGTAGAAAATATTGGTGGGTGTAAATCAACCGGGCCCATCTGAATGTATGGACCCTGTACATTCCAAATTAAAACAAATAATTCTTTGCGTTCATTTCATAATTTTTACATAGAATAACACGGAAAATAATTTGGAAGACCTTATGTAAAAATAAAATGAAGCAGTGTACGTCTGGAATAGTGTACATTTTACAAAACGGGTTTTCTCGCTTTTTGGCTGCAAAATGGTTGATTACACAAACAAAATTTAATTTTCTTGCCGACTCGTGCTCAATGCACAGTCTCCCTAATCCAGTCTAGCGAACCTGGACGATACAGGATAGTACACTGAAGGACAGTTCTGTTGATGGAACTGAAACACTACAAAACAAGTATTCATGCGTTTATGCCAGCAGCTAGATTCTCTGATATCTGACATGATTATGTCACCAGTAGTCTTGGACAGGCTTCTTTCAATCTCTGAATTATCCAAAGCGACAAATTCCCATAAAAATGAAAACTCCCGATTCAGAGCCTTCGCCATGTCAACCAATTTTATTCAATAATTGAAGGGTACGATTGAGAAATCCCATTATCAAAAAACGCTGCAAATTCTTTCACTGGGGTTTATTATTCAATTGGCTTGCGTTCATGATTTGAATTTCGACTAAGCTTTGGAGTGTGCGTGTTTCACAGGTGGTAGAGCGATTATTGAACTTCAGGACATATGCATAGAGCACGTAAATCTGTTCCCAACCAAAATACCTATTTGGATTGTTCAGTTGATCATATTTGTGTGCCTCCTGAAATTCAATAATCACTCTATCACCTGTGAAACACGCACACTCCAAGCTTAGTAGAAATTCAAATCATGAACGCAAGCCAATTGAATAATAAACCCTAGTGAAAGTATTTGCAGCGTTTTTTTATGGTTAACAGAATGCTTCAACCCGTGTATCGGCTACAAAGCCTTTTTGGAGTTCACTCCAGTATCCACATTACTACATCACTACGTCACTAGGTTACTGCTATCAAAACAAAAACAATTATAAACCAAAACCCCAGTGAAAGAATTTGCAGCGTTTCATGCATATCGGAATGCTTCAATCCGTGTATCGGCTAAAAGCCTTTTAGGAGTTCACTCCAGTATCCACATTACTACATCACTACATCACTAGGTTACTGATATCAAAACAAAAACAATAATAAACCAAAATAACGCAAATGTTGGCACCATAAATCGGGCCATACATCGGGAATGGTTTTACCTACGGACCTGGGGAGGTGCTCATTCGATTCCTCGTGGAAAGTTCGTTAAAAAGAGTCCAAATTTAGGCCGCCTTGACTTGTTTTGAGGTTTTTAGGGATTTTACAAAACTTTGACTACCCTTTAAGAGCACTCAAGAATTGGGGACCAACCCGGGAAACCAATGCCGGACCAGCATGGATTTTTCCTGAAAATTTCAGCTTTTTTGCTCCAGCCGTTTCGGAGAAATCGTGCGTACGGCGGACGGACGGAAAAATTTTTATTACAGAATCGGAGTCTACACCCTTTGAAATTTAAACCATGAAATTTTCAGGGGGGTTAGAATTTTTTTTTTCAAGAGCGATTACAATGGTTTATTATTGAATAATAAACCAAAATCATCAAGCTGGGAGTAGGTAAGGATGTTTATATATACAATAGAATTTTCATAAATTCCAATTTCTATTCCGCAGCTGAAAAACGTATTCTTTAGGAAGGAAATGCTGGTAACATATTAACAAAGATTGAAAAAGGATACAAAAAGTGGAACAGGGCTCATCTACTCCGCGTCAATCTACTCCTCATTTTCTTATTCTGGAAGATCAACTGAATTCAGTGACTGGTAAAACTGCTTCGCATCTGGTTTCTCAAAAAACTGGGTGAGATGAAGAAGATCGCTGTATTTAGCAGCTTTGATGGGGACCTTCCCATCATTATGATGATCATAGCAGTTTTGGAGTTTCACGGATGTTGTTTTTGGAGACCTTTCTTCTCGCTTATTCTGTTAGGACTGTGCTTCTTTAAACTTCATCAATGGATATGATTTATAAGGGGCCACCGCACTCTGTTTTATGGAAAACCAGAGATTGTTTTGCTGCGGAAAATTTCAGTAGTCTCACTGGTCCAGTAGGGAATGGCCACTTTTCAGTATCAAAGAATATCGTTAAAAACTCCGTCCATTTCTGAAAAGTGACATCCTGTCCGCATTCTATTACATCAAAAGTTAGGCTTTAATTGTGTAGTTCTTAATACCTTTCTCTCCAATTATCCGGAATTTCTGCTTACGATGTCTGTTCCACTATGCGCATATTACGGTCACATTCTATTTATGAGTGGGCACGCATGAGAAACACGATTTTCATGATGCCAAAAAGTCTCTTTCTGTTACCAAATAGTGCATGAATCTTATCTCAGAAATACCGGAACAATCTTGATCTAACCAAGGAGTGGGTGATCTAAACCACAATCATGGGGTCTTCCCCCATAAGCCCACTCAATGAAGTGGTTTTCCGCGGTAAAGCGTTATTACAAACGGCTTTTAGACGGGGATAAAGGTGTTTTTCACCGAAAAGGACTGTATATTCAGAAACTCCACGTCAAAATCCTTTAGCTAGCGTTGCTAACTCATTTTCGAGTAGAATGGCGATGATGGGGTTTTACCGTGTACCCCTCAGCTATCACATCCATCCTGAAATGAAACCACCATAACAACCCAACTACACCCTAAGTTTGAACAAAATCGGACTACTAGATCACAAAAAATCTACTTTAGAATAAATTCCCATCTGCGCACACTTTACTATTGGCCAGGCAGCAAATACACTTTCAGGGAACCTTCTAGTAATTAACCCTTTAAATTTTTGACAATTTGATCATAATCAGAGAGAAGCTTCGAACAGTTTTTTCGTAACTAGGAATTTCCTCAGGTAGACAATCAGAGAGACTCAAAACCGAAATTGACCGGCATTCTTTGATATCCAAGACGCAAGTTGACTGCTGGTTTTCCATCCCAACTTAAGTTGCAAAGATTCTGTTAATTGAACCTGAGCCTTCAGGGGCTATTGTTTTATTGTGACTAACGATTTTGTGTTTTATTTTCAGGTAAGTACGAGAATGGACTACGTTATCTGGAGATTTCGGTAACGTAACAGCCATATTAGAGAGTTTTTTTTTTAAATTTATATTTTCTTTGAGCCCGTTAACAATAACATATCTCACTGACGATATTAAACACAGTCTTTGTTCTTCACTTTAGTATTCCTTTCATGGAAGAAATACGCACTGTCATACAATGATTAACTAATTATTAGTTACATGATTTCAAATTTGACTGTTAATTTAATTTACACCATGTCTGTGTTTACTATGTCCATGATATGTCGCGGTCGTACCAAACGCTGTACTTCCAGACGTCTGAATCCTTCGTTGACGTGATCCTGGTTGCGATGAACAAACTGCTTCAAATGTTGGTTTAGAATTTCGGTCGGGGTATCCAGCCCGAAATCATTGTAAATTGTTTCATTTCTCACAAATTCAGGAGTGTGAACGATCTTCTTTTGCAGTATGGAGTTTTGTTGTTGTTCAATTCTCCTGAACTGTGAACGAGAACAAGTGCCCCATATATTGATGGCGTACGTCGATATTGGTATAATGAGTATTTTATAAATTGTAATTTTGTTCTGTATGGATACATGTTGGCTGTTCAGCAATGATTTCAGGCTAATTACCTGATTTCGGACTTTACCTATCAGTTGGGTGATATGTTCTTTGAACGTCAGTCGTTTGTCTAGGAACGCTCCGAGATATCTATGTCCGTTGGCATTTGGTATGGTTTGATCGGCATAGAATAAATGTGGCTCATCGTACTTCAAGTTGTATGTGTGTGTGACGGTACAGGATTAAACTGAATTTACTTTCACTTTCCATTTGGTACACCATTGACCAAGCACTAGTAAGAGTTCCTGAATTCTTGTTGCTTCCAATGGATCTTCATGGCTTACAGCGTAAACTAGGTCATCGGCATACATACCTGAGAAGGCATCCCCATCTGGAAGAGGTATATCGTGGCAATGAGTGGAGGTACGGAGCCCACACACTCCCTTGTGGAACCGAAGCTCTCATTTTTCTTTTGGTGGACTGCTCATTTCGGACTGCCATATTAGAGAGTACAGCATTTTTGTTTAAATCGTGGGATTCATTTTAGGTGGGTCCGCTACGCGGAACTTTCTCACGGTATGGGAGAAAATGGTTCGGAAGAATGTTTCCGCTTAGCGCTTTGAAAAGCAAAAGTGAAAAGTAATTAATGGTGATCAAATCAACGACAGGCTAATTTTGTGATTAGGAATCTTACTAAACTCTTACTATGTCCTATTACAAGTGCAGGAAGCCAAGTTACTTGTACATTGTGCGAAACAAGAAGGAAGAAACTTTTAATGAGATGCGTGTGGAATTCAGACAAGTAAATTGAACTCAAGTGTTACCGTGCTGCGTTCCTACGGAAATTTTGCTGGCCAGAACTTCCTAGGCAAGCCTCTTCTTAGGAATTTATTGATTGAGCAGATTTTTTTTAACAACTAGATATTGTTTTGATAGTTGACAAGACTGTACGATGTGCTTACAAAAATATTTAAATCAAATATTTCCTACTTTTGTATGCCACCCATAAATGGGTGAAGTTTGGTATGGGGCCCCCACTTTAGATTTTTCCAAAAGATGATTAGTGATGAAGCTTCAAAATCTTTTTAATCGGAAAATTAAATTTGCCGTGAAAATATGTTTTCAAAACGCTGCAAATTCTTTCACTGGGGTTTATTATTCAATGATTCATGATTTGAATTTCTACTAAGCTTTGGAGTGTGCGTGTTTCACAGGTGATAGAGCGATTACTGAATTTCAGGAGGCACACAAATATGATCAACTGATCAATCCAAATAGGTATTTTGGTTGAGAACCGATTTAAGTGCTCTATGCATATCTCCTGAAATTCAATAATCGCTCTATCACCTGTGAAACACTCACACTCCAAAGCTTAGTAGAAATTCAAATCATAAATCATTGAATAATAAACCCCAGTGAATTTGCAGCGTTTTTTTTTTTTTTTTCAAGAGCGATTACAATGGAAAAATATTGTATTTGAGATTTTAAATTTCGTAAGACGAAGCATGCAATCAGAATGCTTCAACCCGTGTATCGGCTATTTACCCTTTTAGGAGTTCACTCCAGTATCCACATTCACCACATCACTAGGTTACTGCAATAAAAAAAATAATAAAATACGCCGTTGTTTTTGTTTTGATTGCAGTAACCTAGTGATGTAGTGAATGTGGATGCAAATGTTGGCACCATAAATCGGGCCATACATCGGGAATGGTTTGAGCTACGGACCTGGGGAAGGACTCATTCGATTCCTCATGGAAAGTTCTTAAAAAAAAAGTCCATATTTAGGCCGCCTTGACTTTTTTTGAGGTTTTCAGGGATTTTACAAAACTTTGACAACCCTTAAAGGACACTTTAAATTAAGTGAGAGTGCTGGCTAAAGAATTGGGGCGTCGTCGGACCAATATTGATTTTTGCTGAAAATTTCAGATTTTTTGCTCCAGCCGTTTCGGAGATATCGTGCGTACGGCGTACGGCGGACGGACGGAAAAATTCTTATTGCAGATTCGGATTCTACACCCTTTGAAACGTAAACCATGAAATTTTCATAGGAGGTTAGAATAATTAGAGTTTATTATTGAATAATCAACCAAAAACTGGTGACGTCCCAAACGTTCTCGTCATGTTTTCTCGTTACTTGTCGATATAAAATTGTTGTTTTTCAAAATTGATTAAGTTGAAATGCTTTTCCATTGCTACACCTACCTACTTCCATTCTTAGGGTCTGAGCCAGCAGTCTGTTTACCAAAAACTACTTTTAGAAGACTATCAACGTGTGGGTTAACCAACACACCACTAGGAGATGACCCAATATTGAAGGGGATGTCCACAGTAAATTCATGATGGCCGATCACAACCTCAAAATTGATATCAGAACTAAAAACAATAGCTAGCCTTATAACCGGCTTCGTATCCCTACGATTTCATCTACACCCCATAGGGGTCACACGGCATCCCTGACAAACTTGAGTGCCTGCACTTACCATCACGGATTTGAACTCTTTTGGGCCCAAACCACAATGAAATCTACTCAAAACGGACAATCAATCATGTTCTTTACATCCCTTGCCAGGTCTTTCAGATTAAATGAAAAACCTTCAGGAAAGTACAAAAAACCAACAACCTTCCGAGCTCGGGGCTTAAAACCCCCGCCCTGAGAGTTTACCTCTACATCTAGATCTACCTACCTACTCTTTGAACGCGCAAGATCAGATACGGACAGAAAGTAGCCAGTAATTCTCTTGTTCCTGTTCATCTGATGACAAAGATCTATAGGTATGCTCTTTGATTGAAAGTTATGATGTTCAGATGCGGTAACTTGAACAGTAATTGTTGCATACAGAGTAATTGTAGCATCTCAGTATCTTAACTTTCTATCAAACTGCAAGTTCAACTGTTCTATCATTCATATCTATGTAATAGTTGAAGCGAACCTCAAAAGTTACGTGAGATACGGAGCTTCTTCATTGAAGAAATAGTTTTCCCTGAACTATTTCCCTGACGACCTCATAGGTTCCCAGTTTTTAGAAACTACGTAATCGCAAACTAATAATGAGCCAGAAGCAAATTCACTTTTCTCATCAAAGTGTTGGAGATTTTGTAAACAATAATCAGCTTTTGAAAAATGTCTAAAGTTCGTGCAATTTTAGGAGATGGGAAGTTGTGACCGACATGCTCGTATCAAAGTAATCCGTCTCAGTAAAATAATCTGAGTAAATAAAAACTACTGGGAAAATTAAAAATTATTAAGTATTATAACCTGATCCAAAGGGATCCCGCATTGACCCACATAATCACTCTCACTGCATATCTCTTTCTCTCCTCTACCATCTGGACTGGTCCATCAAGATCCGCTATAGTACGGCCTGATTTCCTTGCTTCTCCCCAATTTCCCCACCAAACCGTATGCTATAATGATAGTACACTGTAATTTATGCTCTAACGTCTATCATTTAACGTCGTCTTCGGTGAAGAAACTCAAAAGATTTTGATTTAAGTTTCACGAGTAGCTATCTTGGCTTGGCTAAGGTAGCAGTAAGGCTTAAGGATACTGGCCTCTAGTGTGATTCGCAAGTAGGAGATACCGCTGACATCACATCTAAGTAGAATTTTTTTAAACTCGGCGCTGCGCGCCTCGGCGGGGGCTTCGCCCCCTGCACCCCCGGATGATTTCCACTTAAAGCCTAACGGCTATAATGTGATGTACCTTGAAAAGGTTTTTCTCTCTCTCTCTCTCTCTCTCTCTCACTGTATTATATAAGAACTTTTCCACCTCGATTTGTAACTCTCACCTAAGTTTTTTTTTATTTTTTTTTTCGTGAATTGTGAAAAATTATTCATCTAGCAATTTTACATATAGCAAACCTGCAAAACCTAGCCCTTTATTATATAGCTCAATTAATTAGCACTGAGTTCGAACTTCTATTCACGCAGCACAACTAAATCCAGTGGTTTGTCCTTGAGACGTCGGATTTCACCTTCGTTGTCCAAAACGTAGAGCATCTGGGTTCTCGTGTTTGTGGAGGCGATGTTCATGCTACCTTGCGTATTTTGCAATAATTTCACAGACTGTCTCCATCCTCAAATCTCGATGAATATCATCGTTTAGTAAGGTGTCCAACTCTAAGTATTTTATTCTGAAATTGATTTTCTTAATATTTGATTTCTTGGCACAGCCCCAGATCCATCCCATAGGTCCAAATAAAACCACCTAAGTGCCTGAGCAAAAAATGTTCAGGAGAGAATAAGATGTGCATAAAATGTGTACCTTAGCAATGATCGGTTGTAACTGAAAATCATAGGTAACTAAGCCAGAACTTAACCAGAAGTTTTGGCAACAAAACGAACACGTAACCAATGGTTCTCCGGGATGTAAAGAGGGGGAAATTGGCAGCGTGGGATGTGGTCTGTTGTCAAATAAATTCACAGCTTTTGTGTTGAACAATTTTTGTGCGATGAAAAATGGCGGAAATAAATTTCCTTAGCAACGATCGGTTGTAAGTGAAAATCATTATAAATACGCGCTTCTTTTGCCTCACTTTTTCCTGTCGCTTTTCGGCGGGGGGTCCCATCGCAAAAACCTTTTCAAGGTTAAAAAAAATTAGAGTAAGGGTGTCATCATTCACTTTTTCTACTAAATATATTTTTGGTTTGTGTGAGATTTGAATGAATGTTAGGTACTAAAGTGACGCTTCACGCAATGTGTTTGATTCTCCTGCATCATGGGAACGCAATAAATGGATTTTTTTTCGCACCCAAGTTCAGTGCTCTAGATTTTGGTTTATTATTCAATAATAAACCATTGTAATCGCTCTTGAAAAAAAATTCTAACCCCCCCTGAAAATTGCATGGTTTACGTTCCAAAGGGTGTAGAATCCAAATCTGCAATAAAAAATTTTCCGTCCGCCCGCCGTACGCACGATTTCTCCCCAACGGCTGGAGCAAAATATCTGAAATTTCCAGGAAAAATCCATTTTGGTCCGACGACGCCCCAATTCTTGAGCCAGCTCTCTCACTTAATTTAAAATGCCCTTTAAGGGTTGTCAAAGTTTTGTAAAATCCCTAAAAACCTCAAAAAAAGTCAAGACGGCCTAAATTTGGACTTTTTTTGAAGAACTTTCACGAGGAATCGAATGAGCCCTTCCCTAGGTTAGTAGCTCAAACCATTCCCGATATACGGCCCGATTTATGGTGCCAACATTTGCGTTTTTTTGGTTTATTATTGTTTATGTTTTCATCGCAGTGACCTAGTGATGTAGTAATGTGGATACTGGAGTGAACTCCTAAAAGGCTTTGTAGCCGATACACGGGTTGAAGCATTCTGATACGCATGGAAACGCTGCACATTCTTTCACTGGGGTTTATTATTCAATGATTCATGATTTGAATTTCTACTAAGCTTTGGAGTGCGCGTGTTTCACAGGTGATAGAGCGATTATTGAATTTCAGGAAGCACACAAATATGATCAACTGATCAATCCAAATAGGTATTTTGGTTGAGAACAGATTTACGTGCTCTATGCATAGCTCCTGAAATTCAATAATTGCTCTCCTGTGAAACACGCACACTCCAAAGCTTAGTAGAAATTCAAATCATGAACGCAAGCCAATTGAATAATAAACCCCAGTGAAAAAATTTGCAGCGTTTTAAATTGGTAATAACATTTGTATAATAATGAGAGGATCATAAGGTACATGGAATCAAAACCAGCTATTTTCATATCGGAAATAATATTCATGTCGCGTTTCGTCATTTGATGGATGACGGTAACGTGATAACAAAACCGTGATGTCTTGTTGTTTCGGATGAGATTCAAGATCAAAATGAAATTAAATGTAACGTCATCTACCACCCTGTTATGAAGACCCAGTCATGAATCATGTCTTTCCCCTGGGTTTTGGTTGGAGAGAAGTGGATTTAACAGACACCTGCGCGAGAAACCTAAAATCCTAGCGTCAAAATGCAAACTTTGCTGGAACCAAGTGTAATTCAATCATTTATTATTTATTGTCGACATACGTAAAAAGCATTTACATGACGATGAGTCAATTACGGAAGTGCTATCAGACGGAGGGCCAAGGGAAATAAAGTGAAAAATTACATCAGTCTCGCAGGTCAGACGACGGGAATAAGAAAAAACGGAAAGACAATGAAAATGATGATAAATAATGAGAAGAAAGAGGAGACGGGTTGCTCTGCCTGTGTGGCTTTGACGGGCTTGATGTCCAAGACGCCCGGCGGCTTCCCTGGAGCAAGTCAAAAAAGCTGCCCAGAGCAAAAGAAACTGACAAGGAGTCCTCCTGCATGTCACACAACCAACAATTTGTCCTGAAAGCTCGCAAAAACTTGGTGGAAAAAGTGCATCATAAGTCTGTTCCAGTAAAATATAGGTTCTACTTCAGGACACGTCCAGCCTGTGATCAAGAGTGTCCAACTAAGGGAGAAAGTTTCATTGGATAGGGCGGCACTCTGTTGGGCTCTGGGTTTTTCATAGTGTACTCCTTGGTAAGGTTCAATCGACACAAGGAACCCATTCTTGGTGGCTATGGACCAGAGTTTGTAGCCAAAACGGATTGGCTTCCCCTTTATGAGCTGCTTGCTGCCATGCCTACCATGGTAGATCCGTGACATCTAAAATCCTCCTCCAACGGGGTCAACAGAGAACAGCCAACACCAGACACATACTTTCACCTTGTTCACAGTTCAAATAAAACATAAGTACTACGAATAAAACACTTTTGACGTCTTGTGTGAAAGTTGGGGGTTGATGTTCCGTGAAATCCAAGAGTCACCTACAGGTGACATGGCTGATTTGGTTGAGTATAGGGGGCTTCAGTTTGAATTTTTCTGGACAAAATGTTATTTACAAACACATTCTACATCCTAAAAAACAGATTATCACAAAAAAGTCCCAGAATTTTACCTGATCTTCGACATTTTTCTCAAAACTCCTGACAAGTTGCAGGGAAACACGGAATTCACGAGATAACAAAATGAGCTTATCAGTTGAACTGTCATGAATATTAAATTCTTCTACGACTCGTAAGTTGTTGTCCACGCCCTGTAGATCCCGTAGGACCGCAGAAAAATCGAATTTGGCGGCTAATTTATTTTTAATTAATTATCAAAGTAGTGTCACCTAGAGGTGACTATAGTACGAGGCGTACTTGGCGGGTTAAGCAATGTCGGGCGAGGCAACGAACGAAACCCGTAGGCCGAATTCTGATCCTCCCTTTAGAGGTCAACTGATGTCGTCCCCGACGCCGAAGCAATAGGACGAATAACTCCAACCGGTTGTTTCCTTGACTTGACTTCGTAGAAATGTTACGAAACATGACAAAAAAAGAACTATTCCTGTAGAATAAATTCACCCTTGTTTATCCATGGCCAAATCTGACGTAGGCAATGGAACCGGTTTGTAGACCAACTAGTCAAGTTTTCAAATGCACTAAGGCATTTAGGGCATCGTGCCTATAGGCACGAATTCAAGGAGTCGTGCGGGACTTTATTCTGTCTTCTCCCATTGTGAAAACTTAATTTTTCCCCCATAAACAGTTTCTTACTTCAAGGAGTTTTTCACGCTGGATCGAACAAGTTAAATATGGGGTCGATGAATAATATATTTTGCGTGGATGACAATCTTCTTGAACTTAAACGAGTTAATAAGGCGGGAAATCATAACACGTTTATTCACATTTACTTAATAGAGTAAGTAAGTAAAGTAAGTTAAGTAAACAAGGAATTTCACCTTGGATCTTCGTCCGACTACCCGGAGGTGTCGCGGACGTCGCCAGCCGTCCTCTAGAGAGGATCGGAACTATGTCTGACGATTCCTCTCGTGGCTTCCCATTGCCTCACGCATCTGGGTTGGTAGCGATTTGGATCCACGTGAAATCGAGATCAGATGTGAACTGTCTAACGACAGGACGGGTTTACAACATTTGATAGGATTTGGGCCCCAATCATTGGTGCCTGCCGGAATCGAACCGGGCAAATCAGTACTCCCACTGAAAGTAAACAGCCAAAGGACTGATGCCTTAGCTCGCTCGGACAACCTGTCCCCATTTACTTAATATAATAATATTGAATAATTTTAACGTTCTCCTCTTGAAAATCCATTCCTACCGTACCCATGAAAATCGTATACAGCCCAAACTGTGCTCGGTTTTCCCTTTTATCTATTTTTGTTTCGTTTTTTAAATTCTGGGAACCGAAACAAATCACTAAATTCTTGTTGCTCCTTACTCCGATCCCCTCACTTGCACAAAAACCGATAAAAACGTGGTTAACCGGGCGGCAATGTCCACTGAATTTGGACGATGATCATACAATGACACATAATCATACGATGACACGAACAATCAAGCATTATTGTCCTATTTGTCATGTCACCCCCCGGCAACGAGAATTAATCAGGTGCTAAGCGATGAAGTACGTCTAACTTGTGGGGTGCCACAGGGGACGGTGTTGGGTCCAATCTTGTTTCGACTATATATTAATGAATTATTGGGTCTTGAGATGGATGGTGCAGTGTTCGGCTTTTGATACGGGCGTAGTAGGTATTCTATGGAAAGGATCATTCAAGCTTACTTCACTAAATGAATTATAATTTGTTCCTTGTGAAGCATTGGATGGATATTAATTGTCTATGTGTGAAAGTAGGCAAGACGTCATTGATTAGGTTTTCTATTTCCAAACTTGAGACTTCTAATATGTCAGACGTGTCATTTCACCGATATTCATGTTTTCATAATAAATTAGCTGGTAAATGTGCTCCTTTGCTGTTGTCTGACAAATGTAGGTATCAAGGCGTTATATTCTGATTGTCATTTGAAATTTAATTATGACACAATGCTATTAGTTGATGAACTAAGAAAGTTATTTTTTGTTTAGTGAAGCTCGAAATTTTTTGTTTGTCGTGCACCTGAACCATAAGCATTGGTCGTCATTTTCATTATTGAAATATGTTATTTTAGTGTGGGGAAGTTTCTGTAAATCTTTTCTGTAGGTCTTTTGCAGCTTGCGTATGATATTATTCTCCGGATTGTTTTCAGGAAGAATGCTACAAATTCAACTTTTCTGTTCCACAATGAATTTTATGTGCTGGATGTTGGGCAAGTATTTTTGTTACAATCGTGTCTATTTGTCATTAAGACGGGTTTCCACCCAGATCATACAAGCCGTATCTCTTAGTCACGTACTACAATATCTTCCAATAATCAGCTTCCAAAACTTGATACTGAGCGTGCAAAGAATAATTCTTATCACAAGGTATTGCGCTTCCTTCATACCTGTAAAATTAACACTGAATATTTCGGTGACTTAGGGAGCTTTAAGAAGGAGATTGATTAAAATTAAAAGTCTATGAAATAAATGTAATTAAGTATTTCATGTAGCTTCTATCTAGGGGTTTGGTGATATTTGCTTGTTCTTTAGGAATAGCTCGGAACAACTTAGTATAGTAGGTTGGTGGACAGAAGAAAGAATTCTTATGAGATCACTGTCATTTCTGTCAATAAATTGATATTCTATTTTAAAAAAAAATAAATCCAAGTGTTAGAGTTGTTTTTTAATTTTTATTTGGCATTAATGATTAACGTTTTACAGCCACATTATTATAACAAATTATTTTATCAAAATTGTGTTATTCATAAAACTTAAACACATAAATAAATGAATTAAACTGAAATTTCATATTGATGTAAATAATTGTACATTCCGCTATAAGGTAACGGCACCGGTAGTGGCCACTGCTCCAGTAGTGGCCATTTTAAAGTTTATATTTGAGAAATAAGGATTCCCGGTCTCCTAGTGGCTTCAAACTTGCAGGAGGTACAGCTCATGTCATCTTGTAGTCAGAGGTTGAACTAGGAGTGCGCAGAGCATCATTGGAAATTGTGGTAAACTTCTCAATATGACCGTCCCTAGTTTCCTCGTTTGTTGGGCTGTATCCTAGAGCTTCTACTGGATAGAATCAATTTTGTTCATCTGGTATTGAATTTAATGATATTAAACACGTAAGGAGGGCAAAATGTCAAGTGGCCACTACTGAGACATGCACGTGGCCACTACTGGAAATTTCGTAATTTGATGTGGCCACTACTAGATCAAAATAAAGGTGTGAGAAAAAATTAATAAAAAATAGAAAAAATTGTTCTTTTGATAGTTTTAGGCAATGGATATGTTAGGGAAGAGTCGGGCTATATTCTAAATGAGTCCTGAAGAAAGTCAGTACTACTGTTGGCCCACAATTGTCAAAACTAAAGAAAAAAATTCTTAACTGTGGCCACTACCGGTACCGTTACCTTATATGCTGATATTTTTGGAGCCGAGTAAAGTTGTATAATTAAATGGTTGGCAAATTACATTATTAATAATAATAGTGTCAAATAGAAGTGTTCTTTCAGTATAAAATAAACGGCACTCCATTATTAGATGTTCCAGTGTACCGATGTCTGATTCACAAAATCTGCACTGCGGTAGTATGTCCGGGTGTAGTCGGCTACAAATATGCCTCAAAAACTCCGTGGTTCGTTCGCAGCCGAATCATGGTTCTGCAAAACGATTTATGGGCGAACCATCCAACAAACCAGGGTCTCTTGGGAATTGTGTTAAGAGTTGGTAGCGTTCTTCTATTGTGATTCATGAACTTCTTCGATTCGCTCGGTCACTTCGACCATAGAATTACAATTTCTTCAGTGTTCTATTACTTCCACCCCAGTATCTAATCGTGGGTTCATACCTAAGAATTCTGCTCGTTTCGCAGAATCTACTCCTCCGGACATGAACTAATCGATTTCCGTCCCAACTTATCTCGGCAATTTCTCTAACGAATGTCGTTTTATGCCGGCATTTGCCGATTTGAACAGGCAGAATGAGCTGAGCGGTCTTCGAGTACAGGAAATGCCAAGAGGAAGGCATTAAGTTCTGAGGCGGTCTCTCGGACGTTCCCCACCGACGCGACAACGCGAAGGACGACCACCTGAATGGGGTCAGTGTTATGGCCGGCGAGTCTTTCTGCTCCGAAGTCTCGCCTCTTCCGTCTTTTTATCCTCAAATCGTCTTCGAACGATTAATTCTTTGTTCTCTGGAACTGGTAGACTCACGAGATGCTAGTAAAGTGAACATTTTTATCAGATGGATTACAATAACGCTGCAAATTTTTTCAAAGTGGTTTATTATTCAATGATCTACTAAGCTTTAGAGTGTGCGTGTTTCACAGGAGATAGAGTGATTATTGAATTTCAGGAGGTTCAACTGAACAATCCAAATAGGTATTTTGGTTGATAACAGATTTACGTGCTCTATGCATATCTCCTGAAATTCAATAATCGCTCTATCACCTGTGAAACACACACACTCCAAAGCTTAGTAGAAATTCAAATCATGAACGCAAGCCAATTGAATAATAAACCCCAGTGAAAGAATTTGCAGCGTTTTTTGGTTTATTATTGTTTATGTTTTCATCGCAGTAACCTAGTGATGTAGTGATGTAGATGTGGATACTGGAGTGAACTCCTAAAAGGCTTTGTAGCCGATACACGGGTTGAAGCATTCTGATACGCATGAAACGCTGCAAATTCTTTCACTGGGGTTTATTATTCAATGATTCATGATTTGAATTTCTACTAAGCTTTGGAGTGTGCGTGTTTCACAGGTGATAGAGTGATTATTGTATGTCAGGAGGCACACAAACATGATCAACTGAACAATCCAAATAGGTATTTTGGTTGACAACAGATTTACGTGCTCTTTACATATCTCCTGAAATTCAATGACCGCTCTCCTGTGAAACACGCACACTCCAAAGCTTAGTAGAAATTCAAATCATGAACGCAAGCCAATTGAATAATTGAAAGAATTTGCAGCGTTTTTCGATAATGGGATATCTCAATCGTACCCTTCAATTATTGAATAAAATTGGTTGACTAGAATTCGGAGCGTTTTTAAATCAAAAAGTGATTAACATTTTAATATTACTTCCAATAGCCGTTGAGTGCTGTCATGTTTGTACATAAATTATTTGGCTGGTCTCTGTACTCAAAGGCCCAGTACCAGCCTAACTATTTCATCAATACTCAAGGGAACATTCGGAAAACGACAAGGGAATTATTATTAGAGTACTCGATGATTTCGCATATAAATATACCTGTCGTATATATTCACTATTGTCACTAGCCCGAACACGGAAAGAATTCTACTCCGCCTGTAATATTAACTATTACGCCAAAAAACGCCTTGAATTGAACTTCTAGATGGTTTTAGTAACTACCTGCATCAACTTCTACCTGATCAAAGGCTTTTCCTTCTATCCTCAATCTCAACTTTCTAGCTTTTTAATTCAAAAATTGATAAAAAATTGAATGTAACTTCCAATAGCCGTCGAGAGCTGTCAAGTTAATACATAAATTATTGAACTGGTCTCTTACTTAAAGGCACAGTACCTGCTTAACTATTTCACTTCAAGGGAACATTCAGAAAACGACCAGGGGATTATTATTTGAATAAATGATGATTTCGCATGAGACCTGCCATATAAATTCGCTAATGTAGGCCTTGGAGAGCTCCACTCCGCTTGAAATATGAAAATGAAGATGGCAACCTGCATCAAGTTCCAGCTGATCTAATCCTTTTCCTGTTTCTATCAATCTCAACTGAAGTCCCTAACTCACAACTCTATGTCTTTTGGTTTATTATTCAATAATTAACCATTGTAATCGCTCTTGAAAACAAAAACTTTAAACCCCCCTGAAAATTTCATGGTTTTCGTTTCAAAGGGTGTAGAATCCGAATCTGCAATAAAATTTTTCCATTGTACACCGTACGCACGATTTCTCCCAAACGGCTGAAGCAAAAAAGCTGAAATTTTCAGGAAAAATCCATATTGGTCCGACGACGATCCAATTCTTGAGCCAGCTCTCTCACTTAGTTTAAAGTGCCCTTTAAGTTTTGTCAAAGTTTTGTAAAATCCCTAAAAACCTCAAAAAAAGTCGAAGCGGCCTAAATTTAGATTCTTTTTGAAGAACTTTCCATGAGGAATCGAATGAGCCCTTCCCCAGGTTCGTAGCTCAAACCATTCCCGATATACGGCCCGATTTATGGTGCCAACATTTGCGTTATTTTGGTTCATTATTGTTTATGTTTTAAAGCAGTAACCTAGTGATGTAGTTATGTGGATACTGGAGTGAAGTCCTAAAAGGCCTTGTAGCCGATACACGGGTTGAAGCATTTCTGAGCAAATTCTTTCACTGGGGTTCATTATTCAATTGGCTTGCGTTCATGATTTGAATTTCTTCTAAGCTTTGGAGTGTGCGTGTTTCACAGGTGATAGAGCGATTATTGAATTTCGGGTGGCACATAAATATGATCAACTGAACAATCCAAATAGGTATTTTGGTTGAGAACAGATTTACGTGCTCTATGCATAGCTCCTGAAATTCAATAATCGCTCTCCTGTGAAACACGCACACTCCAAAGCTTAGTAGAAATTCAAATCATGAACGCAAGACAATTGAATAATAAACCCCAGTGAAAGAATTCGCAGCGTTTTTAAATCAAAAAGTGATGAACATTGTAATATTACTTCCAATAGCCGTCGAGTGCTGTCATGTTGATACATAAATTATTTGGTTGGTCTCTTATTCAAAGGCACAGTACCAGCCTAAGTATTTCATCAATACTCAAGGGAACATTCGGAAAACAAGAGAATTATTATTAGAGTACTCGATGATTTCGCATATGAATACACCTTTCGTATATAATTCACTGTTATGGGCCAGAACGCTGCAATTTGAGTGCTTCCTCCGCTGATGAACTATTACTCCAAAATAAGCCTTGAATTGAACTTCTACATGGTTTTAATGACTACCTGCATCACGTTCTAACTGATCAAAGGCTTTTCCTTTTTCCTCAATATTAACTTTCCGTCTTTTTAATTCAAAAAGTGATAAAAAATTGAAAGTAACTACCAACGGCCGTCGAGAGCTGTCAAGTTAATACATGAATTATTCGTCTGGTCTTTGTGTAGGTAGATGCAGTTAAGTTGATGCGAGAACCACTCGGGACAAGGTTCCTGTTTCGGTGTAAAGATTCGCGAGCGTGCAAAAAAGATCCGAATCGGATGGTCAAGGAAAAAACAGTTTTTCTGTTCATTGCCCGTCCACCTTCGAACGCTAATCACTTCCTCTTCCATTCAGTTCGATTATTGCGTGGCCGCACATTGCGAACGTACTTACTTGGAAGTAAAATTAATAATATAGCTTACATAGCTCACTCCACCGAGTCCTTCGTGTTATGGCGATTTTTCCACTCGCCAAATGACCTTAGTTCGTCCTAGAATTAACTACGCTACAGAGAAATAATTAAAGGAGATCAAGTCTATTTGGTTCGATTCGCGCTCTTTTTTATTCACTCGTCCCGTTTCTCCAACCTTATTTGAATACTTGAAATAAAAAAACAAGTTATCACCAGAACACGAGACTCGCACGTACGTGGCCGGAAATCACGTTTCATCCGAAGAGCTGACTTGTTTATTCTTCTAGACTATTCCATCTTGTTACTATTTCTTCATAATATCCGAGTTCAATACTTCTCACCATTATTTAGATAATTAAGGGAGAAGATCTTCTGGGGATGATGCATATTATTCCCATTCAGTTTATCGATCTCGCACATTTTCATAGAAACTTCTTCTATTACGCGGTAAGAGGCTCTTGAACGTATTACGCAAAGATTTATTGCTTGTTAATGCTGCTCACCTGATGTACCTATATCAGGCTTAGTTGCTGGTACGTTACATAGGTTAGGGAAATTAGCCACATTAGCCTCAGCTGATCACTGATTTCCAGACCTTCTAATTGACTTCTATGTGTCCAAAGACAGTTGGATGACTTCATCTTAAATACTACTCAAATTTCAGCTTTCTAGATAATTTGGACAGAAAATAGCTTTCGAGTTACCTACTCACACAACACTTGAAAAACTCAATTTTGCAAGGAACTCATAGTTTAGGAATGATAGTTTTTTTTTTAAATTTGGTTTATTTGGCAAATTTGTTAATAGCAATCAGCCATATAATATATAAATTGTACCTTACACATAATAAAATCAGATTAAACTATCTATAAATTTCTAATTGTAACATATCAATAAAATATAATTGAATACATATTCTTTCTTAAAATAAGAAAGTTCAGATCAAATTAACTATTTGAAAACGCTGCAAATTCTTTCACTGGGGTATATTATTCAATTTCATGCATTTGGCTTGCATTCATGATTTGAATTCCTGCTAAGCTTTAGAGTGCGTGTTTCAAGGTGATAGAGCGATTATTGAATTTCAGGAGGCACACAAATATGATCAATTGATCAATCCAAATAGGTATTTTGGTTGGGAACTGATTTAAGTGCTCTATGCATATCTCCTGAAATTCAATAATCGCTCTATCACCTGTGAAACACGCACACTCCAAAGCTTAGTAGAAATTCAAATCATGAATGAAAGCCAAATGAATGAAATTGAATAATAAACCCCAGTGAAAAAATGTGCACCTTTTTTTTTCAAGAGCGATTACAATGGAAAAAACGCTGCAAATTCTTTCACTGGGGTTTATTATTCAATTGGCTTGCGTTCATGATTTGAATTTCTACTAAGCTTTGGAGTGTGCGCGTTTCACAGGATAGAGCGATTATTGAATTTCAGGAGGCACACAAATATGATCAACTGATCAATCCAATTAGGTATTTTGCTTGAGAACACATTTACGTGCTCCATGCATATCTCCTGAAATTCAATAATCGCTCTATCACCTGTGAAACGCGCACACTCCAAAGCTTAGTAGAAATTCAAATCATGAACGCAAGCCAATTGAATAATAAACCCCAGTGATTATTGAATAATAAAAAAAATCGTATATTCCAAGTCCCCGAGGAGGGGAGCAGGTTGCCCTGGGAGACGCTCCTCATTGGTGGGGTCCCCTTCACTGGCGCGGTCGAGAGGGGGGGGGGGGGTGAATTCCACCCAGCGGTTGCCCTGGGAGACGGTCC
Source organism: Creontiades dilutus (assembly GCA_031894815.1). Classification (NCBI taxonomy): domain Eukaryota; kingdom Metazoa; phylum Arthropoda; class Insecta; order Hemiptera; family Miridae; genus Creontiades; species Creontiades dilutus. The sequence goes on from JAVIWC010001618.1 coordinate 646,688, forward strand.
GACGCTCCCCTTCAGGGGTGGGGGTTGGGGGTGGCGGAGAATTCCACCCGCCCAACGTTACCACCCCCTGATATACCTACCTGCTCTGATATTTTCGTCTGTATATAGATTGATGATGATGATGATGATTGATCGAAACTGACGCTGGCACATAGGTACGCCGCCTGCAGCGCCGCGTCTCTTGAGAGATAACTCTCCTGCAGCGCCGCGCCTCTTGAGAGATAACTCTCCTGCAGCGCGGCGCAGCTGGCGCCTGTTTCGGTAGGTACATGAAGAAATCGCAAGCCGCAGACGCATCATGGATACCATAGCTCGACGTCGTGTCTTGAGTGAAAAACGAACGCGATCGACGGGGGCGAGCGGGCGCCCATCGTCTATCAGTGCGATCAAACAATACAACTCTACAGATGTGTCAGACGTAACAACGCGGCATCACGCTTTGTTGCGGCAAAACGATCGTGCCGCGTGTTCGATTTTTCTTCAGTCCAAGAATTTTCCTTAGCCGTTCAGCCTTCACATGTGATACAACCATCAACCTTCACGCGTTCGCGCCAACCTGAGTCACACCGGCGCTCGCGCAGCTGTCTGTCGACCGCCCTTGATTTTTCAATGATTATCTTGCTGGTTTCTCTACTTTCCATTGCAGTAAATACAAAAGAACCAGAATAAAATTTTGAAATCACATTTTTCATAAAAAATTCATTATTGTTTAAAATAACAGCCGTTAATAGTCGTTAATGGCTAAAAATGAACTCTTGCTTCCGAAAACACGCAATTGGCTTCAAAAGGCCTCTTGGAAAATAATTAATTTTGTTCAACTCTTTTCTTTGTTGAAAAACTAGATTATTTATTTCAATTGAACTAGATAAGAAGGTATAGAATTGCTTACACATAGGTATTTAAACTTATGTATGAATGTTACATGAACAGGTAACTCACAAAAGCGCAATGTATCAAAAAGGCCACTTGGACTATAATTCTTTCAAACTTTTTGTTGTAAAAATGTAATTTTTTCAATCTAACTAGATTATCAATCAATCTAACCACTTCAATTCCAATTGTTCGACTCTCATTTCAAACAATTTACTAAACCTTTGCATTATAAATTAAGTTTCATCTGGAACTCTACTCGATAGATTGTGTTCATTGGACATGATTGATTCAATTACGCAATAAAGCTGTTCATTTCAACCTACCTATTCAAGACAACCAATACTTAACAAAGTCTGACTCAATGCTCACTATTAGCAAGAAGTCACGTGCTTCAAAGAACTATTCAATGTAAATTTAAATCTGAACTGTATTCGAAGCTAATGTGCTGACTCACACGAGTTTTTATTTCACACACGAGTGGCTAATTAGCTAGTGGCTAATTGTACCTAGAGGTGCGCAGGTACAGGTTCATGAATAGAAATATATGCGCAACTTCGAAATTTATAGAATAAATATGAACAGGATAAGGATATATTCTTACTCTTATCCATATGTTCAGCCAATTATTTCTCGTTCTCACAGCCTGAGGTCTGAATATAAGTGCAGTTTTCACTCGCGAGAATCACCGACAATTTCAATAATTGAATTTGACCACTTGTTGGCAGGCGTAAATAAAACGTTCTTGAGAAAGGCTTCGTATTCTTAATTAATATCGACGTTCGCTGAATAAACTAGTTTTCATGCCCTCGGGAAACTTAGGCCATTCCATAAGAGGAGTCTATGGTCACTGCAATATATTCTTAAAATATTCTTCACTTTCTTCAAAACAACGTTACTGTTTGAAAAATATCATTGGTCTTGTTGTTTGATCAATCCCTTCATAATTTTGGCGTGATTCATGTCCTTTGGGACATAAACAGCAACTGGCAACCCTTTCGGTTCCCAGCCGTAATGTTGGACAGTCGAAGTTGTCTGCCAATGGGAACCTGAGCCATTAAATTTGTCCTTCGAATGGTTCTTTGCTGCCTTGTGGGTAGTGTTGCCAATGACTTTCAGTGGCTTTACGTTGTGTAGCCAAATCGCAACTTGACACCACAGCACCTTCATATTGGGCAACATTTGCTGCCACTATTTTATTGAATTGGCGCAGTGGCTTCTTGGATACCAATCTAACTAGATTATCAATCAATCTAACCACTTCAATTCCAATTGTTCGACTCTCATTTCAAACAATTTACTAAAGCTTTGCATTATAAATTAAGTTTCATCTGGAACTCAACTCGATAGATTGTGTTCATTGGACATGATTGATTCAATTACGCAATAAAGCTGTTCATTTCAACCTACCTATTCAAGACAACCAATACTTTGTTAAGTTATGTAAACATAAGTTATGACTCAATGCTCACTATTAGCAGAACGTCACTTGCTTCAAAGAACTATTCAATGTAAATTTCATTCTGAACTGTATTCAAAGCTATTTGCTGACTCACACGAGTTTTTATTTCACACACGAGTGGCTAATTAGCTAGTGGCTAATTGTACCTAGAGGTGCGCAGGTACAGGTTCATGAATAGAAATAAATGCTCAACTTCGAAATTTATAGAATAAATATGAACAGGATAAGGATATATTCTTACTCTTATCCATATGTTCAGCCAATTATTTCTCGTTCTCACAGCCTGAGGTCTGAATATAAGTGCAGTCCACCCATTCGGGCGTGAATACCGACAATTTCAATAATTGAATTTCGATCTTCACTCACAAAAACAACTAGTTTGTTGATATTCAGTTGGTAATAATTAGCAATATCGACGTTCGCTGAATATCGATAAACTAGTTGTTTTTTGAGTGTGAATATCGACATTTTGTGGACCATCTTGATCGTTTCGGCCCCCAAATTCACGACATTCAACGAAACTCCCAAAGCAGATATACCTAATTGGCTAGGTATGAGTATGGACATTAATAGGAATATATTCTTATTTATATTATTGACTTTCTTATGAGTAGAACGTTACTCTCAAGTCCTTTCCTGGGGAAATAAGGATAGGAATAAGAATATGCAAATATCCATATTCTTATTGTTATTTTTATCGTATTGATATTTTGACATTTTCATGTCTTTCCTTTGGCACATAAACAGAAAATTGTCAGGAAAATTGTTCGCGAAAGTTGTCCACGAAAATTGTCTCAGCTGTGCGTTAAAGTCGCCCTAGATGCAGAACCACAAATAAATTTGTCACCGAAGGATGTAATCTTGGTTACCCAATGACTGAAAAGTTCGGTTCAGGCAACTAAATAACACAGCCCCACAAAAAAAAGTCAAGATCCGTAAAGTAGACTAGGGTATCCCTATGTAGGTATTTTTCGAAGCTGAATTCGAATCCAAGGACCAAAAATCCCCTGACCCCAAAATGTTGAGCTATGGCCAAAAAACTACCCTTAAATTGGTGTCAGAACCTTCTTTTTGAGTCATGAGATTGGGATGAACTAGGACATTTTTAAGTGAATTTCTACTTTTTTTTTTAAACTTCAGACAAGGAGAGTACTTGGGGAAACCCCCGCCACCATTTATTTTGTCGGATTTTATTCTCTTTTCTTGTGATATCTCTGTGATATTCAAAACAATTAAAAGTCATTGGAGGAGACCCCAACAAAGTTTGAAAGCCTTTTCAATAATCATATTCAATTTCAGCGAACCTGGGAACACAGAAATCCTTACCTTATTCGACTTGGCGCGAAAAATCAAATTTCAACCCCTAGGAGTTGGTGATTAAGGGAAGAAGAGGTGTTAACGGACTCTTGAAAGTTCAAATGCGATCTCAGGGACCCCAAAAACATAGAAATCCATACTCCACTCGACTTGGCGTGAGAACTCAAATTCAACCCCTAGGTAATGGTGGCAGGGGGTGATTGAGGGGGAGGTAGTTTCCCCAAGTACTCTCCTTGTCTGAAGTTTTAAAAAAATGTAGAAATTCACTTAAAAACATATCCTAGTTCATCCCATTCTCAAAAAGAAGGTTCCGACACCAATTTAAGGGTAGTTTTTTGGACATAGCTCACAATTTTGGGGGCTAGGAGATTTTTTGGACGTCGGATTGGGATTCAGTATCGAAAAATACATAGGGATACCCTAGTGTACATAACGGATCTTGACCTTTTCTTTTTTTATCATTTATTATCATTTAATGATCAACAGGAGTACAATCCAGTTCTTAGCGACCGTACCGACCCGACAGTTCCTCCCCCCCGCTCAACTCCTTCAACTAACCTTCGAGTGGGCTCCTTCCGCCCCTTGTTATCCCGGCATCACCACTTTTCCGTCCGCCCGAGGGGGTCATTCGTGTACCTGCCTGCTACACGGGTTGAAGCATTCTAATATGCATGAAACGCTGCAAATTCTTTCACTGGGGTTTTGGTTTATAATTGTTTTTGTTTTGATCCAGTAACCTAGTGACGTAGTGATGGTAATGTGGACACTGGAATGAACTCCTAAAAAGCTTTGCAGCCGATACACGGGTTGAAGCATTCTGAAAACCATTTAAAAAAAAATGCTGCAAATTCGTTCACTGGTGTTTATTATTCAATTGGCTTGCGTTCATGGTTTGAATTTCTACTAAGCTTTGGAGTGTGCGTGTTTCAAAAGTGATAGAGCGATTATTTAATTTCAGGAGGCACACAAATATGATCAACTGATCAATCCAAATAGGTATTTTGGTTGAGAACAGATTTAAGTGCTCTATGCATGTCGCCTGAAATTCAATATCGCTCTAATTGAAAATCATTTCAAATCATGAACTAAGCCAATTGAATAAGAACCAGTGAAAGAATTTTCAGCATTTTTTCTTCTTTTTTTGTGTGTGTGTGGGGCTGTGTAATTCATATCATGTTTTGACAACGCGTAATATGACCTGCGTCGATGGAATATTTACACGGAATGTATTTAATATAAAAACGATAGCTTACACTTCGTACTTTTCTCAACATCGCCCGTTGCTCAGTATTACTTCCCCCAACGAACAAAAAGAAATAGAGCCAATGGATATTGAGTCAATTAATTAATGTTCATTTGTTTAGTATATTTTAAATAAATATATTTCTTGGTTAAAATTTGAGCTTCCTTGTTTCCAAGTCTCGCGAGTCGGTGGGGCATTTTGCTTTACCAGCTCACACCCTTCATGAAAATGTCGCACTGTGTTACGGACAAGCGTTTAATTGAAGGGACAGAATAGAAGTTCACATCATTTAAAATAAAATCCCACACTAATATATATTTTTAATGTTCCTATCCCTATTCACGAATGTGAACATGCCTACATTTGCTCTTAGCTATTAAATGCTGTTAAATACTAAATTACTACCTTTTGCGATTTCTTTGCCACGAACCTAACAATATATTCAGTGTTCCCGAGCCAAAATGTAGTCTTCGGTAATGTTCTCAGCGCCTGATGATTTGACGCCAAAAATAGTCAGCTAGGCGTTTTCATGGACGCGATTGTTTTTGACGTTGAGTAATGGAATTCTACATCGGTTCAGCTGACTCGTGACTAAAGATTTTTATCTCTATCTCTAACTTCTCACGTAAATGATCCTCGAAAGTGTTCGCATCGGTGGATGTAAATTTTGAGAATGATTACCTCACCTTTATTGTGGGTGGTTATTCAATATTGTACTACGTACTATGAAAAATTAAGAAACAATTGAAGTCACGGCTTCATTATTCTCTCAATGACTCTCATTGCATCCAAACGGAGATGGAAAATCGGGCTACCACGAATTCTAATTCTTGTTCAGCACTGCTTCTCGGTTCCAGATAAGCATGATATTGGTTGTCAACATTTTCGCCATCTGAGTTCACCTGATTACTTGTGTACACGTAAATACGATGCCAAAATGCAGAAAACTCCTTGTGTTTGAGTCACTATTACTTTTACAATACAAACTATGAGGGGTATCTGGAATGTACGTAACATTGGGATTTGCATTTTCAAATTCGCGTAGGTACACCACGATTTTCCAACATAATCGCTGCATTCCGCAGATGTGGGCGCTTGAAAATATCCACGTATATTGAAAGACATTAAGAGGTTTTGAGTTCGTTGTGCTGAGCGTTGTCATTGATAAGGAGTGGCTCTAGTTGCCAGCAATCCACGCCTTTTGTTTCATATGGCGTGGTGGAGCTTCGTTACAACTCCACAGTACCTCTCACCGTTTATTTTGACGATTCTCAAGGTTATCGTAGAGTAACACACCTTGTGAGTCCTAAAACATCTTGGTGGAAGTTGTCTCCAAAATGGCAGGCTTCTCAAAGATGCTGTGATGGGAGGTGGTGGCAAAGAGGTATGAGGAGGGTATAAGAAAATACCAGTCCAGCTACCAAAAATGTGTATAATGCCAAGACGATCATGTTCAGAAATAATGATAGTTCTGCGAACGTAAATCTATAACAGTCTTTTTATTTTTGCAGTTTTTTCCACCTCAGTGAAATCTGCGGATTTTGACAGGTCTAGGGAAGGTACCAGAAAGTAAAACCGTCTTCCCACTACATTTCCAAGGATGCACTGTTCTGAATAAACCCACCTCAAAAATCGGATGACATCGTGAATTTTTGAAGAGATGGATGTAGAGATTCATGTTGTGTACTACTTGTGTAGTACTTGAGTCTGAGGCGCTAGCAGCATTCTTGAATGTCTTCGTGGAGTTTTATGTGGTTTGGGAGAGGGGTTGGAGTGAAAGTAAGACCCTTCGATAGTAAGCCCAATTCAACTGGACTGAGTGGGCGAGTGGAGAGGTTGCACACACATTGTTATTTGAAGGTACCGGAGAGTGATTAATAGCATTCTCATTCGGTTCTCCGACGATTATATCGTTCTTGTTAGTTTCCCGGAGGGTTTGGTTGGACACCGTGTTACGAGGTGCATGGATTTCGTGAGCTATATGGCATGAAGGTGTACGACTGTGTGTATGTGGAATATGCTGAGGGTTTACCAGTTGTAACGGTTGACTACTTCGTAAAGGCCACACCCAGTCGTTATTTAATGTAAGCCAAATAATGTACAGAGAAATTTGTGACTGAAGTCAGGGGGATAAAGTTGAGTAAAACAGGAAAATACCAATTGGTTGTAAGAGGAAATTATGAGCAGCTACCAAGTATTGAAAGAATACTAACGAGCTAAGCAAAAAGTTAAATTGCTGGCATGCTAGTTGTGCTAAGGGAGATGCAGGGTACTTGAGCTCGGGCAAATCTTGGGGACTTGGACTCGAAACTCGTCTGGGAATGTGTTTGATATCTTGGCTGGGAATCCATCATAAGTCTTGAAACCACTTTCAATCGACTATAAGATGCAAACTTTTGGTTTATTATTCAATAATAAACCATTATAATCGCTCTTGAAAAAAAAAAATTCTAACCCCCACTGAAAATTTCATGGTTTACGTTTCAAAGGGTGTAGAATCCAAATCTGCAATACAAATTTTTCCGTCCGTCCGCCGTACGACGTAGGTACGCACGATTTCTCCCAAACGGCTGAAGCAAAAAAGCTGAAATTTTCAGGAAAAATCCATGTTGGTCCGACGACGCCCCCATTCTTGAGCTAGCTCTCTCACTTAATTTAAAGTGCCCTTTAAGGGTTGTCAAAGTTTTGTAAGATCCCGAAAAACGCGTTATTTTGGTTTATTATTGTTTTTGTGTTGATATCAGTAACCTAGTGACGTAGTGTTGTAGTGATGTAGTAATGTGGATACTGGAGTGAACTCCTAAAAAGCTTTGTAGCCGATACACGGGTTGAAGCATTCTGATAACCATTAAAAACGCTGCAAATTATTTCACTGGGGTTTATTATTCAATTTGGCTTGTGTTCATAAGTTGAATTTCTACTAAGCTTTGGAGTGTCCGTGTTTCACAGGTGATAGAGCGATTATTGAATTTCAGGGAAAACATGAAGAGCACGTAAATCTGTTCTCAACCAAAATAACTATTTGGATTGTTCAGTTGATCATATTTGTGTGCCTCCTGGAATTCAATAATCACTCTATCGCCTGTGAAGCATGCACACTCCAAAGCTTAGTAGAAATTCAAATCATGAACACGCAAGCCAATTGAATAATAAACCCCAGTGAAATAATTTGCAGCGTTTTGTTCTTGTTTAAGGTCGACCAATTATCGCAGTAAAACTAAGTCAACGTGACTGCGAGTCGGAAATGGCCCCGAACACAATAGTAAGGTCATTTTAGCTGATTCGATTTTCTCTTTTGAACGGTCTTAGCAATATAATGTAACCTGATTATGTTTTTTTTTACGTAGGCAGGTGAGGAAATCTTCAAGATCTTAGATATCCTAAAGTTAAAATCGGGTCTCGTAAGACTTACAGAAGGGACAACTCTTCGGGTTATGTAGGATTCAAACCTACTAAAATCTCACCTTCCGTTTCTCGTACGTTTGAGCTCGGTCGGGAACTATTTACTCAATTCTTCAGCCCAAAACCTGATTAAACGAACCATTTCTACCCGATTGTGTTAGCTACAATAGGAATATGACAGTGAATGGCCTTACCTTAGGTCAGTGTATTAATAAACATTGTTCTGAACATGGAGGGGGGGGGATCCAGAAACAATGAACTTGTGTTTCATCGCAACGTTTTTAATAATTTAAATATTAGGTACACTATCATTGAGCAAGACCTCCGAAATTCAGCAAGATGTGATCCGTTGTTGAAAGTTGTCGAAGTTCGGCGGGACCACTTCCACGCAAGTCGATTTAAGGGAAGAACAATGAAGCTTCGAGATTCAAGTTGTGCGAACGTGATCGGAGACATGTGCGTTGAAAATACCAATGAAGCATCGGACTTTGTGATGATGGGTATACGTGCCTCTCTCGCAAGGCCATTCGTTCAACCGCCAATTTTCGCGGGACATTTACTGTGTGACCAAGGACGGGCACATTTTATACCCGCCCTGAACGGGTAATTGAAGAAGCTGCAAATTATTTCTCCGAAGTTTATTATTTGCGTACTTTGGAAACTAACGTTCATTTCCAAAAGTACTTGGAAATGACACGCCACGTACCTATTTCAGTAAAAATCTCGAAAAACCACATTTTTGACATAGAGCTTCTGACAGTAGTTTTTGACCACTCAAGTTTCTCCTATGCATTTTTCTTCTAAACCGATCAGGCTGGGTACAAGTTAGGACCAACTAAACCCCAAATGTGGCCATGTGCGAAACAATGGATTTTTTTGCATCAATGACATTGCAGAGTTGGAATTTACATCTTTTGAACCGTAAAGAGACACTTTGAAGAGCGGGGAGTGGGGGGTTATACAAATATTTTGGTATACAAGTACAAAGCCGATATGGGTTCAGGCCACGATGGATTATCCGGTATTCGGAATCGAATAAGGGTTCACTTGATACGGAAATACTCCCAAAACAGGGCATAGGTATTTATGTTATCCGTTGGCGTTGTAAACGAATACAACTCTTCCAAAAGTCAGTCGAAAAGTGTGACATTTCACTTGTGGGGAAGTCCCTCAAAGTTGCAAACATACTTTGAGAGTTCGATTTGAAAATCGGTGATCAGAGAACTTGAGAGCTATAAAACCAAATTTGCATTAAAAAGAAATTTGAAAATTTTTCTGTTGAAGCCCATAAATAAATAGTGTTTACCCGCGTAGGAGCGACCCTGCGGTTTTCTGAAGACCTCTGGGTCTGGCAACGCCGCTCAAATCCGAGCCTCCAGGTAGTGGCTAGATGGCTCGCATCGGACTCTAATTACAGTGCGGTACTCACGTCTTATGCAATCCAAATGTGATCTAATAGTTAATTCGATCATGCCATCACCAGAATCGTGATGTACATGAAAAAAGGGACACAACGAGTATAAATTTGAACTGGAATAACATACCTAGACGTTATGTAAGAATACCCAATGGCGGTTTTCGTCAAACTCAAACAAAAATGGGTTTTTTCCCTTGTGGGGTATCGTGTTCCATGTAATTTTGGACGCTGAAGCGATTGGAGTGGGTCCCAAACCTGTGCGATTGACCCAGAGCGAGGAAATCCATTTTCATGGGGTAAAATGGTGCAAAATGACATTATTTCCGTACTTTTTCGAGCCCCATCCCATCTGACAGGGTTGGATCAAAGAAACATGAGTTTAAGTGTAATAAAGTTCGACACAAGAATAATAAATCCATGTGTAATCAAATTTGCAGCGTTTTTTTTTTTTTTTTTTTTTTTTTTTTGCAATTTATTACACTTTTGCAATACGGCCACACACTTGTTTGATAAGGTGTTCCTGAACCGATTGATATGAAATTTAGACTTGTTTTCCTCAGAACGATGAGAACATTTTGAATCTCACAAAAAATTACATTTTTCAACAAAAGCAACTAAAACGTCTTGCGTTAAGAGAGGGAGATCGAAAGGCCCTTTACTGCTGATAATGAGGGATATTCGGCGGGGTTAAAGAGTCCGCTGCGGGGTCGGTCCTATATGGGCAATAGTATGGTGACGAGAATATTAGGATTAAAGTGTTTATACTTATCCTAAATAGTCGGCTCTCTCTTACTTTTAGGCCTTCCTACGAAACAAGTTAGAGAATTTTTGACGTATGTGCCTAAATTTTATCCAGAGACACTAAATTTACACGGGACCATTTTGATTGATTGATTAATTGATTAACGTTTTTTAATGTTTACGTTTATACATTTTTTTAAATTTACATACAGCTAATCTACATTTAGGAACTTGTATGGATTTAATTTATTTCTCAAAATCGGTGGCTGATACGAGTCAGTGAATGCGTCAGTTGGTTTTACTGTAGTATTCACTTATTACTAAAAGTCTGAAATATAATTTCTTACGGTTTTAGATAGGAATACTTACAGTGAAGCTCTTGTAAAATGAAAGCATGCCTCTCCGAATTTGTTTATATTTTTATTGACAGATGACAGTTGAAAGCTTTCCATTGAGGTGCAATGTAATTCCCCATTACCAACCTAGTGGGTCCCATCTAGAGAACATCATTGAATAATAAACCCCAATGAACGGATATATTTGATTTGAACTGATAGTTGATTTGAATTCTCCCGAAATGGTAAGATGCCGCTTTTACGCTCCAAAGGGTATGTCAATTGATTTAGTAACCAAACGTTTCCTACGCATTGGTAGAGAAATGTCAATCATACTAAGCGAATTGACTTTTAAAATGTTCCCTTCAACCAATTAAGTCACCCATATTGCGTTTATTGTTCGGCAAGAGTAGTTACCTACGAAAGCTCTATGGTTTGATGTTAGAAAACTAAAATAACATTTAGTATTTTAGTATTGTGAGTTTACTTGTATAGCAGTAATAGCCGGATATACGGGCTTGGCGGAAGGAAAGAAATACGGAAGAGCGAGCGCGGAAAACGTTGGAATGCCAACGCCTGGTCTCGGCTGTAAGGAGTCACGTGCCAGAAAACTGCCATCACGTGGCCCGCAGCTCAACGACGGCAACCACCTGCCTTCGCGCGGATTACGAAGCATTCGATTTAGCAAGCAGCCAACCAGCTGACGGGGGTCTTAGGGTCAAAGGGGATTCTGAAGGTCAAAAGGGAAATTCAAACTAGGGACCTCCCACGGCAAGAATAAACCTTTGGAAAAAAAAAAACAACTTATACTCATTGCTTAAGATGATCACCATTAGCAATTATTCTTATGTTAATGTTTCTCACAATGTTGAATAATCATTTCTCAACACCTCATGGATCGAGAAAAGTTAGGTAATGGTCCTGAGAAGATTGTTGGAGCTCTCTCACAATGCCTTGGATCTGCTTTCAAAAGTTGATTCCCGGGAAATCCTTCTCCTCGAAGCTTTACTTCGACGCGAGAATATGCAGATTCCAGCGATTAGAAACACTTGGTCTTGGACATCATCCGCTGTCCACTTAATTGCAGATTACCTACCTGCCGTCAAACCAGCTTCGTGTTCTTCGCCAATGTCATTTATCGAATGTTTGAAGAAAACGAAGATGTCCCAGTAGCTCTAAAACGAAATGAAACTTTAGTTCTTAGAAATCTTTTGCCACATAACATAACGATTCCTGTTAATTAGCGTATAACAACTCAGTGGATGCATTTGTTCTTCTGGAGCATTTAAAAAAGTAGTAAAAGATGAGTTTGTTTGACAGGAATTTTGGAACGAAAAACTGAGTTTAAAACATTACAAATAACAGGCAAAAAATAGCTATTTATAATTTTAGCAGAATTTTATTTGGAAAACAGTACCGTGAGTTGCAATATTCAGAATGTCCTTGCATCAAGAAATTTATTCAGAAAACAACTTAATGTAAGTATAATTGGGATTCGAAAATTCTCTATTCGTCATGGTGCATGACTGGGGCCTTTTTCTCATTTACCTGGGCAGTATCATATGAAATTTTTCCTAAATCAATATTTTCTTTCAACAACTTACGTTTTATGTTTGTCTGGGTATAGTTACGTGTAGATCCTTTTAAGAAGCCTAATTCGTAAAATTTTCATCCACTTTCATGACATTTTCGGAAAATGTGCGGATGGTCCCCTATGAGTTTCATATTTCAGAAATCGGTTCAACACTCTGCGCATAGCCAAACGTAAATCCACCTACCATCATTCACTCAGATTCTATTGGTTGGTTTTTTGTTTTAAAGGTTCAGGTTGTCGAGGAAGAATGGTCTAATAATTTCAAATAATACAAGCTTGTATCATGTTTCTTTCCGCTGTTGAATTAGCGACACATGCCCGCACTACAACTCGACTAGCCGTTTGAAGGCGTTGATGTCTGCTGAGTTCGCGACATTTGTGTCATGTGAATCGTAACAAACTCATATTCTACATCTTTCGAGTTTTTCCAAAACTTTTCAATATATTAAAAAATGTAATTTCATGTTTCCTAGACGCGAAATTTGCGTCACACCATCATAATCATACTTTCCCTTTTTTATCTATGAATTCTTAATGACAATAATGGGAAAACGAGTCTGTCCATCTCAGTCTACGTACAGAATATTGGGAGAAACAGACGAATGTTTTTTATTTCTTTATTGGAATCATCGTATCCTGAAACGAAAGCCAACAAATATAGATTTTGTGTCAGAATTGACATTTTCATAGTTCAGTTTCTTAGTGATACTTCTCTTTTTGTGTATGAATTCATAATGATCATTATGAAGTCTGATTTTGCTCACCTCAAACTATTGGGTTGTTCGGAAAGTAATTTCGTTTTTTTTTTTTTTTGGGGGGGGGGGGGACATGAAAGACAGTTTTCGTATAATGAATAAATATTTTATTAAATTATATATTGGCCATTCTGGTCCAACACCTTTTGCCATCTTTCTGGCAGTAACATAATTCCCCTCTCATAAAAGTGTTGGTCCTTGCTGGCAAAAAACTGGTTCAGTTTTTTCAAACTGGTTCAGGTGGTAAAAATCTTCATTTGAGGTAAAGGTTTTGCCACCCAAAAATTTTGCAGGGACCTGAACAAATAGTAGTCGGAAGGCGCCAGATCTGGAGAATGTGGTGGATGTTGCAGTACGTCCCAGTCAAGCTGTAAACGTTTTTGGGTGGCAATTACCTCAAATGAAGATGTCAAAAACCACCTGAACCTGTAGCTCCTTACCAGGAAAATACTAGTTAATGGTATTTGAAAATGAAAGGAACTCAATTTAAAATTCCAGATTCTAAAATCTGAGCCAAGCTCAACTCGAGCTGGAGAAGGGATGAGCCCTGGATGAAGGAATAATAATTTAAGACCAGTTTTCAGTTTGCTACAGAAAACAACTTAATTTTATTAATAATAATGCATGGAAAATTAAAAGCAATGTCTGAAATGAATAGTTCCTTGTGGGAGGTTTTATAATGAATTCCACTTCTAACTCCAGGTAGGTATTTCATGTACTACGGTACTTCCCTTTCAACAAAACCCTAAGAGTGGCCACCCTCACAAAATCAATGAAATAAATTCGTGTAGTACACAAGATCAAAATTAAAATTTCAAATTAACTTTCTCTGTAGATTTTAATATCTACGTAGTTATAGTTTGTATATAGTTAATAGTTTGTACATAGTTTATAGTTTGATATAGTTTATAGTTGATATTTAGCGCACAGTTTAGATTTAATTTATATCAGATATTTAGTTCATAGGTTAGATATATTTGATATTTAGTTCGTAGATTTGATATAGTTTGAGAAGAGTCTCTTTGTGTTCGGATAGGATTCCCCTTAGTTTTAGGTAATAATTGGGCCGATCGCACCTGGGATTTTGAAGTTCCGGATGTGGACGGTTCCCTTCCAATTTCTTCGTGTGGTGGTCCTCGGAGATTTCCGAAATGGTTTCCAGGATCCTCGTAGAGAATTTGCCTCCAGATCGTCAACGATGGGGTCAGTACTTCGGGAGACTCGAAGTATATGACGAGAAGGGAAGTAGAAATAGATTTTCCGCCGTGACAATCCTCCAGATAGGATGGAGCTCCTCGGAGAAAGTGATGAAAATCACATGAATATTTCACTGATGGAAATTTTAAACAGCTCAAGTAGTTTTGGCTGAACGATCCGCACGTGGCGTAGAACAAAGACTTTATGATCTGATCGAAGAGACTAGGTGGAGTGTACCACCTCTTCCAATGGTGAGGAAAGGAGAGGAGGACCTCTAAGATTCACCTATTGAACCCCTAATATAGCTAAGATCCTAAAACATTCACCTCTTGAACCCCTAATATCGCTACAAACCAGTTTTTTGCCAGCAAGGACCAGCACTTTTATGAGAGGGGAATTATGTTACTGCCAGAAAGATGGCAAAAGGTGTTGGACCAGAATGGCCAATATATAATTTAATAAAATATTTATTCATTATACGAAAACTGTCTTTCATGTTCTCCAAAAAAAATGAAATTACTTTCCGAACAACCCAATACTTGCAGAATATTGAAAGAAACAGAAGGATGCTTCATGTACGTACTTGTTACCACTGTGTGTTCCCCGTGTTAGAAGAAGGGTTCAACTTGGCCTGGTGTCTGTGTGTTCCCCAAGAAACCGACGCGCTTCCTTGCGAGCACGCGGTCATCCCGAGCTCCCTGGCCCATCTCCAACCTATATATTATTATCTTGGCCCAGTACCATCAGTTACCAAGTATAACAGTTCCCTGTAAACATTTCGACCTCCCTCCTTTTCCCATTTGCCCTCAGTGTGAAAGTGTCTCTTCAAAGAATTTCACCTAGGTATTCGGTTCTAGAGATACGGTGTTCCCTGCTGTGATCATCCATTTGTTTTTCGAGTGACCCTGCACAACAGTCAATCGGAAGCCGCTTTTTCATTCCTTCGAACATCAGGTAGGCCGAATCTAAAACCATTCATTCATCCTTGCGCAATCGCGTTTGTTCAGGGTCGAGCGACCATCACAAACGATCCCCGTGGAGTTTGATTCCAACTTCTCGATCATAAATAAACAGTTGAATTTCAACTGCTCACCCACACTAATCGTGACAATGCGCTGTTTAGACTTGTCGATCTTGGCAAGATAAAGCACGACCTTCCATCATTCATCCCTGAAGACGAGTCGTTCCTGTAATGAGAAACTCTCTTGAAAAAACGTTCTGCTAGAAAATACCTGTTCACCTAAATCCTCTTTCTTTACTATTTCTTTGATAATTTAGTTGAGAATTAGGAAAATCTACTGGTAGATTTGCAACTGGGCACGTCGGCCCTACTAACTTACTCAACTTTCCAGGTCTTGTATTCTAAGCAAAATATTGATTGGAACCATTTTGGTTTATTAGTCAATAATAAACCATTGTAATCGCTCTTGAAAATTTTATGGTTTACTTTTCAAAGGGTGTAGAATCCGAATCTGCAATATAAATTTTTCCGTCCGTCCGCCGTACGCCGTACGCAAGATTTCTCCCAAACGGCTGGACCAAAACATCTGAAATTTTCAGGAAAAATCCATGTTGGTCCGACAACGTCCCAATTCTTGAGCCAGCTCTCTCACTTAATTTAAAGTGCCCTTTAAGGGTTGTTGAAGTTTTGTAAAATCCCTAAAAACCTCAAAAAAAGTCGAAGCGGCCTAAATTTGTACTCTATTTGAAGAACAATCCACGAGGAATCGAATGAGCCCCTCCCCAGGTCCGTAGCTCAAACCATTCCCGATCTATGGTGCCAACATTTTGGTTTATTATTGTTTTTGTTTTGATATCAGTAACCTAATGACGTAGTGATGTAGTGATCTAGTAATGTGGATACTGGAGTGAACTCCTGAAAGGCTTTGTAGCCAATACACGGGTTGAAGCATTCTGATATGCATGAAACGCTGCAAATTCTTTCACTGGGGTTTATTATTCAATTGGCTTGCGTTCATGATTTGAATTTCTACTAAGCTTTGGAGTGTCCGTGTTTCACAAGTGATTGATTATTGAATTTCAGGAGGCACACAAATATGATCAACTGAACAATCCAAATAGGTATTTTGGTTGAGAACAGATTTACGTGCTCTATGCATATCTCCTGAAATTCAATAATCGCTCTATCACCTGTGAATAGGGACACTCCAAAGCTTAGTAGAAATTCAAATCATGAATAAACCCCAGTGAAAGAATTTGCTGCGTTTTTGTCAGAATATACTGTTTTTTTTTTCTTTATTTTTCTCTTTTTTTCGTGTAAAGTACAATAATTGAGGAAAATGTGGTCATGGTGCGTGACAAGATCTTTTTGAATTTCAGAACGAACCCTAGGACGTTTCAACTACAATCATATTTCATATGGTCTGTTTTATGTAGCCTAACTCTACTTAAGGCAGGTTCAACCTTCTGAGTACCTCTATGCTTCTGTAAATAGTTTTCTTGCTCCTAATAATTATTTATATATTCTTCGAATAATCAGTTATCGAGGAAATTACAGTCCACAAACGCTTTGTCATATAAAAGACGCAACCTTCACAAGCAAGGTAGGTAGGTGAATACCTACCCTACCAATTTTTTACAATCACCTGAGGACTAGCGAATGCTGTGGTGGACAGTTTCACAATATCTATTAATTTATGAACGAATCAACTTGGAAGTAATCAACCTTCATCACTTGACTTATCAACCTAATTAAATCGTGAGCTGAAACCGGATCGAATCACGTGTAAAGAGGGGCGTTGCCGTTTTTTAATCCACGTGTCTATTGCATTTGAGCGTTCAGATCTAATTTTCATTTTATTCCGCTCCGAGTCTGCCGTAATTTTATGTAATTATCTGTCATTACTCTAACTTTGACAAGAGGATAGCGTGTGTATAGCTCACATAACCAGGAAATCGCGAACCGATTTCGAGAATGATGGTTTCAAGAAATTTGTAACTAGCTCCGACATTGTTGCTCCTCCTGGAATTTTCCGTTTAGAGGAAAATCGTTCGGATAGTACTGGGCAACACAGAAAAATGAGTTGTTTTTACCGAAGATTAACCTAAGGGCTGGTGTTGTGGATTTTCAATGTTCAGAATCCAAATCAAAAATCCTTTTTTTTTCTGTCAGGTCTAGTATTTCATAAACCTATTTTCCAGCGATTTTCGACTGTTGCAAATAGCTCTTCAAAAATCCCAAATAATTGTTCACTTTCAACTTTATAGGTTGTATGAGGTGCATAATCCGAATTTGAAACCCGATCTTAGCTATCCTCTTCCATTCCACTGTTTTATACATTTTTATACCTTCATTGTATAAACAACAAGAAAGAACAAATCTGATTCCTAAGTTGGATTCAGTTGAATAAATCCTGTAAAAATTGCTCTCTTTCATTTGTCAAATCTCATAAAAGTGTTGCTTGCATCTGTTTCATCTGATATGTTCCATTTGTTTATTTGGCTGAGGAACACTGAGGTTATTGGTCCAAAATGCTGATTAAAATAAATTATTTAGAGGATATTAAAAATGTATGTTCAGCACAATTTTTTTTCTTCACAATATTGATCAGTATAATTGATTAAATAACTTGTAGGAGTTGCCTAATGATCTACATTTATATAATTGAATGACAATGAAATCTGACAGTTTAATCAAGTACTGATGTACATAACTCACAAACAAGCGACACTTTTTGAGATTTGACAAATGAGAGTGGGCTAAATCCGATTTTGGAATCATAAGTTTTCTATCTGTCGTTGTTTTTTCAAAAACTTAATTTACATATGAATTTTAAAAACTTTGATGTTTTTCTGAGTAATTCGTCAAATATACCGCTGTTTCCCGTGGAATGGCAGAAGATAGCTAAAATCGGATTTGAAATTCGGACTCTGCACCTCATAAAACTTGGATAGGATGATTAAAAGTTTAAAATTAATAGGGATTTCTGAAGTGATATTTCTCAACATTGAAACGTTGCTTGAAAATGGGTTTTTGAGCTACATCTCATTAACTAGACTCGATATCGAAAAACGTGTTTCAATTTGGATTCAGTGCATTGAAAACCCCGATCAGCGTCACTTATCCCCAAAACCACATTTTTTTTGTTGGGTAGTGTAATATTTGAGTCTTCAAGTGAAATAATAGGTCAATGTGAGCAAAATATTGTGTGTGGGTTAAATATCGTAAGTGAGTCAAATTTTGAAGTGCTTGTCGTAACGTGGATTTGATTCTTATAAAATGTTTTTCTGCACATGAGGTATCAAATTTTTAAATCAGGTAACTTCTACATTCAACACATATTATTACCATTAAATCATATATCAACATTTTCGCCAGCATATCAATTACTAGATCTATTTAATAAAAATTCAACACAAAGATCTAGAATGATGCAATCCTATGCAATGATGGTTACAGACAGGAGTAGGTAGGAGTAAGCAAACTGGCCCGACTTTTTTCATAATTTCTGTCTGCTCAACTTGACTTTAAAGTCATTTTAACTCTTCTCCGAAACTTTTGGACCAGAGTTTACGTTAGTGTTAATCAAAAATGATACCTGGAACGTTAAATTTAAGGGAGGAAATGTAAAAAAAAAAAAAAACAATATCTTGAAGGAACAATGCAGCTTAAAATTGATGAAATTACTCAATTCCTCTTTTCGTTTTCTGAGCATTATGAAAAGAGAATTATTATATTATATATATTCACTTTTGTGCCGGGAGAAAACTTGAAGTACGTGTGGTTCGACTTTGTAAAGCTAATCATCTTAGGTTCGGTGTGATTAACGTTTATCAGAAGAACTTTTTCAAACAAACATGCGATAACCTTCTGCATTTCTGGCTTTCTTCTAAAAGTTTTGACAAATGTCAAACCCAAGAACAAGAAACACAAAGATGCTGAGAGAAAGTTATCATCTTGATGCGCACACTTGAAAGCGCTTTACTGTAAAGTTACATTCTTTCATCTTTAGTAAAATATTTTTCTGGAACTAGGTATTGAACAGATTAAAAAGAAATCTATTTATTCATCTGTTCATACTTTTTTATTTTCTCAGATCATCAGGCAGCAGAGCCAACCACACTCTCAAAAATGTGGGATAAAAATAATTTTTCAAAATACAATGTAAAATTTATTTGTAATATTATCTACCTATAAAAAAACTCACTAGAAACTTCAGAACGCTTTCATTTAAAAAAAGAAGCAAGTGTGCTTCTTCATCCAATGCATCACAAAGTTTATCTAAACTCAAGTCTTAGTCGTTTCGTCTTAAAACTCCAGGTTGCACTGATTGGTTGATTTTTAACAGCTATAATTTTCATGTATTGAATGAGACGATCCTGGTTGCCCAACTTTCATCTTTCCCATCGGAAAGAGGTTTCTCTTCATGAATTTGAAACGATTGGCACACGCTAACGGTCGGAGGGACACCTTTAAATTATTGGTCTTCCAAATCAGCCCTAAAGGCTTGGGAGCGAAATTCTGATTATCTGGGTCGTTTCTCACGGAAGCACCCATAATTCCGTGGTCGTTGATCCCGCGTAATTAAGGAATTCAGCAGCCCCTGCCATGACTGATACGATTACTTGTTTGGCAATTGAGAAACTTTAGTTTTCAGTGCGTAGATTTTCTTGAACAATTGGTCTTTTTCGAATCACCGAAGTTAGATATGTTGGTAAACCTTACATTTATTAGAAAGGCCGCAATATCAAGGTAGATCTATCATGATTTGGCGGTTGGTTGTATGAGAAAAAGTAAGTACCAATAGGAACATTGTTTCTGAATCTGTAATTGGCCCAGTGCAATGACGATAAATGTTAACAGCAAAAGGTCAACCGAAACTGGAAAAGTACTGTATATATATCAGATGGAGGTTATCAACACTTCCTATCATCATTTGTCTCCAAAACATCCTGCAGTTGTCAATCAGCTTCGTCAAAGCCAGGACCATGTTGAGATGTCTACTTCTTGTTGTTGAGAAGGAAGTTATTCAAGTTCCAGATGTCCATCCTCGATTTCAGATTGTGGTAAAGTGTTTTGAACGTTTTCTCTGATTGCTCAGGCCGTGAAACAGGGGTATTAGAGTTGAACCAACGTTCCACGAAAAACTTTCATACCATATCGATTTTCGAGGAGCATCTGAAGCCTCTGCAGCAGATTTAGATGCAAATTTATGCTACCTCCAGTTTCACGATACAGCACCACCAGCGAAAACAGCCAAGTTACTCACTGATTGTCTTGCGACACCCAGGATCTGCAGCATGTACTGCATCAGAATAATTCAGTAGAGAGAATTTCCAGTGAAGCTCATGGTTTATAGTTCTCTTAGTATATCTGAAGAACCTTTCACCAGCTGCCCAATGTTCCTTTCAGGGATTTGACAGGAACTTACTTGTCTAGTCAGCCAAAAGCAAAATATTAGCGAAGAAACATGAGAATTTCAACTGCCTGGCGGTAAGGACATCATGCAAATAGGGCCAGACTATTGCAGATGAGGATTAAAGTTTCCTGGACTTTTAATTTGTATATCACAACCCATTTTGAAAGGTTTCACAGTTTGTGCATATACATGCAAAATTTTTGTAGCTTTTCACCTAAGCACCATGTATAGTTGATGTACTTCACCTACCTTACCTTTGATCCAAATGCGATGCAATTCTTAAGAAAGTTCTCACCTATGAACCAAATGTTAATGAAATCTAATAAAACGTTTAGCGAACTTGACAACCCATCATGTTTGTAATAAAATCCTTTTGCATACCTAGTGGAAAAGAACAGATGAAAAAGTATTTCATAAATGCAAAAGTTGCTACTTCATATCGCACGTTCAACTGCGGAATGTTCCTCTAAGAACAAAAAGCGAAAAAAGATCCAATTTGGCAAAAGGAGTTGGTCAACGTGTTGCCAGCCAGACCGCCAAATTTATTATGAACGCTGCTAGTTCTTAAATGTTGATATTTCCACCTACCTCCCGGAAGGTTGACGTCAGCGCTCATCGCTCATGCTACGCCCAAGGCAACGTCAAACGCAGCTTTTTGTCGAATTTTCCTCCTCTTTATTTGCTCCGTCGGTCTGGTTTTTGTTTATATTTCATTTTTTTGTACGTTCGTATATCAAGATTGTTAGCTCAAAACTGAGAGCTTACTTGGTTGGAATCGTTGGAGACCACTGACAGTTATAATCAAATCAATACTCAGAGTGTCAGGCAGGGATGTCTTGTGCGTCCTGCGGTCGTATGAATTACTGCCATGCGATATCCTCATTTCCATCGATAGACGTAAGTTTGATAAGGGCGTACCTTAGAGGGAAAAGGAGGTACCTACCCAATGGCACTGACAATACGTGCATTTGGTAATCTTCAGACTCTCTTGAAATGATTAGGAAATTCGGAGTAACTCAAGATTTGCGGATATACACGCGTGCCTTGTATTGATAGGGATTGTCATTGATTTGGCTCATCAGCATATGAATACAAGAATCAGATTATCGTAACATCAATAATCAGTTTGAATATTTCGGTGTTTCAGATCTTGGACATGATGACTTCAATGAAGGAGCAATCAAGTAAGATGAACCTGAGGACGACGACAGCCCTTTGCCCAGACATCTCTCCCTCGTCCAGTCATTTCTTCGAAGTAAGACATTTAATTTTCTTTTCATTTCACATATAAAGCGAATTCCGCAACAAGTTCATCAAACTTGAAAGTTCAATTTTAGAGCTCATTTCCAACCAAAAATGCCTCCTGGAATTTGTTTTGTAGAGGTTTCGTTTCTGAGTTATTTTACTTGAGATGTTTTCATGTTTCCGATCTTAAATCACTATAATGGCCCTAAATCTCTTTAAAACACTCTCTAATATCAATTTTTAGGAATTTGAGGTTAGAAAAGGCGTAGAATTTCCTATCTCCTTGGGGCGGGATCACACCACTTTCATCCACCCTTTTAGAAATTCATCGCATAGTCCTTGAACCGTTGTGGTATACGATGCTCTCTAATTGAATGACAAGAAGCTTGGCTAGAATCAAGTGCAGGAGCTGTCGGATTTTGCGGTCCATGCAGTGACTGTGGTTGTTCCTCCAGTTGAGAAGCGTTTTCTTGAGGGGTTGATTCAGGTTGATCTAGGTCTGGAGGTGATGTATAATTTTCTTGAGGGGACACAGAACCAGAATCATCCTGATCCATTACAAAACTCCTTCAGCAGACGCCATCTGTTTCAGTATTGCAGTCATTTGCCGTCCATCTTCCAGCTGTATTTTGGCATATTGAGGGTTGACGTCTACTAACAACATTTCCTCTACCAGCGAGCCATACTTGATCAAGCCTACAAGTTTCTTCATTAAAATTTTGGATGATGGGATGAGCCAAGAGGGTAGTGCCCATTCATAAGTTGTTCTATTGTGTTTGCACTTCCAAAAAACAAAATTTTTTCAACGAATATCACGTTTGATCGAGAAAAAACATGGGTTCATATCGTGAAATCGACGTTTTTCACCTGAAATCCACAGCTAACCCCCCCCCCCCCCCCCCAACCCACAAAGTGTGGCACAGAATTGTATGTATTATTTTTCGCTGAATAGAATGGTAACTCTCTAAAGGCTCCGAAATCAACAAATAAATGATCAATCAACAGTCTTTAATTTCCATTGATATCATACTAATCGCTCAGAACTCCAGTGGTCTATGATTCAGCCCTTCAGTTCAGCGGAAAGGCCTAGAGCCTACATTACATAGCTCTTAAGCCAGGGCCCGAGGGAGTCACCATTCCATGCTGCATAAAAGGCTAAATAAAGTTCTATGCAAATCTTCTTTATTTGGAGCAAATCGATTTGGGGTGAAAATTTTCGATTTCACGCTTCAAACCCTCGGTTTTCCGCATTCGAACGAAATTTTCTTTGGAAACCATTTTTTTGGAAATTTTTTCTTATACAGTTGGAAAGCTGAAATTGTGGGAAAAATTTTCCTGGGAAGTGAAAGTTACGAAACTTGCTCATTATAACAAAGAAAAGCTTGGAAAAAATAATTATTTGTTCATACATTTTCTTACTAATTTGTCAGGTTCTAATTTAAGATGAGCATCTTGTTGTTATGTACTCCCATCATAAGTGTTCACCAATTTCAATATCATTAGCTCTCCGTCGAGTGTAAACTTCAATGTTTTCGCCATACGATCCGGCCGATAACGGGCAAATCAAGCAAGAGAATGGAACGATTTGGAAGACATTATCGATTGGTTTAAAACAGAGGAGTCTTGATATATATGACTGGGAGTCTGTGCTCCCTGATTCTGTTCATTCCATAACATCCTTATTGTGTAATTCGACAAATCAAACACACCCGAAAAGCTGAAATTCTGGGGAAGTTATCCCTGGAAAGTGGAAGTTACAAAACCTGTTTATTATTCAGCAAGAGAAAACATGAAAAAACCCTTTTTTTTTTTTTTTTTAAATAAATTCGCAAAACTCGATCCTCGGACTAATTTGTCACGCAAGTTGAAAATGTCTTATTTTGCACTAAGTAGAAATAGTAGAAAGCTCTTTAAGACTGTGTCTTCCAAATTGGTTTTAGAGAGTAGTTCAAGGAAGTTATTGCCATTCTAGAGACTAAAGATCGGATACACGAGGAAAAATCTTAAAAGTAAAAAAACTAGGAAGCGAAACGTCTAAGGAAATTTTTTAAGAACCATTTTTTGCTGGAATGAGCTCTAAAACCGAACCTTGAAGTGTGATGAACTTGTTGCGGGACAGCCTGATACAGGTGAAACATCAAGGACAGAGCCTACAACTAATTCGGAGCAAAAAGTGCCATCTGAAGTTCTTTTTTACTCAGCTAAAAGTTTCATTTCTTTACTTTTACGATTGTTTTCGTTTTTAAGACCTTTTTCTAGCTAAAATGTTCATAACTTCCTTAATTCAGGAAATAAACTCAAATGTGCGGATACCGTTGAAAAGAGCCTTAATATCCCCGTTCGTTTGGTGGAAAATAAAATTCAGCTTACAGGCTCAAACGTATCATTAAAATTAAGAGGGACTAATGAGCCATTAAAAAAATCAGTTTTTTCAAAATTTTACAAAATTTACTTTTCAGGCTCATTTTTACCCTTTAGTTCTTTTTAAAAAATTATTATTAAAGACTGAGACGATAGATAATTTTATGTTCCTTCCAAAGGCATACTTAGATTTGCAAATACTTTGCAAACGCCGGAGTTACGGCTGTTTTAGTGACGTAAGTTCGAAAACACGAAAAAAATCTTAAAAGTGAAATAACTCAAAAACGAAGCCTCTAAAAAAATCTCTAGGAGGCACTTTTTGTTGGAAACTAGTTGTAGAATACGTGTGTGAAGATTTTCGGATCATACGCTGTACACCCTGTAGATATGAGCCGTCCCATTGTTTTCATCATTGCTAGGCATACTCTAAAATGTACATCACTCTAATTTATCCTTTGCTCATCATCTGTTTATTTTTTGCTCCCTAGGTTTTATATATTGGAAGGATCAAAGTCTCCCAGAAAAGAGTACCTGAAACGTTCACAGACGATGCTCTGGAAAAATTCAAGAGCTTGGAGAAAACCAAGCAAGAAGAAAGGAAAAACAGCGCTGAGCTCCAGTCAAAAGTTGTAAGTTAAAAAGTTCACACACCCCACTATCAAGATGTATAAAACTCACGCATTCACTAACAGTTGTTTTCTCGAGCTTAACGGAGCCAATAAAATGCTTCCGAAACTGGTGGAATTCTTAAACATTATTGGAAAAGCTAGGTTGTAGTACCCTGCATGATACCACGGCTATTCCTCTTTTAAATGTTCAACTTCAAAGATCGTATCAATACATATTTAAATTCTATTTAAAGCGCTTCATGAAACAATTTTGAAGGGCCCCTTCTTTTATTGTTAACACTTTCAAGCTGTTTTCCGTGTTTTCGACCTTTTGATCCAAAAACTGTATGTAGCTGCTTTAATTACTCGATAAAATAAAAAATAAGAGGAAATGACATTTTTCGATTATAATGTGATCACAATCCAAATTGTTGTGTTTAAGGCTCAAGTAGATAAATTGTGTTTTTCAAAAATTCAAGATCCACAAAACCTACCGAACCGTAAAAAACACTTTCAAAATTTCATTTTCCAATCGGCTTTTTTGTTTTTAGTGAAAGAAGGTAAACACTTGTTGAAGCAGAAAGCTACTCTGGAATGATAACATACATACACTTTTCGATGCAATGGAGGTTTTTCGTGAAAAATTGTCCCCTGTTGACTATTTGTGGTCGATTTTTAAACGATAAATAGCAAGATGAAGTAATAACAGAGTTTTAAGCCTCAACTAATCTATAATCATGGTGAATTGTTAAACATCAACTTGGTGAATGGGTAGCCGAATGAATATGTCTGCCACGTATAGCTTTTACGCGGTTTCCTGGTAATAATACGTATACCTATTCATGGAGACAAAACGTAATAGATTGAAAGTGATCTGTAATAGGTAAGTAAACATTAATGTAGTTCTAGGAATGCTCATACCTTCCACAGGAATGAAAATACGTACAGTTCTACGATATGAAGAATCTTTGTATAAAAGCGTAACCTATTGCCAAGATTCGCCATTGATAGAACTCCGACACGAAAGAAGAGGATATGTTTTATAATAGAGCTTGTGCAAAATTTACTTTCATCCCTCCATTATTTACTCCCTTTATTCTTTTATTTACTTACTTTATTAATTCCAACAAAATGCCATGAAGTTCCTTCGATTGTTTCAGATAGTTGAAGGCTCCGGCTTGGACCCGTCTACAAAAAATAGTCTTGTCCGCGGATCCTCTGAAGTGTTGAACCCCACATCCTCCGAGCCCCCGCTGTGAGTTCGAACTTTTGGTACCCACTATAAATGTTTGAATATTGTTAATACACCAACTACATTTTGTGATAGTTTTAGGCATTATCATGGACATTTATCATTAATAGAGGAACGAGGGGTAATACCGTGCTCTTAACTTTGGAACCACACAGTTAAGGGACAGAACGTCATAAAAATGTTTTTCTTGGACGAATAGGATTTATTACATTTTTTATCTGAGCACTTCCCTTTAAAAGGATTTTTCAGCCGTGAATGTTAATAAAGTGCTTTGGGCGGCATTTCCCACACTGTGAGGTAATGCCGCCCAACCCTGGGAACTGAATTATGTTCCCCTCTCAACCGCCATGCAACCCTTTTTTCCAAAGTTAGAAGGGTAAATGTATTTATAACAATAGAATCCATGAAAACCGTCAATAAACTACAGTTAAAATGAACGATGGCTTAGAAATAGGTAAACTACAGTCTTGTATATAGACTTTTTTGAACCCACACTAATAATTAGCTTTTCTTTCTTTACAAAATTATGAAATAGCCTTGCATAGATCACATAGTCCGTGATCAGGTCGTCCCATGGAACACATGTAGTTGCTGTGATTGCAGTGCTCGCAATTCCACTTGGGCGAATTATTATCGGCTTCTTGGCAAATCGTACGAACTCCAGAAAAGACGAAGTCAAGAATTCTTTAACATCTTCGTCTGTGTCTACAACAAGGTCTCCCTCAGAGATATCTCCCCAGTCATCACTGTCACTGCTCTCACTTCTGGTTCTCTTGCGCTTCTCTTTCTTTTTTTGAGGTCTTTCAATTTTTTTCATGATTTCCACCTTTCTTCTTCTTTTTCTGAACCCCATCTCTGCTACTAGTAGTGAGTTGATCAAAATCCAGCTGAATTTAGCGCTTTGTTGGTTATTTGTTGTTCTTTTCCATCTTTTATATACGCATTCCCCCGATACGATGGGCGGCATTACCCCAATGTTTACGTTTTTCGTAATTCATTCACGCTGATTTCATTTACAATCAAAACTTAAATTTGGTTAGTGCTTCAGAAAGATGATGTATTTCTGCGTGTATACATGAAAACTAATCTAAAAAAGAGTTGAAAATGGGACTTACAAGCACAAGTGACTTGATGCACAAGAAATAACATCAAACGATTCGGAAAAATACTCACTGCACTCACGTCAAGAAGGCTAACTTTGCAGGTATGGTTTTAAGATCGGCGCTCATTCCCACGTTTCTGATGTCGATTCAAACAAAATGCACGGTATTACCCCTCATTCCCCTAACTCATAGCTAGTTGCCGAATTTCGCTCAAAGAGGACATAATCAGGTTGCCTTGTGAAATTATAGGACGAACTCAGGGAATCGATTCTTCGTATGATTTGAAAAACAAATTGATTCTTAAAGTTTTTTTTTACTCGACTTTTTCCACTTTCAAGATGTTTTCCGTGTTTAAGACCTTATGCCATTAACATGGTCATAACTCCCTTAATTCACAAAATAAACTCAAATTTGAGGATACCGTTGAAAAGAGAGTTAAACAGCGTAATCATTTGCAAGCAATTTTCAAGATTGAAAAAAATAGGGTAAAGTGAGCAAAATGCAACGATGAACTAACGTTGAAACTCAGCTTTAGTACGGTATACTTAATCATTTTTGATTTTACTTCAATAATTAGGAGAAAAACGACGTTTTAATGAAAAAAGAAGAATTTTTCGTTGAAAATCCTGACAGAGACATAATTTAAGACATAAGGTTTTGAACCCGAAAATCATAAAACTGAAAAAAGAAGGATTTTTAGTTGATTAAAGAAACTCTGGGATGCACTTTTTGTTGGAAAATTAGTGTTAGAACCGATTAATCGAGTTGGGTCATAATTTGACTTTGGTTTATTTACATTTTAAGTAATTTATTAAGGACATTTATGATGGTGGCCTATGACGGTAAAACATTAAGCGAGAGGCATCACGTTATTTCCTCAAAATGGTATTTCCCACGGATGCCGTTTTGGTTTAGTGTTTATAACTTTTCAAGTTCAGCTTCCTTAAACCGGCAGAAAGGTTTTATGAGTTGTACTCCGTCATGTTACCTGCCTTATTTTGCAGTCAAAACATAAAACCACATTCGTATAAAAATGGACATTAATTAGCCTCATTAAAATTAAAAAACGCCTTTAACGCCTAAACGATAACAAACGCTGATATGATTATATGTAATTAAAATGCCACAACTTTTACCTATGTAGGGATTCAAGAAGTTTTTCATTTGTCTTGCTGTACAGTTTTAGAATGAAGTTGAAGATCAATTAGAGTTAAAAAACAGGTTGTTCCTATATCACCGTTAGGGTCTTTTTTTATGTTTTAACAGACCTGAAGCACGCACGAGGAGGAGATCCGGCTCGCTGGGGAGCGTTCTGATCCAAAAGCCCGAGACTGTAAGTTTGAAAGTCACTAGGCCGTTCACGGTTGAAAGTATCTCATTTAAAGAACACCAAGATTATCTTGGTTGCGGATTCAGTATGAAATACCAGAGGTATTTCCAAGTTGTAAGTCTCTACTTATTTAGGTATCTTATCCTAATCTGAATCTGTCTGTTAAAAAGACTTCATTGTTGATATTTCAGAAATTTAAGAATCTACTCCGACGATCTATATCTATTTTTTAAGGATTTCCATTCGCGTTCACAGGTCAAGCCCCCTGAAGGATTGATAACTCCTGGTCTCAACAGGACGATGGTGCTTCACGTTGGGCGGACAGATCTCAGACTTATCAGCCCTGACCGAAAACAGATCCTCCTCCACAAGTACCTCAAAGACATCAGTTCTTCCCATCAAGTAGGTTGCGATATTTAAGGTCATATTGATAATACGCATTTTTTAGTGTACTTTCCTATTCAGCGGAGCGTTTTCAGGGACTCACATGGTGACCTCAAGTGAAGCGGTCGAATTTTGCACTTAAACTGTTTGTGGGCTTTTACAGCACGGAGGTGGGGTGTTCTTAATTGAAATTCCAAATACCTCGGGCTACAAAACTTTATTGTTTGCTTTTGTACTTTTACATACCTTTGGATAATATAATAAAATGGAGAAAATAAAGGGAACAGTTCAAAAGAAAAAGGAGCTCCTTCCTAGACCCTACTTACATAATTTTGGGGTGAAATTCTAGGTGTTTAAAATAATATTCTTTTCACTGGGTGATTAAATTGTTCGAAATTAAAAATGAATAGTCTGACCGTTTCGACGGAGTGAAAGCGTTACGCGCCAGTCCGCTGTTGATCTACTTGCGTCCTCGGTGAATTTTGGGTAGATTGCGATGGGATTTTCGTAGAGTAACAGCTTCTTTAGATTGCGTTTCTTGAGATTGCGGTGTTGCTTAATCACCCGAAACGTCGAAATGGAGATCTGTGTTACACAGGAATCTAGATGAGTTCTTCGGGATGCTGAAGACCCTCAGAACAAGCGATGCTGGTTCAATTGTTGGGACGCTGCTGATCCAAACCAGTAAAAGCGACGTAATTGACGAGCGAATCGGGAGGACGAGAGAGAAGTACTAAAATATGGCGTCGAGACGGATCGGAGTGATGATATCAAGTGATGATGTCAGGCACATTCATGATGCGAATCGCGGAAACCAACAGCGGCTGGTAGAAAATAAACATAGGTACCGAACGAAACTTATCTCCTACCTACTTTGGCGCAAACAACTACTGTATTGAATACGTGTCCGAACTTTCTTCAGAATGGGCCTTAGAACCCTCAAAATTAAATAAAATATGTTCCAATTTTGGCTTTGTTGATTTTGGAATTTCCCTTGTCTTTCCTACTCAACATTTTTCGACATTCGGTTATGGAAATTTTATTGTTTTTCTTGCGTATATTACAAATAAAATACTTACAATCCTCTAAAACGACACCTCACTTTAATAACAACACCTATTGAGCTAAAATAGCCGTTTTTTAGTTAAAGCACGTCAAAAATCACAATCTCTCACAGATTAGGCTGGTATGCCCCAGAAATAATGGTACCTTTGACTAAGTTCGAACTTGTGTTTTGACAACACGAAACAAAAGTTTTTTGAAGGTTTTTGTAGGCATTCCCATATTAGCGCAATCTTTAGAGAAAGTGAATGGTTGGGGTGTGAACGGATAGCATTGTAAACTTAGGATTCGCTCTGGATCGACTGATGTTGAGGGACAGCAGGAGGCAGCTCTTGTACGGGATAGTGTTAGGGCCCAAAAATATTGATACGGCTGCGTGAGTTGAACTTGGGTCTTCACTTCTCAGGGAAGTTTTCCCGTTATTTGCAACACTGTAACACGTTGAGCTATGAGTCCGATTCAATCAAGATCTTCGGCTGTGGGTTATACTCCTTAAACATAACAGTTCCCTGGAGCCAAATAACAGCCGTCTGCTGATTCGGGGTCCAATGAAATGATGATGTAGAACTGCAGGCCGCTGGCTCAGTAGATGTTCGCTTTGGTAAGACAGTAATTGAGCGTGGTCATTGTCACGATTGTGTTTGGACCCAAGTGTGTGAGGAAGTGAAAGATGCTACATCAGGGAACGTGATGTTTGCAGTATTTTGGATCGAGAGCGGTTTAATTAATCGTTGTTTCGTATTATTTCGGATCCTGCTGCCTGCGCCAACCGTTACGGCCCAAAAATATTGATGCCTCTTGAGTTCGAACTCGTGTCCTTACAACTAGGGGAAATTTCCCCTTTAATTACAACACTGCAACGTATTGAGCTGTGAGGCCGATTTAATCGAACCTCTTCGACAGTGGGTTATACTCCTTGGACACAACAAGGCGATGATTGAGATGTCGAGGAGAGACTAACGGCAAAGTCAAAACAATAAAGCCCGTTGCTTGAGTGGCCGCTACGATTCAGTCACAAGAGGCAATTGTCACATTCTGCACTGGAATAAAAAGATCAAAGGAGAGCACATTGACTCTGTTTGGACACCTTTTGATTCACTTGTTTATAGACCTGCTCATCAAGTACCAGTGGCGTAACGTACACCCCCGCAAACCCCGCGATGCGGGGGGGCCCGGGCTACAAGGGGGCCGGGAACGGGCCCGCGCTTTCAAAAATAAAATTTTTTTTTTTTTTAAATTTTAAAGTATAAAGCGGAACTATCGATACACAGAAAAATTCCATTATGTAACATCAAGTTTATAAACATCAACGGTAATGTAGGTTCATTGATCAATCATCTTTTGGTTTTATTTATAACCAGGTGAGGAAGGGTGTAAAGTAGCTAAGGTGCCAGAGTTGCTAAGGTGTGTACTACGTGGGTAGGCCTACCTGAGGCAGTACTGACGCACGTGACTTTTGAGAAATAGTGTAACTTTTGAGATTTTGAGGTTAGTGCGGATTGCGGGAGTTTAATGTTTTTCATCATGTTGTTGATTCAAATCGTTATAATATAAATTGTATACCGTATTGATACTTAAAAATGACTGAAGGAACTGATGTGTCTCTGGGAAAAAGTTGACTTTTATAACACACGGTCATCCAAAAGTTTGCTACGTAGACTAGAAGTCTCGAGTTCGTAAAGGTAGGTTAAATTGTTATATTATATTATGTATTTTTAGTTAGGTTATCGTAGCGTATTGTACGATGAGCGTTGAAAAATGCACGCTTCGCTTTAAAAAAAAACGTGATGGGGAAGGGCCCCGAAAATATTTAGCGGGGGGGGGGGGGGGGGGGCGTTAAAAAACGTTACGCCGCTGTCAAGTACTTTTGAAGTTTAAAGCTCCACAAACACGGGTTTTACGCAATCTTTTCTCATAAGCTGTATTATTTTCAACTGTGTTATCAAGAAATGGTTTTTTTTACGTGTTTTCTTTTAAAATCGCGATTTTTACCTCGAAAAGTGTTTATATTGAGGTGAAGTGTGGTTTGTGAGGGTTGTGAGTATTTTATTCGAAATCTTCCCCCCAAAAAAATATACATATGCAATTTCTCTGTCCGACGTCGAAGAAGGTTGACCAGGAAAGACAAGAGAAATTGGTCAACAACTCCCAAATTTGAACTCATTTTACTTCAGTTTGAGTGTTTCTAAGGTCCCTTCTGAAGAAAGCTCGGACACCTATTCAATACTTTGGTGAGTAGATGCCACAAATTAAGTTTGAGAGCAAAACTCGATCCCATCATTGTAAGGTCTCCTCGTCAGGTAGAAATGGTGACAGCTGCATTTCATGTCTTTATTCTTCTAAAAAATCTATTACGATTGACGTTGTTTTCGCTGTTACTTTCAGGGTATCAAGAGTCCGTCACACTTCGCTTTCATCTGTAGGGAAAACAGCTCTGAACCTCCCGCTCACATTGCCTACGTCTTCAACTGCCAATCAAAAGACGTGGCTGACGACCTGATTGCCGGTAAGAATCTCTCTTTGAAATTTGTTCTATTATACGTGTTCCAAATGAGATATTCTATGTACGTAATATTTTAAATTGAATCGAAACTAGGAATATGTAACGGTCTTTCTATTAAACGGATGTACTTTTTGCTGAGAATTGTTCACTCAGTAATAACAAAGCTCAGAAGAAAGCATATTTTTGTTAAAATTCCCAAGCAGTATCAATTGTGTCCTCCCTCAATCCAAGAAGACAGGTATCTATAATTTCAAGGCTTTTCAACCACTGTTCCATTCCAGTCTGTCCTGTAGGTTGTTGTAAGGTGTTGTCACGAAGTTAGAACTCAAATATATCTCTGACATCCATTTTCTAAGACGTTGCTCTGCAGCTAGTTCTAGTTTTTATGGGATCCGTTTGTAAGAGGGAAGCACTATTATAATAATTATAATAGTGCTCATCAATATCAATTATTGATTCACTGGAGTGGGGAGACCTAAGTATGAGCAGAAAGTATTGGTAAGCACGTAAGCATGCATTACAAGGGCATCTAAAAGATCTGGTTTGTTCAAGATCCTATGATTTGTGTGAGCATTGCTAATAGAACAAGATATACTCTCTCCATTATGAACTGATATTTGTTTTAGAACTATCTTGGTTAATATAGTGGGAGAGCAGGCAAAAAACTAAAAATTACATGTTATATTGATGACTCCCTTTGGATAGTTTCACCGAGTGACCAAGCCCTTCTACCAGAGTATTGAAACAATTGAAAAAAAATCACTAAAATCGGCAAAGAACAGCGTTCAGATCCATTTCACCTTCCATCATCAAAATGAATTCCCTGATTTTACGCACACCATAACCGAAATATTAACTGTTTATAAAATATTATATAAATAAATGTACCAAATTTTAAAAATGAGGGAAAAGTAAAAATATCATGATTTATTGAAATCATTGTCTCCATTTACCTCAGCCAAATTTTCAGTTTCATGACTAAGGTAGAAAATGGAGGGTGCGATGTTGGAAACCGGTTTTTCTATGCATTATTATTTACGCTGCCTATTACGTTTTTTCACAAATTGATGGTCTGATTTTAGAACTAAAAATTTGTAATCTGACGGTCTAAGGTTGTAGGGCTGTTTTATAAATATATCAGTTTTTGGTTTATTATTCAATAATTTTGAAAAAAAAAAACATTTTTTTAACCCCCCCCCCCCCTGAAAATTTCATGGTTTACGTTTCAAAGGGTGTAGTAACCTAAAAAATTTTCCGTCCGTGATGTAGTGAATGAGGAAAAATATGTTGGTCCGACAACGCCTCCAATTCTTTAGAGCTCTCTCACTTAATTTAAAGTGCCCTTTAAGAGTTGTCAAAGTTTTGTAGCTGATCAAAAAAGTCAACTAAATTTGGACTTTTTGAAGAACTTTCCATGAGGAAACGATATGCATCCGAACCACGATGTATGGCCCGATTTATGGTGCCAAATTTGCGTTATTTTGGTTTATCTTTCACTGGGAAGCGCTGCAAATTCATTTTATTATTTAATTGGCTTGCGTTCATGATTTGAATTTCTACTAAGCTTTGGATTGTGCGTGTTTCACAAGTGATAGAGCGATTATTGAATTTCAGGAGGCACACAAATATGATCAACTGATCAATCCAAATAGGTATTTTGGTAGAGAACCGATTTACGTACTCTATGCATATCTCTGAAATTCAATAATCGCTCTATCACCTGTGAAACTCGCACACTCCAAAGCTCAGTAGAAATTCAAATCATGAATCATTGAATAATAAACCCCAGTGAAAGAATTTGCAGCGTTTTTAAAAAATATATTGTAGTAGATTCAGGTGGAATGAATGAGAAGATGGTGTTAGGTGGAATACGATGTTTATTATTGGCCGGCCAGCCTCTATATTACATATGATCACCAGGAGAGGGTTATGTAACGAGACCCTGGAGGACATCCACATCATAATGACGCCGAGTTATTTGTTTCAGCCGTCGGTCAAGCATCAGCCACCAACAGGAAGAGCTCCGTGTTGTCTTGCGAACACTGTCCCATGGTGTGGTATCACAACTTGTGCGCGGAGCTGGAAGGCCTGTCCGAGAGGGGGATGGAAATGACTTTAAAGCGACGGCTTGAGAGCCTGCCGTCTCAGGAGCTGGAGGTCGTGAGGATGAAACTGGGAGGCGTCGAGATACCTCAAGGCAACAACCGGGAGCACATTCAGCTGATGATGATGCTGTTGAGGGCCCACTGCGAGAGCAAACAGGCTCGCCACGTTCACGATACTCCGGAAAATAGGTAATCTTGGCGCCCTGCAATGTAATACAAAACAATAGTGTTATCGTACGCGGCCTACATTTACCTAACCATTGCATTTCGCTCGTCACCATTGTTACATCAATAGTCGGCTCTAATGACTGCATGCACCACTTTTCCTAATGTTATGCAGCCACAACTACACGATGTTAACAACTACTATTGGTACTTAACAATTATTACCAATAATCAATTATTGGTACTTGCTAATCGATTGCACAACTAATTTGCAAAAAAAGTTGCCCCTTAACATTTTTTTTACCTCGCCAAGTTTTCGATTTGTTTCGTATTTTCGTCTTTGTGTTTCACCGTAAAACCTCATTTTACCGGTTTTCCACATTCAAACGTCAATTTCTCCACTAACCTTCAACGTAAAATATATTTTTATTGAAATCTCAGATTCGTCCGCATATTTTAGTTAGAACTGCAGGCTGAAATCCACCTCTTTATCGTAGGAACCTACGATACCTATGAGCGATGAAAAGAGGGGAGATTGCGAAGATTTGGCCATTTTTTTTCTTCAAGTTAAATTTTCAACCGTTTAGCTTATTCGAAAAACTTATCTTGTCCATCAGGAAGTTAGGAAATTTAGGGTTCTTTCCAACGGTATAACCAGATTTGAATTTGCTTCTTTAATTAAGTATGTCAGTTTGGATCATTTAAGAGTTGTCTGTTCATTACTTGACTAATTCCACAACAAACCTACAACTAACTTTTCTTCCAATAGTTAATACGTTTAAGATCAGATAATGTGAGTTACATTACTGTTTATGATCTAGGAAAAAGTATTTCAACCTTAAGACACTAGATCACAGACCATTTGTCGCACAAAAGCCACTTCTCTCATTCGATTCTTTGAAATTTGATCTCCCGATACCTACCTACCAGTAATATAACTCGGTCTATCCAAAATAATTTAGTTGCTGACTTTTTGATACCATTTTAAAACTTTATATTTCATCGTTTGGGGTCGATAGTGAGCGGATCTGAGAATTTTGGATCATCGTCAACCGCTTTAATGAGTATTTTTGACCTTGAAAATCCGTTTCAGCAGATGAGGAGTAGGGCTGAGGGTGTTCGGACCTTCTTGGAAATTTATGTATCTTGAAACCACAAAAATTTAAGATGTTTGTGACAAAAAGTTCCTGTAACCACTATGTTACCTACCTATTTGAATTCAAACGCCAAAAGGAACTTTAAACTTTCAATTTACATGTACCTATGTACAGGTAGTAGGTACCCAACTATCTAGTTCAGGTGATAAGAAAATCGTGCTGATCCCCTCCCGAACAATCCGGGACGGTCGTGGATTTCCATGAAGTTTTTTCTGGCATCTTAGTCCATCTAGCTGTCTCAAAGTTGAAAACTGCTCTCGAATTAATTTAGTGGTTTGGGTCATAGGTTAGTGTAACCCTAATAACGCCACTGAGAAATCACAGAACACACCATTCGCATTTTTAAGGGAACGCGTTTTAATTTATCAACATCGTTTCGTTTTGCGTGAGCGGTTACATGAAAATAACGACTTGAATAAGAATGTATTTCTTCCAGGCTAATAAAACGCTAGCGTATATGTCATTACTGACCGCTACATTACTGAACCTTACTGACCTCAATTATAATCTTATCCGCTGATCTGAACCGTAGCAGACTTTAATAGGTTAATTTGAATTTCAGACACGAATTCCTGACTCAATACCTCGGAAGCAGTTCAATTTTCCTCACGAAAGCCAAACGGTCCCTGACCAACTCTTTCGACCACCTGCTGAAGAGGAAAAGCAGCAAAGATGACTTTTATTCCACACAGAGCTTACCAGCTAATGCTTCCATTAAGGTGAGTTTGCTTCGTTATTCGTGCTGGATCTTGTCGTCTAGCAGGATTAAATCTACGTAGTGTTTTATTAGTATGGAATGACTGGTTACCACCTCTTTGTAATTCACACCAATTATTTCAGG
Organism: Creontiades dilutus; assembly: GCA_031894815.1. NCBI lineage: Eukaryota > Metazoa > Arthropoda > Insecta > Hemiptera > Miridae > Creontiades > Creontiades dilutus. Next base: position 683,517 of record JAVIWC010001618.1, read on the forward strand.
ACATTCTACAAGAGCCCAAGAGTGTATCTCACGCTAGTTCGTTTGAAAGCACCATATCAGAAGAATGTACAACACCAGGAGGGTCCATGATGAACATGTAAGGATGGTTTTTATTGGTTCTAGAAAATAATTCGAAATAAAAAGTTAATTTAAATGGTATAACGATGCCTATTGTGAAGATGGCGGAAAATATGCCATTTTTCTTGGCCAAACACAAATTCCAACTCGTCTGTCTCGTTGTCCGACTTAATTTAACATTGCATGCAAACAACAACGCATAAACACAAAATAATAAAGACAACAATTACCTCAAAACGTCTGAATAATGCACGTGGTACCACCATATGGCATTTACAGTGATGCGCAATTCTTCAGTTCATATCAAAGAGTAACAGATCCACTAGGTTAACCAGCAAGTGGCGAAATGACTGTTTGAGAACAGTGTTTGCAAATAACTCGTTTGTTTTAAATGGGTCCTAACACTCAAAAATAACTTCGAAAACACTGAAACAAAAAACAACCGAAAACTAACTGTACAGAGGTGGACTGAGAGGTAAGGAATGCACTGATAACAAAACGATAAGACCAAAATTCCAGCTTAGAGCTCGTCCTGCGTGATTCGCTGCCGATAGCGGCAATTTATGGGAGTGCAGGCGTTTACAGCAGGAAATGCCAATGGTGTCCTATGTGCGGGTGAAAGAAAGCGCGTTTCACTCAATCATCAATACGATGAGTTTTTTTCTGAATTTATTACACAGAGTTTGTTGGCCTCAAGTGGCCCCCAGCTCTGCTCAATTAATCTTCCAATAGACGTTTGCAAAGGCAACCGTATCATGAAATTTATCAATTGAAGACCGAATTCGGGGAACTCTTCAGCCAATTCTTGAAGCGCGGATAAAGACGGTCGTTTTCTTATTTCGTTGATAAGTAGCTACAACGCCGTTCTGACCAACCTTGCAAAAGACTCGAGAAACGATTTTGACCCGACAGACTTGGACAACTCCAATAACCAAAATAACCTTGACGACAGATGTAAACAATCGTCTCGTTTGTAGCGAGGAAGAAGCAAATCAATTTGGTCTCAAGCAGCGTGTATCGTGTGCATGTTAGCGATTAGCTTGTCCAGTCAGGACACACAACTTAGTTGTCTTGGTTCGATCGAGAAATCGCCCACCCCGCAAAAAACGCTGAATCCGTCCGGACCCTGCTTACGTAGGAGACAGCGTAAGGCTGGTACGTCCGGGTAGCCCCAAGTTGAGAGCAACGAACTAATGCTGCTCCTTGCTTGGTTTTTTCGATCTCTACTCAGTCAATCGAATATGCCTGCAGTCGAATTCAAACTGAAAATGCTCTTACTGCCACCTACCACCTTACTCCTACTTAATTGTGTACCCTTGGAGCTGGTGCCCCATCAGAAGCCCAATATGTATACCACACATAGCCCTGGAAGGTCTATTTCTCGCCTTGGTTGTAATAGGGTACCCCAGTTTTGTCTTACCAGCTTCAATGGTGGGATTTTTACATTTTTTGGTTTAATGGTGTGGGGTACACATGGTCCTATGCACCTACCAGCAGACTCCTCGGCTCCCATGGTAACAAAATTTGTTAACATTCAACCCATGGTAACAAAATTTGTTAACATTTAACCCATGGTAACATTTAATGTACCATTGTTTTCTGCAGATTCATGAAATTAGGAAACAGCCCGAAACACCCGTCAACGGAACAGCTTGCTGCCGAAACTGCGGACAATTCCAAACGCAAGGAGACCACCTGGAGGCAAGCTATATTCAATAACGTTGTCACACCCAGCAAAGCTTTACAAGGTAAGGTGGCAACTTGACATCTTTGTAAATTGTGAGTACTTGACGTATTATAATATCACTCATTTCTTATTAATAATATTCATTAATGTCACCTTTTCATGTTATAGAAGAGAAGGTTCACGAGAAGAAAGATTCAAAATTCTACAGGGCTCTTTGGAAAACAGCGATTAACCAACAAATTCTTTTGATCAGAATGGAGAGAGAAAATAAAAAGCTTTCTGGTGAGCAACTCAAGAATTTGTGAGATTTTAAAATGACATTAGCGGTTTTAATTGGATCAGCTTCATAAAATCATTTTATTATTATTATTTAATTATGTATTTGTTATGCCGACTACGAAGAAACTAATTTTTCTATTCATTTTCAAGTGCGACAAGAAGAAGCCAACGTTAAAAGGATCAAATTGGAGTATGAGGAAGTTGGAAGCGTTGAATGCGCAGATGTGTGGGATGCCACTTGTAGAGAAAGCAGGAAATTCGATAGCTCGCTAGTACTGAATACTATGAAAAATGGTAAGAAACAATATTCCTTCACAGATATCTTCACTGCGTAAGATTTCACATAGATTTTAGTTGCCTCTCATTTGATTTTTTGCATTGAAATTGTGACAATGGAAGATTGGTCATTCAGTGCATATTTTGCTTCTGCACGAACTACCTTAGGGGGAAAAGCTGAGTTTGCGTTAGAAAAAGGTCTTCCAAAATCCTAAATTTCCCCTTGCTTTTTTCGTTTGAAAACTTGCTGATCAATTTCGCTTCCATGTCTTTCTGTTGTAAATCTCTTTTACGATCAAAATAGTTTTGATCCGATTTTGATTACGACATTTCAGAAATTGTAAGGGTTACCTGCAGATATTTTATTGCGGTCAGATCGGTAATCGCTGTACGCAGCTAAACGTGAATTTCTTAAAACCTGGATTGCTCATGATTTGCCGGCCTGATCTCCTTCAAATTCGGAAGGTACCTACTGAGGTACAAGTCTCATAATGGTTCCCCATGAATTTTGTGGCGATTGGTTGCAGTAACCATTGCGCATGCGCAAATGTGAAAGTGGTTGTTACAGACAAAACTGTGGGGACAAAAACTGTTTGAAAACTTACTGATCAATTTTGGTTCTGTATCTGTCTGTGGTTCGATTTTTATGACATTTCAGAAATTGTATGGATTATGTATATTATGTTGCGGTCAGATCGAATCGCTGAATGCAGCTAAATGTGAATTTCTTAAAACCTGAATTTCTCATGACTTGCTGGTCTGATTTCCTTCAATTTCGGAAGGTACCTACTTGGCTTCAAGTCTCAGGACGGTACCCCATGAATTATCTGGCGATTGGTTGAAGTAACCATTGCGCATGCGCAAATGTGAAAGTGGTTGTTACAGGCTAAACTGTTAGGGGATTCATGACAGTTAGCTCCAACTTGGCCCTACGTTTGAATGTCTATGACGTTGGATTAATAGTAGGATTTGCCTAAGCGGACACAAGAATTACAGCGACGTTTTCGCTTTTTAGAATGTAGAGCAGACGTTTTTTTACGTTATACCAAGGAAATCATGTGGAAATGGTCCATCTAATTCCTCAGAGATGATAATTTTGAATATAATATAAAAGCTTATGTCATAAAAAACCGCAATAAATGGGAGAAGGGGGAATTGCCGAGGTTTACAAATAATGTGTTTATCAGTTAGTGAATACTTTGATGAAACGCTGCCATTTCTAAAACATGCAGTGCTAAGCTTTCCTCCGAAACCGCTGGACCAAATTTTCCGAGATGTGGCTCAAAAATCCAACATTAATCCGGGATGTGCGCCAGTATATCTCGGCACCTCGATCAAGGGATTATATTTAAGGATTGATCTTTCGAAATCTCAAAGCATTTCGATGTTTTTGTATAATTCAGATAGATATTAGTTCCGTGAACTGAATGAGACCTCTCCAGTTGCAGTATTATCATCCGTTCGGTCACAAATCGCAGGTCGATCTTTAAACGCGTGGATCGTAAACGTGACTAGAGACAGACCAGTTGCAATACGGATCTTTACGAATGTACTACTCATATCGCCGTCTCCGATGGAGTTTTCATAACTTATTTATATATTTGCGGTCAAGTTAATCGTAGATATATGCTTTATTTTGTCTAGTTAAATTTCAATTGTTCTATTCGTGCTTTTCTACGACCTGCATAATATCTTGCACTGTGGTTTGCCGAAACAAACTTTTGTCTCTGTAAAAGGACTAATAACGTTTGGTGTTCACCGTGTTATATTCAAGACCCAGTCGTTGTAGAAATCAACTGCAAGGTACTCAAACCCTGGAACTAAGCTAAACTTTGTATTGTCCAAATTATACTCTTGGGAGACTTGATACATCACACGTCCCTTGGCATCGTGGGCAAGAATCGTGGTTTCTTTCCACCCCATTGGCAACGTAAAAATGTACATAACTTTCCAGTAAAAATTGGTTCTGCCAGGAAAGTAAAAATGGACATTACGATCCACTAAAAATGTACTGTTGCGAAAGTAAAAATGTGACACATCCCCGTTCCCCCTCCGTAACGATTTTGGGTGTTTACTCCAAGGCTCAAGCTTGTCCCACAATATCATTTAATTTCCTAATTATAATTAAATTCGAATAATAATAATTGTCTGTATCGCCAAGCATTTTTTAGTACCCTGCTAAAAACAATAAATTTTACATCTTGAAAAAATTTGAGTTCGTTTCACACAAATTCCAGTTGCTTGTGTTTTTAGACCAACGGTAGAAAGAAGATGCGAGATGGAGAAAGGACGCATGCAAATGATTAAAACCTCGATACACGTTCAATACAGACGAATCCCTTCAAATAATGAATGTAGAAATTTATACAATTAACTTGTGGAAGCAAGGAAGACTTGAGCAACTCCAAGCTTGTTCAGGCGTTTTAGTTTTAATTGCGTTTCAATATAGTACGATGCTTGTTGTCTGTACCACTAAACGAGAATTCTTTTTTCTATTTTTCCGTGCAGGCGTGCCAAAAGCCAAGCGAGGCGAAGTGTGGCTATTCCTAGCTAGACATTATTCGTCCAAACTTCCGCCTTTCAATGACGCCAAGTTCCCGAATTTCAACGTTTCTTACGAGCAGATTCTGAAGCAGCTCACGTCTCACCAGCACGCCATCCTGATAGATCTCGGTATTAACAATATTCTACATTATCTTTAAATTATTAATAAAATCATTCATTAAGGAATCAAGCAACCAGAACCGTGCATTTCTACGTTTTTACAATCAGCCTTACATAATTACTTTTGTTAGAAACTATAAAAAATGAAATTCCTCTTGTATTTACAAGAATGTGTATTTGTGTTATAGGTCGAACGTTTCCTGGTCATGAATATTTCAGTTCACCTTTGGGCCCGGGACAGCTTGCTCTTTTCAATATTCTCAAGGCTTACTCTCTCCTTGACCCTGAAGTGGGTTACTGCCAAGGACTCAGTTTTCTTGCCGCTGTGTTGCTTCTCCATGTATGTTGTTAAATTTCATGTAGCAAGTAGTAACAATAATTTAGATAAGGAAGCATTTTGAAGTAGTAGGAAATCAAGTTTTGTTTAGGGAAACTATGAAAGGTATTCAACATAAATGTGAAACCCCTGCTAGTTGAAGAAATTGGAGAGCATTCGTGTTATAACATCGTTCGTCCCCTTTATGCCAAAACCATGAATGTGCCAAAGATTGATTTTTGAGTTAGGCATCATTTACAAAAGATATAGACCCCCTCCAGTAGATAAAAATCGATCCAGTGGGTCAGGTGTTTATTTAACGACTTAAGCTGGATTCACATCCATCCAGCAAGCTATCTGGAAAGTAAATACGAGCAGCTGATTGGTTGGACAAAAGCTGGGGAGAGGGAATATTTTTTCCGGACAGACAGTTTTGAAGCGAACTGTACGCATCAGATTTTTCAAATATTTTTCTTTCCGGATGGCGCAGTTCACTACTGCGCATACAGAATGGCGTCGGGAACCAAAACAGCTGTTGGAGGAAGCGCGGGAAACGAGTTGTTGGCTCGTGTTCAGCCAATTCCCCTCCATCCTCTCCACTGCTTTTTACTTACTTACTTACTTTCTGTGGCGCTACAGTCCTCTATTTACTAGCTTCCCCTATCCGTATTTCCGAACGATCCGGATTTCGTTGAAGAAGTTGTATTCGGGGAATAACTCCAGGTAGAGGTTCGCTGTTCGTGGGAGGCGGTGAAGTGTCGCATTCATTAAATAATTAGTTGGGGTGTGCTGAGTGCTGAAGAGGAGAGGTGCACGGGAGGAGATACGGGCTCCTGCGCTCCCATGAGCAGCCGCCCCTGATGTAGGTATATATCATAGTTAAGAGATCCAAATCAGGCTTGGGAAGACCGACAGTCATGCCGAAACAAAGATTCGAAATGAAGGGGAGAGACGGGAAGACGTACTCTGTTTCATTACATTAATGGCCTTGGAAAATGTATAGGACCACCTCAAAATGAAAAATCGGAGGGTCTGAATAATTCAAAATTATGCTGAACAAACATAAGCGTAATCTCGCCGTTTTTGAGGGACCAAAGCAATTTCATCTGGGCGAAGATAGGACGGGGTTTCCCCGCTTTCAAAATGAAACGAAGAGGAAAGAGCCATTGGTCTGAAACGGGCTATTCCCACTCCCCCTCAACGATGGAGATTATTCACCGAAAATTTCTCTGGATAAATGACAGCTGATGAGGCGCGTAATTTTATGCCAAGCTTCCTCGGGTGTTGTTAGAATCGTTCAGTAATTCCGTCAAGTTTTTCTGAGAGTTTCTCCATGTTATTGAAATCGTTGATTGGACAATAGACAGATAACTATAATAAACCAAACTTGACGACAACTTGAATATTTTCGTTCTGTTACAGATGAGTGAAAGTGAAGCTTTCTACATGTTGAAGCAACTCATGACAACTCTTCCACCTGTACAGCCATTTTGATTCTCTCGATGTCCACCTCTTGCATCCCAGAAGTTTCCAGATAAGAAAATTCGAGGGACAACTTGTCTATTTTCGTTCTATTACAGATCGCTCGCTCGAGGTATCTGCCCGACATGACAGCTCTCCAAGTGGCGCTCTACCAGCTGTCCAGACTTCTTCATGACAAACTCCCGGACCTGTACAGCCATTTTGATTCTCTCGATGTCCCGCCAACGCTCTACGCTGCCCCCTGGCTGCTCACTTTCTTCGCCTCTCAGTTTTCTCTAGGATTCGTTGCCAGAGTGTTAGGTAAATCTATTTGTCGTTGTCTATATAATAAGTTGAATTTGAATCATTTTACTGTTTAAATCATGAATTTAGAGAGAATTTAAATCATGAATCCAAGATCAAAGGAACCTTTACTTTTCTTAAGGGATTTGGGTTTTATAGAATTCGTATTAAACTAGTGGAAACGATAGCTTCTTGAGTGCCGATAAAAAGTCTCCATGGGCCAAAAAATAATAATGATAGGATTTTTCCTACAGTTAATAAAAGCGCTGGAAATGCTTCCTTCATATCGTCCATTCGTGCTCCATTTTACCCATCACTCGAGGTATGTGTTTTTAGACACGGGACATGCATAGACATGCATATTTGCGCAACACGTGGATGAGCACATTGCGCATGGTTCTAAGCTTAAATGTGTATGCTTCTATATTGGAAAGGCATCCCATCCCAACTGAATCTAAAGATGAAAAACCATTGAGCTTTTTCGAGTCAGTCCCAGCAAAGACAAATTATGATTCACGCTAGAACGCATGGTCAAGCAGTCACCTTCAATGAATGCTTCGGAGTCAAGATGTGGAAGAAGAGGCCTGAAAAAACTAACGACCGGCTACTTCAACTGTTCAAACGTGCCCACAGCCGGCTACTGGGATCAAATCGATCGACCTAATGACTAATTAAATCCAAAGTAACTACCAAGAAACGTTGGATACAAGTTCGGTTCCAGGGAATATCCAAAAACACTCTTCTTCTAATTTAGAAAAGAAGCTGTCATTTCTGCATACTTTTTGCTCGACTGTGCCTCTCTGTTTGGTCTCCTCTGTATGAGGTCCATGGATATCGGCTAGATCGAGTCCATCGAAGGATCTTACTCTATATTGCTCATAAGATGGGGATCCCTTCTGATGACATCAATTATGACCTTTTGTTGAGGAAATGCCACCTGATCACCCTTGAGAGAAGTCAGAGCTCCTCGTGCTACTCTACAAGCTCCTGGACTGCTCCCTGCTGCTCTCAAGGATACATTTTACAACATCTCGTACATCCCCTCGTTCATCTATGCTGTTCAGTGTACCGTTTTCGGCTGCAAACTACAATCGACATTGCCCCTTCACCAGCTACTCCGCAGTGCAAATCTTTTCTTTCCACAAATCCCCAAATGATATTTTTCGTAATCCCTTATCGTCACTAAAATTCTTAATCTCTTCTTCCCCCATTAAATTTAGTAAATTGAAATTATTTTTCCAGTTTAAACTCCCTGCTGCAGGGAGGTTTTCCTGTGAGGGTTTTTGTGAACCTTCCCCAGTATGTTGTTTTCTAATTTCTATTAATTTCCGCTCGTATGAATGTATTGCTGATTGTAAATTGGGCTTGCCCGTATACGAATAAATACTCGCCTACAAATTCTATGAAACCCAAATCCCAAAAGAAAAGTGTGGGGTCCTTTAATATGTTCATTACATAACCACTCCAGGCCACGACATCATTCAGTTGTTATTCAACTGAGGTCATTTCTGTGAAATTTCGTTATTTATGTGGAATATCGAAAATACGACGAAATTCTTTTTTCCAGATCTTGTTTTCGCGGACTCGCCCAACGTTCTTTTCAAAATGGCCATCGTTTTACTGAGGCACCACAAAGAGGAGATACTGAAATGTGATTCATTCGAAAGTGCAATGAGCTTCCTCAAAAACGATCTTCCGAACGTGGATACCACTACTATGGATAAACTTGTCAAGGAGGTAATCTTGCAAACATTTCAATTTTATAAATTATACTTATCCTAGTTTAATATTAAACTAGAAATGACATACATACATTTCCAAGACAACGCCTTTTTTGTGAACACTGTATGGACACCACTAGAGGTGTGTGAACCCAGGTCACTCAATCCAAAGACAAGGTCAGTGGGAGAAGTTCACCAGTTCACTCCGTGAATGAATGGGACTTGCTGTTCACTCTATGGATGAATGCAACCTGCAGTTTGCTCCACAGTGAATGGGACCTCTATTATCTTCGTGTACAGTCAGGGTTTGGTAGATGACAGACGTCTACTGTACTCCTTACATTAGTACCGCTGAGTAAAACAATGATAGGTACCAAAACGTCCGAGTCCTCATGAATAAATTTTATTTGAATAGTAGTATCTGCTATAAAGGAACGGCGACCTGCCCAGGTTGTTAGGTGGGAAGAGTGAACGGTTATCTTGAGCCGTGACTCCTCAGTAAGAGACGTTTGCGACCTGCAGGTCTCGAACTTCTCTTACCAAGAGAAGTTAGCGACTGTCCAATTAGTGCAAACGTCATCTGCGAGGAGCCACGCTGTCGCAAACGTCTTGTGATGAACCGCGGGTGTTCCTTACGCAGGTCATTTGGGACAAGTTCACTTGAAAGAGAAGTTCTTTGAGACAAGGTCACTCATTCGCTAACCACCTCTAGACACCACGTGAATGCTAACGTAACAGGCTGTTTCGATGCCACCAAAAATTCACTCATAAAATCCAATAATCGGAAGGCTCTTTTACATTGATAGTCATTACAATGTAACAAATAATACACAATATTCGATTACACGCAATTTCTGGTGGTGGTGCTTTCAGTGCTCACTGCCTATACACCAGAAATATGCAATGAACAATACTTTGTTTTGAAGTATATGAACGCGATAGCAAACGAACCTGAGGAATTGTAGGCTATAAAAGTACATCTTCCATAAGGAAAAGGTGTTGCTGGATTCAAGTTTTAGAGGGTAACATCTCGAATTGTAGACACATCATTAAAAGATAACGAGAGTAAATCGATCATGCAATAGGTTGAATTCCACGAAGAAATTGAACCTCTTTCGTATTTAAATTTAATATGATGAATAAATTAATGAAAAATTTGTTATAATTTCCAGGTTGTAGCATGTGATATTACCAAGGAGCTGTGTGAATACGGAGTAGAGTACCACGTCCTTCAAGAGGAAATGTCTGCTCCGCGGCCTGAAACTAAAAAAATTAAGGAACTCGAAGCTCAGAACGAGTCACTCAACCAGCAAGTTACTGGGCTCAACCACCAGTTGCAGGTAATCACAGATTGAAGACGTATTTTGATGACATATTCGTTCATAGCCATTTTGTAATTGTGTTTTGATTTGGTGTCAGACAGAGCCCATCATTTCTGCGCTCTGATACCGTTTTATTTCTAACGATGTGCCATGAAGTAATATTGCTATGTTTATTCTTCCATGGCATTACAACAAATAGTCCGTCAGTCAAAAATTGATAGCAGATCCAAAAGAACGTGCTCTAGCAGTGGCTCAACTCCCAAAAAATGTGTTTGAGTCACCGATGGGACTCAAAGTAGCCGGTGACGTCATATTTATGACATAATTTTGACGTCATATAATTTCAGCAGATTTTACTTTCCCAACATAGTGGAAAGTAATGCCCACTCAACCGTTCTCAGGTGAACTTTAAGACTGATTATGAACATGGAGTTTATTAGAGCCGAACTTCAATTAAATGCATTTCTTAACAATCAATCCGATTTCGCTTTCCGAACATAGTTGAATGAAATGTCTTATTTTGAGTTTTAGATGAAAACGAGAATAGACAAGTTATACGAAGTTCATTACTGCCTCAAACGTATTCAATGTATATCTTAACCCTTCGGTACTCATACTTTCCCAACAGAGTGTAAACTAACGTCAATTTCACATGAGCCTCAGTAGTGTTTTGTATTTGCATAATTATTCAGTTCCATCAATAAATAATCAAGAGCGTTCCACCATGTTCCTTCATTGTTTAGCCAAGGCTTAACCCACTAGGGGTTTTTTTAGAGGTTGGTGAAAATCCATTACAGGACTGACAGTGAGGGGGTATACATCAAAGATGTGCCCGACTAACAAACACCGTTCCTCTCTTCTTTTAGGACTGTCCTAGGACTGCTTTTTGGCATTACTTCGGTACAGCTCCTTTTTGACCTTGTGAGGGTTCCTCCTGGTCTTCACTACTTCTACCCTGCCTCTTTCCCAGCTTTGGTTCACTTCCTTCTCTTTGAGCACCATAGTGATATGCGTGCTCACTGTACTCCAGCTCTCCGCAGATTGTATCGTCTTTTCTATCACTGTTTCTGGGCTGAAATCAACTATTACTCCAACCACTTCCTGCCTTAGCTGCTGCCATTTTGGGCTTATGAAGGATGTGTGCTACACATCATCGTCCCCCCCTTCGGCAGTACACACACCTTGCCTCGGAAGTCTTCCCTGTTTTCTTTAGGAACGACCGATAATAACCATGCCCCATCAGGAACTGGGTTAAATAGTAATTAACGTCGCCCTGTTTCCTCTCCGTCCATTTTTGCACTTCCCCGATCAGACGTGCTGTCCATCTAACTCACTAGTAGGCGCTACGTCAACAGTGACAGTAGTGGGTACTAGCGGTACCCCGTACCCATTTTCTATAGATTTAACAATTTTTGAGTTTTAGTATACATTCTTAATGAATAATGTAAAGAAAAATATGTCAGATGATAAAAAATAACTAGAAAAAATCAGGCAACTCAAATTTATTAGTCACATCAGAAAATCTTTACGAGATTCATAATTCAAAGTAGTGGTACGATAGAAATATGGAAATGGCGAGCAGTTGTACAGAAAGTATTATATTATTTCTAAGGAATACGAAAACAACATCACTAAACGAGACTCTAAACATGAAACCGAACAATAAACAAGGGAAACGTACCACTGTGAAGACCTAAGGGCGTTAGGCGGACTGGATACCGTATTCGTGAGATGTCACATTGAAAGATTATAACTGATTGAGATACAAATCACGCAATTGGTGGTTTTTGATTTGTTTAGGGGAGGGTCCAATCTAGGATTACCATTAATCGTCATGGACATAAAACGAATATTTTCAGCGAAATCTCTCCTTTAGCTGAGGTGCGGTATGGAGTACCGCTTAGCGTACACTAGTGGGTTAGAGTGACTGAAATGGGTGGTCTGTGGCAGATAGCTCACTTAAATGACATGAATGTAAATACGTATCAACGAAATGTTCAAAATTTTCCAAGGACTTCATATAGTGGGTCCCTTTTGATTGAGAGCATATTAGATGCCATTAGTGAATTAATATGCAACGTAAAATTTAGGCCTAGCAGACTAGGTTTGTTCATCAAACGTAAAACATGTTGTTTGGGCTTAAAAACTGCGAATATATTCTTACGATCCCCTATTGATTTCAGATTGCAACCAGTAACATCAATCGGCTGGAGGCTTCACGCTCAACCTACATATCCCAGCTTCACAAGTTGGAAACTCAAGTGAAAACGTTGGAAGTCACTGTTGCCACTTTGGGGCAATACGTTTCCGATTTGGGATATACACATAGAGACGTGGAGATTCCCAACGACGTGCTCAGGATCTTAGCTCAGATCAACGTCTCACAAAAGAAAAAACTTCGTCCTCAGATGAGCACTCCGGACCTCAGACTTGGCGAAACCAGCCTGCTAACTGAGAGAGAAACCAAAAGCAACGGGCGCCGAATTTCTGATGATTCGCGCCTCTCGAGAAAACTATCAGATGACCCCAAGTTGACCGAAACGCTCGGTTTGATCGTCGAGGAAAACGAATCCAAACCGAACATTGGAAGGATACTTTCCGATGAAGAGAGAGCTATTATACAAGCGAGAAATGCCGCTTTGAATAAAACGGTTGTCAGTAAGCCGGAAGTGCCTAAACTTAAGGTGACTCAAAGTTCGTTTGAGCTGGGAACGCACTCACACCCTCTGGACGCCGAAGACGTGCCTACGAGTTACGGAGGAACGACCAATCTCAAGAAAATCCAACTGTCGAGAAACAACAGCCGATTGGATGCTGCGAAGAACGTGGAATTGAAAATCGTGGAGTCCTCAAGGGATTCCGTAGGTGACAAGCTCAAAATGACTAAAAGTAAGGTGACCAGGTTGTTCGAGTCTTGCAATGACATATTCAAAGGCGACCACGAGAAACCGTTCGGCCAAGAGACGCAGCTATTGATCAAATCGCAGGCTATACAGAATACGAGAAATGGATTTTCCTAGCAATCAACGTCAGACCAGACTTAGTTTCCATTCGGTGATCAGTCAATTCTAACAGATAACTGTACTTTTTTTGTAGGGATCCTGCAGACGTTAAGTTCATCTCTCTTAGGTCTGAAGAACTTGAATTCACGGCACAGCCGTTCTGGTGTCCTGGAAATAGCATACTTGATTCGTAGATGTTTATGGTGATGTTAGAAATACACTTCTAACATACCTACCGAATTCACAAGAACGCGTCAATTACTTATATCATTTTCATGTCCTCTCCAATCATGTCTAAGAGCTCATTTGCTCACTGGCTGCATTGTGATTCCCAAACAAGGTGCTTTAAAGCCACTAGTCTAGACAAATACAGCGGATCCTGAAAAGGTGAAATGATGACATTTGTATCCACCAAATTCGTTCAGGTCAAAACGTTTGATGTTAAAAATCCCGGCTTAGTTCAAAAACCATCTGTGATAATTTCTCAATGAGAAATCATGTTTAAAAACGAGAGGGACGTCACGTGGTTTGACAATATCACGTGACATGCCACTTGATGAAATTGCAACATATAACAATAAAATTTGTATTTAAAGAACTACGTATTTGGTTATAGAATATTACAAATTGGTAACCCTACATTTGGTGTATGAAGTGGTCCAAAACAATGTCATTTAGTTGAAAATAACAACTAAACGGGATGTCTGTAATTCCACAAGACAGATAAATAACTATAACGAAGAAGTCGTGACCAGTTCGATCAAAATTAATCAAATGTGCCAAAGAAGCTCGCTAAAACTTTGTTTAATTTATCAGTTCCTTTTTGATTCCTAAAACTAATCTAGTTATAATTTATACGCACCACATCGTCTCTGGATTTAATCGAGAAATAAAATCCTTTAAAATCCAATTGGAAATTTCCGTTTAGTGGGATAACAAATAATTATTGCTCAAAGTTATGAAATCATGAACGTCGTAGTTTTAAAACAAATATATATTTCATGATCGAATCAGTTGGGATCAAATGCCATAAATATATTATTTTGTTTCTGGTAACTTTGCTACTCAAGTTGTCGGGAAACTGACGAAAATTATATTTTTTATAACATTTTTGCTAAAGCATATTGAAACATTTTCTACAAAATGCCAACTTTCTGATTAATCTTTCCTTTATTTGTTAAGTTGATTCAATTTTTTAAGAAGATAGAATACGTAGGTACCTTAGTTTTAGTGAAATCCTACTACATTCATCTTCCATATACTCAGTTCGTGATCTGACAAAGTTACATTTCTTTATAAATTTGGTGATACGACGAAGAGATCTCCTGTTTATTTAATTGTTTGCTTGAACTCTCGCTTTAAAAATGGGTAGTGAACAATTTTTGATTATCTTGAATATTCGCACCCAATTCCTACGATTGATTTGCCCTGATACGGGGCAACTTATAGCTAACCTATTTTTCAACAATGCAGAAAAAGTTTTGCGTAATTGAAAATTATAATTTATACCCCCCACTGCTTTATTTTCTAGCGATTAGATTAATTATTCGTTTTTCTGTATACTTCTTTAGCTCGTAGATATAGATGTGATATAATTATACGCTGACTCTTATTAATTTACGTATGTTTAAAAAACTAAGCATGTTAACGGTTTTGATTGTTTGTGTATATTTGTCAGTTTGTTGGTCATTTATATTGGTGTTCCAATAAAGTTCAAATTTATTTATGTGTTTGAAAATACAAGTTTTTTTTCTCTCCTTTCGCATGTTGCCGGAAAAATTTCAAGATAGAGTCTAGTTTTATACAAGCTGCCAATTATATGAAGATTGTTACGGCGCTGTTTAATTTCCCAGTAGCAACTATTAAAACTCTTGTAAGAGTTGAAATTAAAACAATGGAGGTTTAAGAAAATGAAATGATGTTTATTAAATCAAAAGGGCGGCTTTATGCAAACGAAAATTGCTGAGGAAAACTGAATGAATCAACCAAAATAAGAAAAGAACTTCAGGTACAACTCACCACCCCTACCAGCGTTAAATTTGGCACTACACACTCGTCACAAACCACCGGGCAATTTGTATTGATTAAAATTTAGGTAGCACATTCAGAACTAGCAGGGTAGAAGCGAGACTCGTAACTGATTGACCCTTTCGAGGTTTCAGCTGAGGCGATCATCACATCGGGTATGGGTAAAAAGTGCTTGTCAGGGGCGGCTGATGACCCCCCCCCCCCCCCTCCCTGCACCCCCTGGCCAAAATGAAAAAGATTCCTGTTAATTATAATATTAAAAGTATAAAATTTTTAAAATTATAATATTATCATACTGTTTTCCAACTTTTCCTTATGAGTCCTCATTGAACAGTTTCAAATCCACGCGCCAAACAGAGCCTCAGACTGCGTGAGACGATGGTGGAGTTGTGAGCTTGGTGAGGGTTAGGGGTTTGCTATCCAGGGCCTTCAGCTTTGCGCTCGATGGGCGAAGCTTAGACGTAAAACACAGCGTTTCACGCTTTTGGTTCAATCCCACTTTAAAGAATGAACCAACGAGTACCCAATATGAAGCATGCAAAATTCCTGAATGCACCTGTAACTGTAAGCTCACCCACTGAGAATGCGTGAGTGCGCTAGAATCACTAAAGCACACTCTTATCCTAATATCAGTTAATTGTCCCCAAACTTTGTGACTGAACCGTATCAGCTGCAAATATGCAATGAATACAGTATGTGCTATAAAACATGAGTTTGCAAAATAGTTGGTGGCGCAAAGACTGATTATTCGCAATGCCACTATTAGCAGAACTGCAACAAACCTCGAAGGCAAGCAGGAGTTCAACCCTTACTACCAAAAGTAAGTAATAAACTTCTGTGTCCTATGTCTTCTTTGCTGCAATAATAGGAAGAAGCTTGGGTTAACCCATTTGGTGCTCTTGAATAGGTCCAGCCAGACACTGGCGTCCTGAATTTCATGTTTTGGTGGTTATTTATTCTCAAAAAATGATTAGGATGCTATTGGTGTGTGGAAAAAAAATCATCTTCATTCTTCTTTCTCGGAATTAATTCTTGTGAAGTCATCAGGTTGCGGCAATAGAGACGGTTTTTTAAACCTGCATTGTTTTCCCACTGACCTGCCCAGAATGATGACTTCTTATGAATACAAGTCAATAAAATCGTTTATGTACCTGTTCTTCGACAGATAAATATGAATACAACATAAATAGCAGCTTAATATGAATACAACATAAATATAAATACAATAGCCATCATAATTCCAAAGCTTTTGGACGACAAAAGAGCGAAAAAATCGTAAGTTTGACGCTTACCTGCAGTGCAGTGTTATCAGCGCTGATGACAAGTAGAAAATTCCATTCACACAGATACCCTTTTCATGATGGGGCTCAAGAGCTTCTTTGAAAATTGCCTCCGAGTAGAGGTTGATCAACAGAGGAGGGCATAAGATACACCCCTGTCTTACGCCCTTCTCGACTCACAATGCTTCAGAGGTAACATTCTCCACTTGCACTTCTGCTGTCTGGGCCCAGTACAAGGTTGATATTAAACCAACCTCTCCACAGTCGATTCCAGTCCCCTTCAGGATATCTACGAGCTTGTCGTGTTTAACGCTATCAAACGCTTTACGATAGTCGATGAAGCACGCGTATACATTCACATTCATGTCCCTGCACCTCTGGGTCAGCACTTTTAGGGAGAAGAGTGCTTCGCGCGTGCCCAGCGGTAAAGGTATTTACTAGTGAACTTCTTATAAAGGTAGGATTGAATCGTTTGTTTCACGATTTGATCCCGAGAAAGCGTTCAAGATTGTTCTCCTTTGCATATTGGTAGTTGAATTGGATCTCAGGGCAGGAGAGGCCTCTGGTCATGTGCATGTGCTTGTGCAGTCTTTGGACTGTCACAAAATTTTAATATTTCTCTGTTATATGTATAGCCCTTCAAATAACTGGTTGTAGCTATCTAGTAACTAGTAATAAATAACTGTTGGCACTTACCTACTACGTACTGAAGGTTGCCTGTCAGTTACCATCACTTCTGTAGAGTCGAACGTTACTCCCTGGTCATTGAAGTTTTGATTCTAATATTTCATGCATTCGAAGAAGGAGTTCCCAAACTGCATACGATATACCTATGCTACTCAATTTTAATAGAGCTGCCTCACTTCTTTACCGTGATGCAAGGGTGTCCTCAAACATGTTCATTAAACCTTAAGGGTCAATCCTAGAGCTCATTTCCAAAAAAAAATGCCTCTTAGACTTTTGATTTATTATTTTCAATCATAAGCCTTAGAAAATTTTTATTCTTACTTCCCTCAAACTATCATTTTACGTTTCATAGTGCGTACATTCCAAATCTGCAATGGCTGGCACGCTATAGGCCATGAAAGACTTAGAATTGATGTGAAAAATCCGTTCACCCCAATTCACAAAATTCTTTACCGTGACGCATAGATTCTATGGGCCAAAAACGTGTTTTCACCGAGAGGTTTAGTGATGCAGTTGGTGTTATTTTCTAGTAATTTTGGGCGAGATACGTTTCAGCTTTGCAGAACTTCACCCAAAGCAAATAACCCCAGTTTCTGATCCTAAAAGTGGCCTCACAATGGCACGAGCGAATCATTTGCAAGTAATTAAGAACGCCGAATTCATTGAGATAAGTCCCAGACCACTCCGAGCTCACCAAACTTCAAAAATCTCATTTTAAGGAAGAAAATGTTAAAAACCACCATTTCCATTTCTTAAATCCTAATTTTCTGCATTTTCCCGTTTCGTCAACTTGGAAATCAAGAAAAGTTGCGAAGAGGTATATATAAGGAGATGTTAAAAATGACAAACCTTTGAAATAATTTGCAGTGTTTTTTTTTTTTTTAAAGCTGCGTTTTTGACTAATTTCACTTTTAAAATTTTATTATTTTTTCCGATTTCAAGTCACTAAAAGGGCAATAACTTCCTTAAACTACTCTCTAAATTCAATTTTGAGGGCACCGTTAAAATTTCGTTTAATTTCTCCTTACGGAAAAATGAGAAATTTTCAACAAGACTTGAAGCGTGACAAATTAGTCCTAAATTTGGCCAAAAAAAAATACAACTTGTTTAATGTTTTGACCCCGCATCAAAGTATATGCCATAAACGTGAAATCGTTCAACAAGCATAAAACCACGATTTCTTAATAAATAATAATAATTATTTATCACTTCAATCATCTTCCATTCAGCGTAAATGTCATTTATTGCTGGAAATATTTTTTATAGTTTGTTCAATTGTCCTTTCAAGTTCCTGCATAACAATAAATCCAATAATGTTGGAATAATAATTTTCAATGATTAATGATGAAAAAAGCTATGTGCCACACCCACTTGGCAGACTTTTTTTTTTCTTTTCGCTGGAAACGAACTCTACAATCGTCCTTTGAAGTTCCTAGAAATCCAAATTGTTAGAGTAGAAGAATATTTTTGAGAAAACGTTTTTTCGCAATCAAATTGAGAATTAACAACTTTTTCTTTACACAAATTACAATTCAATTTAATGTTAATGTAAGACAATAATTTGTGAAAATTCGCTCGTGCTGCCTGACGTGTTCTACCCTAAGGATTTGATCGAAAATGATACCGAGATCGCAAGCTCATCTTGTGCCAACGTGTGGCTTGGAGCCGAATTTCGTAAATTTTGGTTCAGCGGTTTCGGAAAAATGTAAACCAACCAACCAAATTTTGGAGGTTAAAAGCCGTGTTTCTTGGTCGATTGCAAAGGGATTTTTAAAATGGGATTTCTAAAAAATAAGAAATTTGTGTGGTGACTAACTAGACAAGCTTACATGGGCATCGCATTCAGGTCAGGGATTCTCCGAGTTGTGACGTTTGTGGCAGAGAAGAGGAAACTTTGAAGCACATCTTCATGGATTGTCCAAGGAACTGGCTGGCAAGACACCACATGCTGACTTCGGTTGGTCGTTATTTGGAAAATCCACTTGTTTTTTAAACAAATTATTCATTGCAAACTGTTATCCGTGTACAAAGAAATATGCACTCTGATTATAAAAGCTTCATGGCTATGGCTGCTTGCTAATGCCCAATAAAGGGGGGGGGGGGGAAGCTTACATGAATTAGATGGTTTTGTGAGATGAATAAAATCTATAAACGCAGTTTCAAAACTTTTATTGCTACTAGAAATCTCACAATATAATTATGTTCATGGCACTACAACAAAGAGTTAACAAAAATCAATATGACTTGTTTATAATTATTTATCATAACATAAATATTGACAACACAGCGATAGACTAGGTATAAGTAGTGCGTTTAGGTCAGTACACTCACACGAGTGTCTGCCCTGAACTGAATCACGGAACAATAACAGCAATGGCAGTTTTAAATTAATAAGATAGAATATTTTCAACTAGCGAAACAAGTAACTTCAACGAACGGGATGGGTTCAAAGCTTTGGCTGTGGTAAGTCAGTTAGAAAATATCAGTTTTTGGCAAATTTTCGGGAATTTCAGGAATTGAGAGAAAAATTGTGCATAGGTCTGAGGGGCTCAGACTTGAAGAGGCTTATAGCTGTCTAAAGTTAAAAAGATTAAGTCCAAACGACGCAGGAGTTGGATCATTGAATTCAAAATAAGGAGTTTGGTAAACATACCACCCTGTAGTGTTCTTTGAGTGGAAACTTAGCTTCTCCACTTACTGATGTATGGGAGAAGTTTTTCTCTCTTTTATTGAGAACACTTACTCCGAAAGCTCGACAATACTTGGATTTAAGGTAAAAAATCAGCTTCACGGAGAAAGTAAAAACACTGGGCTGCCACAAAAAACTTAATTTTTCAAAAGGGCCGTTCAAAATTTGTGTTTTCTTCTTCCTTAAATATCCGTTACGCTTTGCCTATAATTGGTCAAAATTTCTTCAAATCGTCTCTTAGGTTTCCTGTAGTTCCTCAGGGGTTTTTATTCAAACAGCAACGTGACTATTATAGTCCGCTAATGTTTTTAAGCAAATCCTAGTCACCCCTCCCTTGCAAGAAAATGTTTCAGGAATTTCTCAGATGACCCTAGTCAAAATATGAAAAACCAACAACCCCCCCCCCCCCCCAAAAAAAAAAAGAAACTGTTCATTCTTTCAATACAAGTACTTCTTTGAGTAGAAAGAATTATGTATGTGCCTACTTCATCGTGTTGAAGTATGGTCTATAATGAAATTAAGTACCAAAGCTACAAACTGTGCAGTTTCATAATTTATTTGCACTAAACAACGCCATAACGTGATAGCTCCATTTCGCACGAGATAACTGTTGGAAAAAAGATTACTTACTCGCGGTTTATCACATAAAAGTCATTTTTGCATTACTCTTTACAAGACCCCTTCATGCACTGTGGTCTCCCTCAGACCCTCAAAATGGACGCCTACACAAGGTCAATATAGCAGTGGTCCGTTCACATTTACTTGATGGGATCTTGCACAGCGAATCTACGTGGAATTCGATAATTATCCATATAAAAAATTGAAAATCGCATCCCCCCCCCCCCTGATAGCCCAGATATCATCCTGGAAGAACCAGAAGTTCAGAAGGGGTACCTGACCTTTCAGAAGGACCTGAGCACCTGCTCCAAGGTCACACCAACAAGGCCTGAAGTAATGTGTTGAACAGTTCCAGGCCGAGTTCCAACGTGGGAAAGGAAAGTGAGGTTTTAGTGGGTTTGAATCCTACATAACCCAAAGAGCGGTCCCTTCTGGGTATCTTACAAGATCCGATTTTCACCTTAGGATCTTAAAGATTTCCTCACCCGACTACCGAAAAAGAAAGGTCACACAGTAAAGTAGAAGCATGAGGTGGAATTTTAGAGCATTTTCCATTTGCATTGAGGCAGGCATACGCGGTTGACCAATCAGGGAGCTCAAAAAACCAAAGAAGCAGCCTGACTTGGTTGCTCACAGCTTGGGGTACCCCAGACATACTGCGCCTTTTGATATTATCGTTTTACTATCAGTGCATAGCTTACCAGGCTTATCAGTCTTAACACTGTTCAGCTTGTTTTCGGTTCTGTGTTTCTGAAGTTATTCATGAATGTTAAGGGCAGTTTACACCAAAAGGGTAAACACACATCTGTGAACACTGTTCTCTGAGCAAGATAATCGGATGGTGTGAACTGTCACCTGCACTGACCCCTGTTCACAAACGTTCTCGAATATCCAAGTATTTCGCCACCTAATGTTTAACCTAGTGGATCTCTTACTATGTGAGGTAAAAGGTGTGAGGGATTCATATCCATTGTGCATCCAGTCTCAACAGCATTTCAGTCCGCAATGTCAGGCAGTACCTACTGCATTTTACAGGAGTTTTCGAAGTAGGAAGTGTTGGCGCCTTTATTATTTTGTGTTTATTGCGTTTTGGTTTTCGTGTAGCTTAAAATGAAGTGGAGAAACGAGACATAGACAAGTTGAAATTTGTGATTGGCTAAGAAAATCATTTCTTCTATCCCCTTTGCAATAGTCCTGGGTGATCTCTGTGCACCCCCTCAGTTTCAACAGGGGAGACGCCATTGATTGGCGACCAGCTTAACTTCATCTAGTAAAACTTTTCCCTACCTTCTGAGGTGGTTACAAATATAGATATGAGAGAAGGTTGGAAAACTAATCCAGGGCAAAACATGGCGGCCTTTACACACTTGGAAGCTTACAGAAAACCAGGAGAAGTTCTCCAATACAAAATGGCGGCGTTTCTCCCCTGTTTAAAAGCCCTATCTAATGTTTAAGAACAAACCCTCAGGAAGCAAATGACTTGTACTAACCCTTTGGTTCTGACAACACCCTACGGGGGAGGCGAATAATGTAAATCTCATTAATGCGGCAGATGAAATAGGTTTTTACTAACCTGAAGTTGATATTTGAAGAAATTGATTGAGTATTGTTTGGATCAAGGAGGCATCGACATCCACCAAATACTTACTAATTCCCCCAAATTAATGTTTATAAAACGGTACAAATAAGCAAGAAATAATACTGATATCAAACATATAATTAAAGCAAGTAACTAGTTTAGATTGTGAACAGCCTAAAATCTCGGATATCCTACAAATCATAGATCCAACTAGATCCTATTACAGTTTCATTAGATGTAACGGTAAACAAGAATTTACTAGGGCTCATATTTCATTAATTTAAATTACATACATTACATAACATGGGTTAACTAGAATAAAGAGGAAAAGCTGTGTTCTTAAGAGTGTATAAGCGTATATAGGTAACGTGTGGCTCCTTAAGCGTTGAGCAATTCATTTCACAGGTAAATAAGCAATTTTTAGGGCGATTTAACAAAAGTATTAGGAATTGTGGAATTAGTGAATTATACATGTAACCTACAAATACTAAAAAATGAAGCTATATTATTCTTGTTAGTCAATAGTCATTTCAAGAGGCATCTAATTTAAACAAAGAATAATGCATACCACATAATAATTGGTGATGAACGTTCAGTAAGATCAAAAGTTTATGGTAAGCAAGAGTAAGCAATCGCTGGGCTTCCTGGATTCTGCCTTACTAACATAACCATCACTTCAGCCAATTCAAGGAGCTCTTGAATCAATTAAAAAGTGCAGACCTACAGTCTGTATTTAGTTTGAGTACAGACCTACTCTTGAATATCTACCTACCATTCAAGGAGACCAGTTATGCAAGCGATTGCACATAATATTTCCGAAGTGAGTTCGATTTTTACGAAAACATCGTGTGATCGATGGGTTCCGAGCAATAATACTGGTCTTACAAGGACTGAAATTGATTTATGAGTAAGGACTAATATTCAAGAAATTAGATAATTCTTGATTCGGTGTTCGTAACACAAAATGTGGTACTTAGAAAAATGGACAGGACTTGCAACATTTTCCTGGTTATGTACTCATAGCGCCTCCAGAATTTCTGTTTAAGTGTTGGCCTAGGTCCGTAGAGTTGAGACAATATGACTATCTGTTTCCATTGGCAAATTTTCCATAGATGGACAATTATTTTTAGATGCTTTCTCAATTCTCTACATGTTCCATGTCGAAAGACAATCGAGGAACGTCACTGATTCCTGCAAAAATTGGTTAGGAATGGGGGGATTTGCTTTTTAATTTCGTCTCGTAGATCCAGTTGTAAACCATATCCACTGGCAGAGGTGTTTTACTCTCTGATCTTCCACCAAAAGGAAAGATGGTGGATTTCTGTTACATATTGAAGGAGTTGGAAGCAAGACTGTCCTAATGCACTAATCTCCATCACTCACAGGAAGTTGAAATAATAATGGCAGACGTCCGTCTGGTCATGAACCTCCATTAAAAATATCTTGCACGACCCCTGCCTTAAAGTGATTGATCAGAAAAACAATTATGCTCTCGTCAGTCCTAAATCGATTTTTGCAAGGCTTACAAGGTAATTTTCAGTAAGCTAATATTATTTGTTTAGTGCTAATGGTTTAATCTTGCCGCAATTTTTGCATCTAACAAGGAAATTATTTGCAGCCCAATCGCATTCGGGACCTTACATTTGAATTACGCTTGCAAAACAATTCACAAAGAAATATCAAACTTATTAAGTATGAAACAAACAATAAACATAAAGTGATACTAAATCCTATTCTCATAGTAAGTTGCTATACTCAGTGCGTATTTAAGTTAGATACTCTGGGTTAAACTAAGTTTAGTGATTCGCCGTAGGTCACTAATTTTGATTACAACTATTAACGACAATGAAAACAGGATCGTTTAGTGAAGTGATCTTGAGTGTCCACGAAATAAATGGAAAGAGCTTTATGATTCCCTTTTAGTGTCAAATACTAAATCAGACGCAATAAAATAACTTTTTACTCAAGCAACGAAGGCCCACGAACACTACGAAACAGACTAGAGTGGATTCCAAGTTGAAAGGAGTTATGTCATCTACCGCTGATAGTAAGTGGTATTCCACCTGAGTGCTCCCATAAAGGGATTTCAAAAACGATACGTTGATTTCTTCGCTATTGATAAAAATGGATGAGAATGCAGTTAACGTACACTGCTCGATTAAAAACCGACGTTTCGTTCATCGTGAAAAAAATAAATTTTTTTGAAGGGGTAAACTGTTAGATATACTTCTTAAGTAACAAAGGTTCACAGTGGTGTATATTCTGATGTAGAATATTCCACAGTGCTGAATATTCCAATGATTTTGAAACAGATTCTGTAGGAAATACTAGAATTTTTCTATTACACTTACAAACCCAATTTGTGTTTTCAACCCAACACCCTAACCAACTTAAATGTCACAAAAATGGAAAGGGAAATGTGGAAATTATGAACGTAGCAAAGAACGTAAGAGCAGAACATTGGTTGATAACGCCTAGGACATGACCTTGATGGATTCGAAATCAATAAAACTAATGTAATTTATACAATTTTGGTGGCAATCGGATTTTTCGATCAATTTCAAAAGCAGATGTCATTCCACACAGCAATTAAAACTGGTATTTTAACATTGAAATATTTAATTCAAATTCGGGGCCTAAAAATCACTAACTGGAATACCACGTGTCTATCAGTGAGCAGTGCCGAGAAAGGTATTTTTAAACGAGAGAAATAATGCTGACACTAAAAAGAAGTGTTTTATCTACATGAACTACATCAACAGCATGAAAGTGTTCTTAATAGTTTAGAATCTAATACTTCAAATTCCTGTGGATAAAATACAAAAACGTAAAGAACATTGCTATTGCAAAAGAATGGAAAAGCAAATCCGTTTGTTTTGATCAAAATAAACGAACTTGGGCTAGGTTATCGGGCTTTGAAATATTTCATGCTTCTTCCAATGCTACACGAATCGTTTAACTCGAGTAGGTGCCAGCGTGGCTTATTTAATCACCACTTTTACCACCAAAATTCCTGGACACCATGTGATTTTGAATAAAACTATTGAAACTTAATACGAACGATTTTTCTTCGATTAACACAAGACTACTGATAAAAGCTGTTTATAATATGACTGAGTAACATAGTTTAGTGTTGTCTACATTACATCTATACAAAAACTAGTCATACATAGTTAAGATTAGATACATTAAACTCAGCAGTGCGTTTCTTTTCTTCTCTTCATCATCAACTATTAAGTACTAAATTAACTATAATTAAGAAATAGCACCAAGTACTGATTTGCTGTCATTGAAAGCCGCTTGAATGGTATTTTACTATTAAATAATGCCCTATTAATTTACATTCAACTAGAGGATGCGATAGTTTGCTTTTTTAGTTGTTTAGTGAAGCATTCCAAAACATTACCAATACCATTGACCACAAAATTAGCGTTCTGCTGGTGTGCACAAGTTCCGATTCGCAATCACCCATCATGCATATTAAGTTCTTGACAAAGTATTAAGAAAGATATTTTCAAGGTACATTTTTTAGAGCAATCCTGTTATCTGCAGGTTTAATTACTTAATATCACTATAATGGTGAGTACATTTTGGCTATATGACCTACCTCAAGCCAACTGTTTTAGAGAGGGGACGTCATTGAATACAAATGACAATTGAAGCTTGAGAAAAGTGCAGGGCGTAAATATCCAGGTGACATTCTCCCTGAACCAGCACAATCGGAGCTGCATCGATTGGATGGATTTACATGTAAGCGATCTGTACTGTTTAGTTTGACATCATATGCTTCTTTTGTATGGATCGGAATGAAGAAATGACATCTATCAATACTTTCCAGTTCTATAATTATTCCAATTGAGTTCACAGATTCGTGTATTGTTTCCAATACGGTAGGAACATTCTTGGCACTGTTGAAGGTTCTAACGAAATATTTCTAAACTACCATCATTGTGCTAAACTGAGTATTCGTTAACGATGGAGAAAAGTAAAAGGCTTCACAACAGATCATGGAATTTCCATAACCGAGGAACCCACTTTTCGTTCCCCATGTGTGCGTTGTTTTGAACTTGTGCATTAATTTGTGCAATCACAAAACATAGATTAGTAAATACAAGATGACTCCCTAACTGACTGAATGGAGGCAAATACATTCACCGACCTTCACCCGTAAATGACAACCAATTTATTAGTAGCATTTGACGTTGTGTAAATCATTTGTGCTCTGGTCATATGTCAGTTGTGTAATAACTTCAGAACAAACATGAAGAAACAATTTGTTATTGAAAGCATTGTGGAAGTGGATAGGTAGCTATCAACAAGGGATTTACTGGTTCGAAGATACTCAAGAGAAAACTTGAAAATGGAGACCTCGAACCAGCAGGGTTGAAAATGGAACCGTTTGGAACAGCAGGGCAAAATTTATCCCCTGTTGATTAAACACACTTTTTTTCTTAAATTGACAATAAATTAGTTTTATCTTGAAATCGAAATATCCTTTTCATATATCAGCAATCCAGTTATTAAATCAGTGTAATCAATTACCATTTTCAATAAAAAAGCACAGTCAAATCAAAGTTTGCCTTTTCATTATTTTGTCTGAATAAATTACAGTACAATGTTTCTTAGTTTTATTTTACATATCCAGTTTAAAATTCGTAGTTACCAACATTTTTGCAGTTGTAACAACTGTGGAACCGATAATTGTAAGAACGTCGTTTTAAAATAATCCATTAAAATCTGTTTTAGTGAAGCCAATAGTTGCATTAGATAGAAAGATTAAATTACAACAGCAAATTCCGACTTTTTTCTCCTTCATTTTCTTACAGTATGATATAGGGAAAAGAGTATTGGTAAAAGTTTGGGTACAGTGGTTACATGTTCGGCCTTTTTGCAATAGCGCCGCTGCTCTCTCGTCGAAGAAGCGAGCTTGAAGCGACAGCTTGAGGCGGCCTTTCCTTCCTTTTGATCCGATACACAACTATGCTGATGATGTTTTGCACGAAAGCGAGCGAAATTAAGAACAAGGAGATGGTGATGAGTTTGACTATGACGTTGGTTTTTTCCGACATGAGTACGGCGTGGAGTAAATACGAACCGTAAACAAGCCTCACGGACAGGAACAAACCTGTGAAGGAAGGTTGCGTGATGATTCGTGGATATCACAAAATTTCGAGTGCCTAGTGTAGGGACGGCCATCGAAACATAAAATATCGATATATCGATGTTTGATAGTATCGGCGTTAAAATATTGATGCCGATATATATCGTAGGTTAATCATCGATTTTAGGCACTACCGATAGTATCGACCGAAAAAATATCGATAGTTTTAGAAAAATATTGGTTAAAAAGTTGAATAAAATTAATTTATTTAATGCACTTAGTAGACCAGATGCCACAATTGAGTTTGCAGAAGTTCAAATTTGATTTAAAAAGAAAAGTTAATTAATACTAATCAATAAATTAGAAATGTAAGCCTTTTCTGATTTAAGATAAAATATGTTGAAATTGAAACTATGTTCAGTTTATTGTATTGGTTTTACCAATAGTTTTATAACAAATTATATTGTTTGATAAGCTACCCAAGTTCTCTTAGAGTGGTTGTAGCATTTATGTATTTCCTTAAATGCAAGTAAATACCTATGTTTTTGTAAATAGTTTTTGGCAAAATTTTATAAATAAAAAAAGTCTTTCTTTGTAGCGTCCCTAGGTCTTCAAAGAATTTTAATTCTGATTTTAAATTGGAAAATAGGTAGAAGAAGTCTAGGTAGTAGTGAAACATACAAACTTCTCTATGGGGAAAAAATGGAACTTACCATCGACATTATTTTATGAGTCAACATAATATGTGATATCAGATAAAGCCAATTAACTGGTTAACAAAAAATATCGGCTGAAATATCGGAAAAAATATTGGTCACTAACTATCGATATCCGATACTATTGGCTCTTGCATCATCGATAGAAAAATATCGATATATCGGAGGAAAATATCGATATTTCGATACTATCGACTATCGATGGCCATCCCTAGCCTAGTGCAGTGCCTAATTCAGGCAGTCCACTGGAAGCGGAAAGCTACCAACTCAGTAAGCAAGAATGAGCCAAACATGTGATTCGGACGTGTGCCGAGGTCATCATGTTCGGATCATTCATCATTTAACCTATGAACAGGCGCCAAACCCATTCACCTGGAATTTTCCAGTCGAACTGGTGCGAAACAGATGTAAAACATGGACGGCGAAAAGCTGATTTTGCTTGTGCAAGAAAATTATTGTACTTGTCAAGTTTTGAGTAGATGTTTTCAAGAATATATTGAAAGTTTTTGTTCGAAAACAGTAGAAATGGTGACTGCCACCGTTTTGACGGACACGCAAAAAATACGGAAATTCCCTGAATTCATATCTTTTTTCGAAAGTGTGATTCACTCATATTTTCCGTTTTCGCCTAACTAATCGCTTTCTTCTATGATAAATCAGAGGTGGCACCAACATTAAAAATTCGTCTTCAGAATCATCGGAATATCGTTGTAACAAGATACCACGACTTTGCATTCGGATGTACTGAGAGGATAAAAAAACTACTGCTATTCGCACGGTTTCAGATGAAAGCCGTTTCTATGAATTCGCTCTTCCGAAGTTACCATCTTTCCACTTCCAATGGACGACTTGCTTCACACATTCTTAATTGTTCTCTCTTAGCTGTTAATCTGGTTCGCGTTGGGATCAAAACAGTTTTTGTACTTCTTGTTTCCGCATTCTCTTATACGAAAAACGACTCTCTGGAATTGGAGAAGGTTTTCGTTTCGTGGAAACGATTTTCCGAACGAAAAGAGTCAGTTTTACTCATTTTGGAATCAGCATCGTCTTAATTATGAGAAGGAGATGTGACTTTACTCCATAATAACCTCGTATCGTTCTGAACTGGTAAGGACAAGTGAAAAGAGCCCTAAAATCTCCTAAAACGAAGAACTTTGGCAGAGAAGTGATTTACACTTCGAATACAACCTCTAACAACTCCTCCATTATGAAGTTCTTTGCATACATTTTGGGGAAACAATGTGAAAAAACGACGAAAAATACTTGAAACCCAGTCTTTTAAAAACCATGAATGACTCTACTGTCACCAAGGAGCATAGCATCTTCCATGACCTAGGGCCAAGAGAAGAAGATTGTCACCGGGTCAATATAACAGTCCCAGTAACGTCACTATAAAGGTTTGTTTTGACAAGAGGTTCCGAACCAGTTCGGGATAGAACCAGAACCTACAGGGGGAGGGATAGAACCACCGAGAACTTTCGGCATTCGTTCTACTTGTCCGAACTAGTTTGGAACCAAAAACCTGAACGTCCCCTTCCCGCATGGTTCCGTCAGACATCGAGACCAAAAAAAGAGGCAACAGCAACAATAATACTCACTGGAACTTACTTGATGACGAACTAGAACTTGAACGAACATTGTTGTAAACCTCGGAATTTGTACTTGAAACAAAGTTTGTTTTGACAACCTCAACGGTGTAGGTAGGCCTTATTTGGGCGGGAATAGATGATAACCGTTGATAACGCGATAAATCTACTGCGCATGTCTCGGACTAAAAGTTCTGGCAAAAATCTTCGAACCACTTGAACTAGTTCTAAGTGGTTCTGGACTCCTTGTCCAAACAGCGAACCAAGAGGTTCGAGATTTTTCAGAACTAGTTCTGGCGTGTCAAAACAGCCAAAAAGGGGCGTGTTCGGTTCTGAGCTGGTTCTGAACCACTTGTCAAAACAAACCTGAAGAGATCTCTTTCTTCTAGGTTTACAAAACATTTACGTGAAACTAGTGCTAAACGGTTAGCATTTCATTCTGCTCACTTTAACAACTTCTTTTTGTGTATGCAAGTAATACGAATACGAGAAGTACAAAAACCCTCTATTTACTTTCAATTCCATCCAGAAATGAACAATCTGTATCAATTTTAAAAGAGAGAACAGAGGACATGATGAATCCATACATTCGGTTTGTAAGTTGGGGTGCCTAAGTCATGACGTTCCTGTAATTTTGGAGAAGTTTTGAGCCATTTATGCCGATAGCTCATGAAAGGAATTTCACTCAAATCAGTGCCATAAAATGTTCACCTTTTCATTTAATCTCCAGAATAAGTAAGGAATGAGAGATATACTTCCACGAGGTGGTATATTTACGTATCAGATAATTGTAATGAGGATGAATGATGAATGTTATTTTCAAACAAACTTTAGAATGAATGATTTTATTCCAAGAAGTTACCCAAAACTCAAACCTACACAGTATCAAATAAAATATTGAAAACAAGAAAAACCTCTGCTGTGATTATGATTGGCACATATCTTCCGGCAGAAACTTTTCTTTTTGACGAATGGGACAAGAAGTTTGATGGATATTTCGTAAGGAGTATTAAAGATACAGGAATTTGATGTGGAATTCCTGAGGTCTTTGGGTGCAGTAAGTTGTAATGACACAAGATACGTAAAGCCAAAGATACCGTTGGGTAACCATGTTGGTTTGTTGCTAGAGTTAACATAAGAAGACACATCAAAACAGGCATATTTGGGGAAATAAGGTCAACTTTATTTAGAATTACTTCCTCGAGTGCATTAGGTTCCAATTCTTTCTGAAAAACAGCAGGGGAACCCAGCTCTAACACTTCATAATTGTCTGACACCATAATTAAGCCGAGGATGGTAGATATTTGACTAGCTAGAGGTATCACAGAAAGAACAACCTCTGCAGATTGAAAGATTTTGGTATTCATATTCATCGGCAGGTAAAAGCCAATGTAATCTTGTGACCAGAAGTTCAAAAGCGTAAGTTTGTCTTCTACAGAAGGTGTGCAAATGCTGTTGTCATATTCAAGGAGAACCCATAGCAGACGAGGTTTGATTAATTCGGCCTCATAGCTCAAACAGTTGAGAGAGTCGCAACTAAAGAGGAATTACCTCTCAGCAGTAAGGACACGAATTCCTCTCAGACAGATTTATCAATATTTTTGGGGCGTAACACTATCCCGGACAATACCTGCCTTCCACTGTCCCTCAACATCAGTCGATCCAAAGTCAATCTTAAGTTTGCAATGTAGCTGATAAGGTATGCTATTTGGATTCCCCCACCAAAAAAGAGAGAAATACGAACAGGAGACATTTTTCTCCATTGAGAATGGCTAACAATACGTTACCAAAAACGTATTAGTTAGGGAGAAATTCACATTTGAGTACGGGGGTGTACAGGGGAGCAGGGAGGTACAGCACCTAATGGTCGATAATTGTACCAGTTCTTTCCAACGATGATTAAGTATTCATGCACAGCAACCCACACACTCAATTTAATCACTACAAATGTATTAGATCCAACCCCCAGTATAGTCCTCTCAATTGTGAATCATGCAAAACATTAAAATACACATTCATTTAACACTCTCAACAAAAATAAAACAATGAACCACTCGGTTTGAGTCAGTAAGGTAAAACCCCTTAGCCACCATAGAAGAATGTCTGAGGACTTACCGAAAAACAAGTACTCAACAGTCCAAAATAAGATCGTGTCCTTTTTGTTATAGTATCGAAGAAACCATCTTGCTTGTAGAAGAGGATTAGTCACCTCCATGCTACAAAGTCCGCCAATGGCCTCAGCACCTGGAGACAAAAACGGAACAGTTTAGAAGAGCTAACTATACTGAACCGTAGCGAGCCAGCGTTTCTTCAGCTGGCGACGTTATGAAATGATCTTAATTTAGGATATATTGTTAGATACCACAACAGAAGAATTGGTAGAGCACAGGGATATAAATGTTTTTTGCATTACATTGATGCAGTAATACAGGATATACTTTGATTGTAGAATATACAGGGCGTTGAACTGTGGTACTAGCCAAAGGCTAGGGATCGATTGTACAAGCAATTCGCAACAAGTTGCCACTTTTTTATCTCGCTTAGTTTTTTAGTTATATCGTTAAGATTTTTGTCACGTTTTGGACAACATTTGATTATACCGTTGGAAAGGTCGTTCAATTTCATATTGCCCTGATAGAAAACCAGCGTTTTAAAATCAGCTAAACGGGTGAAAAACAAACTTGAAGAGAAGAACGCTGCAAATTCTTTCACTGGGGTTTATAATTCAATTTCATTCATTTGTCTTGCATTCATGATTTGCATTTCTACTAAGCTTTGGAGTGTGCGTGTTTCAAGGTGATAGAGCGATTATTGAATTTCAGGAGGCACACAAATATGAACAACTGATCAATCCAAATAGCTATTTTGGTTGAGAACTGATTTAAGTGCTCTATGCATATCTCCTGAAGTTCAATAATCGCTCTATCACCTGTGAAACACGCACACTACAAAGCTTAGTAGACAATCAAATCATGAATGCAAGCCAAATGAATGAAATTGAATAAACCCCAGTGGAAGAATTTGCAGCGTTTTTTTTTTTTTTTTTTTTTTTTTTTCAAGAGCGATTACAATGGAGCATGCCTATCAAAATGCTTCAACCTGTGTATCGGCTATAAACCCTTTTAGGAGTTCACTCCAGTATCCACATTCACTAAATCACTAGGTTACTGCGATCAAAAAAAAAACTCTTGTTTATTTTGATTGCAGTAACCTAGTGATGTACGTTTGAATGTGGATGCAATTTATTGGCAGATTCTATAAATTGCCATACATCGGGAATGGTTTGAGCTACGGACCTGGGGAGGGGCTCATTCGATTCCTCACGGAAAGTTCACGGCTAAAAAAAGTTCTCGCTTTCAATGCCAAAATGATCGTAAAGGTCTTCTCTTTTAAAAAATTCAAAGCTGTTGAAGTTTTCAAGGACGAATTGTTTGCCAGATATTGAATTGATATTTCTATTTTAAATCGCTTCATTAAGAGTCAAATATTAGCAACTAGTCTTAGAATCGAAAGATCTGAACTGTTGAACAATTCAATTTTTTCCTTTATTCGCTTTAAATCATTATAAATATATAAGCTATGTAGTTAGCCATGTTTTAGTCACTGTATTTTCACTCACCAATTCTGCCTGAAACATTTCGTATTCCAACAAAATTAAATAAGTACATTTAATGTATTTGAACATAAAAAAAACTACCTAGAAATTAATTTTTAACAACATCAAGAATATCCTGTTCAACATTTTTCAAAATTACTAGAGTTTTATTTATGTGAACAAAAAGGTTGCACGTGAAAAAAAAAAAAAAAAAAAACATTTTACTTAACGTAAAAAAGATTGAATTCATTGTGAAAAATTTAAAATTAGTTGGGAAAATACAATATTAGAAATACAGAATGGCTTGAATACTATTCATTGGCAGTCTAGAATAACATCAAGAAAGTAAGATGCATGAAATACAAACAGATGAAACCGTGAGCAAACCTATATTGGAAGGAACGATCGAAGCAGTGTGTTTGGTAGAATGTGGTAAATGAAATACGAGTAGTTAGATGTTATGAGGTTTACCTATACATATTGATATGATAATCCGTAGGTGGTTATGTTCTCATGCTAATGTTCACTATTGAATTTCAAACATTTTACTGGCACAAATAATGTTTTCAAACTAGCATGCAAATGTTCACTACTTCCAAGGAAACTTTTTATTATTACCTGATCGTCCAAATATTATTATGTAAGACATGGCGAATATGCTGGCAAGATGGTGGACCAGCATTATCTTGGGTTCCGGTTGATATATGACGCACCAAACGAAGTCGTACACGAAATATCCCACACTGATTTGCATAGTTATAATTTGCAACGTGGTGTTAGGTTCGCCTGTAAACATACACACATAATCAGCATTAACTAGTTGCTGAGGATTGAGTACCTACTTTACTTATGATTGTTGTAAAACTAATTGATGAGTAAAGTTACAAGAATCCGGTTCAGGATCCTCTCTTCCTCTGGGCAAGTAATTCTATAGGCATTGATTGGCGACATCGTTCCAAAATAGTGATATTAGTGGCTGGAGCCGTAATGTTTTCTTCGGACTAGGATTTAAAACTTCTATGGTAAGAATTGTCCACATGAAATTAATCAAAAACTAGCATGTCAACTCGAGTTCATTCTAGAATGTGAGGCAATAGTCGACACACCCAATCAGCTACTGGAACCCTTCATTTTTTCAAGAAATAAGTTTTACCACATGCTCAGAAAAATAATACGAAATGTTAGTCGCCACCATGTCAGCAAATTGAAAACAATCAACGTTTCCAGTTCTCGACACCCACTGAAACTCGGGGATTTTGAGCCAGTAGTTGACTTACGCAAAAAAGCAGTAGATGCTGCAAGACGAATTCAAGTTGATACACTCAGCTGTAGCTTACGAGCTAAAAATTGACAAACATAATGCACAGTAATGGTGAAGTTGTTCCCTTAGCGCAAAGATCCGCTGGTAATGACGCTTTTCATACCCGGGGATTCTGCTTCTTCCACCAGCTGTGTTTTACCTTCCCTCACTATTTTACTTTGAGCGAGAGCTGCATTCAGGAAAGCAACAATGCAAAACCATGAATCGTCTGTCTGAAGTTAAGTGAACTTTTTTTCATTTTCATAGCAGGGTGTCGACTATTGACACTGTTGCATTGCCTTATGGGTTCTTAATGAACATTTAGTGAGCTTTTCGATGTTTTTCCACATTTGCAGTAAGCAGTTTTATGAAAAAAACTCCGGTTTTACTAGAGCACCAATACACCTCCCTCAGTGGCGGAGCCTGTGGTCATCTCTGGATTCGGCGATGACCAGACGATTTAATAAATTTAAAGCATTAGTACTAATGTTGAATATACAATTTCCTCTTAATAAAAAATAAATATTCACGCTCGCAACTTCGAGCGAGTCCAGCAATCTTCCGGAGCTATTGTGGCGTCCGTGGAATTGCAGTTCAAAGTCACAACGACAGGGTTACCGTAGCAAGGGATTTTCAACCTTAAGGCGGGGTTTGTAGACGTCAAAGTGGTTGATGGTGCGTTTGGTTCAAAAACTGTCATTCAAAGCTGTATTTGCACTGATTTCAACAATAAAAAACGTGAATTTCATACGTCAAAAACACCTTAGATTGGCGTTTTTGACAGGTAATTTTTCAACATTTCCTGGGCGAGGACTCCCGGATCCCCCTTCTTTGGTTACTAATCGCCGCCACTGGCAATGACCTAGCAAAAATGTCACGCCTCGTCACTGACCTCCCTAATACTAACGAATCGGATAGCTAATTGTCAAGTTAAATCTGAGGGATAGGATCGCGGGGCAAAGTTAGTAACGTGCATAGCCAATGACAGTGAATATGGGTCATTCTGAAATTAAGGGTGATTTTATGTCACAAGCCCTTGCCATCCATACTATTTGTGCTATAAATTCAGATTTTTTCGGGTGTTTAGAACTCCTTGCCCCCACATAAATCCACGGATTTCGAGTTAAATAGGTAATCAGGTATTTAATCATATTTTACTAACTACCCCATTTCTCACAACCTACAACTGTCACAAGGTGTTGCTCCAGTATTTGGCTTCTTTTATTTATTGCCATAGCTCATCTTTTAACCCAAAACTACTATTCTACTTTGAGAATAAATTACTGGAGAAAGCAAATTTCATTGTTGTATTAGATTGTTTCTCAGTTTTAGGTGTGTCACCAGATTTGGATCCCACGACCTACAATTTTTCTCAACCTTTCCCCACACCCTGAAAAAAAAAAAACATTTTTGGCTGTAGTAAAAATGTGTGGCAACAAGGCTGCTACATGGCTTCCCCCGGCTTCTTGTTTGTTTTTCATCAGTTGTGATCTGCGTTTTCGACAATTCGTTGAGTGTAATAAATCGTGCACGTGTTTTAATACATTCTCACAACCTACAACAGTGCTATTCCTCGAGAAGTTGGCCAATTTAGACCAGTGAGTTACTATCAACATTAATGTCAAGTTTGATATTACATTGTTTCCATCCAGCAATCAGCCACACAGTGCCTTGCATTTCATCATAACCTCTCAATTCTCACAACTTACAACCTCACGCCCTACAAAAAATGTAATATTCGTAATTCGAGGTTGTGAGAATTGGTTGTAGGGAGTGAAAATAAGATCGTTGGCGTGAGTTTAAAACGCTGCAAACTATTACACAAAGGTTTATTGTTTCTGTATTAGATAACCCTTCTACGTAAATCCTTGTCTATGTTTATTAGACGTAATCTGTGGTACATTCTAAACGCAAGGCCTCCGCACTTCGTAATCGCATAGCAGATACTATTAAAAATGCACGATTTATATTTCAGCAAGGCTGATAAGAAAGAAATTAGTCAGAACGCTCCTTCAGCTGACGTACAACTACGTTTTTCTCACAACCTGCAACTGTTCTCACGCCCTACAAAAAGGGAAATTCCCCCAAATTTACAAAATTTGATATCTCCAAATCTATACAGAAAAGTGTGTGCCCACTCTAGATTGTGTCTAAGGACATGTCCAAGAATTGGAAGGGAACAAAAACAAATTGGGAAAATTGAGATTTTGTTTGCCCTCAAAGTCACCTGTAATTATTTCGTTTGTTAGTTTCAATAATCAGCCATTGTGATTTGGATTTGTATAGAATCAAGCTATTCAGTGGCTCTAACATGATCAAGATAATTGAGTTATCGTGAATTTGTATTAGGTAGTAATCCATAGAATAAAACGACGAATATTCTAAAACGACCAAGAATAAAAACGGTATTGGTGAGCTCTGGTACCCTTCAACCCTCTTAGAGACAGCTTGGTGAAAATGACTAGGTCGTCAGGAAAGGGGATGTTCTGCACCGTTAGGTAGTGAAGATATATGGACACCTCTCTATAATATGGATTATTCCTGTTGGAATAATCATTTCAGAACAGTTTAATAAAGTAAGGGGTACATTAATAAACATTGTAATAAGTTGCTCCAGTCACGCATGCTGATGAAACCGTGAGCAAGGGGATTGCTTGATACCTTTTTTATCTGGCACTGAGTCAGAACCTCTTGAAGCCGGTCAAATAGACCCCGTTATCAATTCGAAACTTCCCATGTGCAGTTCCTGCATTGTGGCAATTTACTTTTCAGGATTGTTAACCGCTGCTATTGCTCAAAACAATTAGTATTCATTCAATTAGTAGACTTACCTGGATGATACAGAGGATTAGTTCCACCAGTCAGGCAAACAGCTGCCAGTGCAACGCAAAGAGCTCCATGTAGAGCTGCAATGATCCTGGTCGTGTATTCACCTTCCAGGCGATACCTCGTTTTCAACAGCACGTACAGCCCGTACCACAGAGCTGTCAACACCCCCGTTGACGAAATAACGTAAAACAAAGCAGACAAAGTTGACACTGCCATCGTAACTAGTCAATCTTACACTAACACTTGCGGTTAAAGACAAATGTCAAACTCCACGTGCATTTACTCTACACTGAAAGACTTGAGAGGTTTCCCGAAATGATAGCCTTGGAAACTACAGTGCATGACCGGGGCTTGAATCGCCCGAACACCGAATTCGTTACTAATTCAACAAGATCGGCAACGAATGGCGTGATCCCCCCAACAGAAACCCACTCGTCGTCTAGAGTAGAAAGGCATTGTTCTAAGTACAAAAAAAGATCACCTGACTTTATCACAAAAATTAATGGTCGAAATTTTTATGTAATACATTCCTTGGACAGAGTTGAAGAGATTTTACCACTCGAAAAGCTAAACCCTGCGGCATCACTAATTGCGAATTTAAAATAAAATGTTTAGTAAATAGACAGTATCAACCCCGGAGTTAATAACCACAGACACTGTCGTTGTCAATAGTCATAAGCAGTGGAGTAAGCAGTCCGTTGTGATTCTTATCAAGAAGGCAGAGGTTGTTATCGATCTTCATGTTCTTGTACGGACTCCGTACATTCACTGTTTCAATTCTTTTCTACCACGTTTTTTCTAATTGGGAGGTGCAAACTACATTCGATATCTCATTTCCATAAACAAACTAATTATAGCGCTACTACCGAAGTTTAAGGAAACCATTTATCATGGTTATTTGTCAAAACCCGATTTTAACAATACCACAGGAATATAGGGCAACCACTTATCATCTGTGTCTAAAACAGATTATAGCGCTTCTGTAGGCATATAAAGGAACCAGCGTCATACGCTAGGTGGAAGCATGAAAGAAGACTCTTTCCAAAAATCCATCCAAAAGAAGTATCCATAGTTATGTCACTACACTACTTGAAAATATTATAGATATTTAGACCAAAGAAATGCAATGCCTCAGGATTTCATACATTATTATTCGTTAAAAGTGTTTCAATAAAATCTATCCTCGATCATGAAGTTGGTTAAGCTATTCGTATCGATGCTACTAATCGATTGACATCTAATCGGAATCGATCCCAATCATCCAACCACCTTTATGTCGTCCTTGTACATTTTGCACCATTGCATCTTACGAAGTCGCGTGAAAATTCTTAATTTTATATTCTAGTTCTTGGTGTTGCTAAATAAGTTCATATTGTACTATTAGCAGCTCGAAAATTTTAGTCCGTTCCTAAATTAATTTGACTTGGTAAAGTTTCGTCTTGTTCCTCCACGGTTAAACGAAAGTATTTCGCAAAATCATCCAACCGGTTCGTTCTTACATTTTATGCGCCTGGCTTTTCCGTTTTCTCTTTCAAAAGTATGTTACCATTTGTGAACATTCCGAGTAGAATTGACGTGTATCGTATTGCCAAAATATTAAAAATGGTGTGGTTCTTGAATTTCTTCGGGATAATGACGATTACATCGCCATTTCTTCGGCCTGGGCGCGAAAAGGCAGTCGGAATCGGTCAGTCCGCCATAATCTGCCATCTTGACTTCTCCTCGTTCGTTTGTAGGTAGAATTTCTCGCTTTTGCGTTGAAGACAGGACGATCCTTCATTCTCTAAAATGAAATCCCAGTAGATCACGAGCTGTAAGTAACTAAACGTTCCTTTTCCTAGTTTGTAATATCTAGGAAGTAAGTAGCGATCATGTCTATTGCTCTGCCGCAATTTTCTATGAGTGAAATTCAACTTTTTCTTCGTTGATAAACCATTTTAGTAATAATACAAATAATCACCATTTAGTACTCTTGTTTGTTGCAGTAAATGTGTTGAAAATGAATTTATTTGTTGTATATTCCGTAGGTACTTGATGGTGTTATAAAGAGAACAATGCACCTACAACGTGTTGAGAGTACTAGATAGTATTACGTATTCGCGAATATTTTCGCTCACGTGCTTTTCCAATTTCATCACAAACAAAATCGTCTATTATCATGTGGTGGTAACTACCTGTCTATTGAGATAGAAGAATAGAAACAGGGAGATTGGTGCATGCTTCTTGGTTGAGGTTAGGTCTGCTTCACTCGTAGCCGAAGGCCTCCATGATGGCAGGTGTTTGAAAAAGAATTCAAGAATTTCTACGGATAGTGCCTTTTTGGATTCGAGAAAACTGCGTCTTTATATGTGGTTTTGTCGTAAATGAAGCTTCTACGAGCTTATGTTTGCTGTCTGTTGGATTTTGATGGTAGTTACGCTTGGCGAGCACCGTCGAATTTAATTCCCCTATCTCGACTCAAATGGGATTTGATTGTTCTATAAAATCTCGTACAAATCCGGTTATCCTCTGAAAGGCTGTTGAGGTTTTCAGCGAATATGCCATAGAACTGTGGGTGTCGTTTTGCAATACCTTTAGCCGGTGCCCTGGAAACCTTACTTCTAGTAATAGAGGTCCTCTCTCGTTCGCACCTGTGATGAATTCCGAAACTCTTCAGAACAGGGACAAATGATGTCATTTTTTGGGACGAAAATGAAATGATATTTGAGAGTTTCAGGACCTCATATAGGTCTCGGTATGAAAAGTCAACTGAAAAAAAAAATAAATAAATGAATACAAATGATTTGGCTGTTTGAAGAATGGGCTGAAGTAGAGAATAGGTAACCCCTTCCTCTTATCAGACTGTATCGATGTGTATATAGGATAATATATCGATACCACTGCCATTCATTATGGAATGATTTTCACGACCGCTTCATCGATAAAAGTATTTTTAATGCGCAGAGACAAGTGTTGACTCATTCTGTTCTATTTGTCCAAACTGTTTGTTTTTGAAATGCGAGCGAATTAAGTGTTCAGACCAGCAAACTAGACAGAACACACATCGAAAGCGTGGACCTGTGTCGATAGGACACATCGGGTTTTTCAATATGACGACAGTCTCATCAGGAAGGGGTCACCTATTCTCGACTTACCTAGTGGTGTCCAGATGACTTTCTTGTGAACCATGATTATGATCAGATATTTGAGGGCAGATGAAATTACCCACCAACCTCGTAGTAGAGATCAGACATCACACCCCGCCCGATAGATTTTATTTCATTTGTGTGGAAGAAGCCCTTCAATGTCTTGTTGGTTGAATTGGCAGTGCTACATGGGTCTTGCTTTTCCAATGCTGTCCTTACAATCATGATTTTCAAATGAGGTAATCAATGCGATCATATATGGTGATTTGATTAATTTGTTCTGCCAAATCATTGCTGTAAAAATAAATACCTATCCATATGGTTTTCAAAAAATTGAATCGGACCATTTCTGATTTTCGCCTCAAATCTTCGATTGCTGAGGTTACTTCTTGAAGTTTTCGATTCTACGTGGAATTTAGAAGAGAAAATGCATCGTTGAAATTTGTTTGTTTTTTGAGACTTTGTTTCAGAGTTATTTCACTTTTTGAGAAC
Organism: Creontiades dilutus; assembly: GCA_031894815.1. Lineage (NCBI taxonomy): Eukaryota > Metazoa > Arthropoda > Insecta > Hemiptera > Miridae > Creontiades > Creontiades dilutus. Next base: position 724,251 of record JAVIWC010001618.1, read on the forward strand.
AACAAAAATGTGGCCTTCAAATTTTGACCACGTTTTTTTCAGCATCAAATTTTCTATGGGCAGAAGGTTCCATCATCGGAGGATTGACATTACAGTTGAAGCGCTAACGATTTGAAAAAGTCAAGTTTTCCAATACTTTTGGTTGTTGAAAAAAAATTTTAAAAGGAGAAATTCAATAGTTTCAGTAAAAAATTAACACATGTGGTCAAAATCTAAAAAATATTGAAAATAAATGAGGAAAATCGTTTTTTCTAAAACAATTTGTCGATTTTTGTTGTTCTCGAAAAGTGAAAAAAACTCTGAAACAAAGTCTCTAAAAAAATGTGTTGACGATGCATTTTCTCTTACAAATTCTACGTAGAATCGAAAACTAAAATAAAAAAGGGGGGTCAAGAAGTAACCTCAAGTTTCAATCGAAGATTTGAGGCACTAAATCATCAAAAAATGAAAAACGGGTTCCACCACCTTCAAACAGAGGGAAAATACTATAGAAAAGGTCCAGTTCAATTTTTTGATAGCTCGCACTGTAAGGCTGTAATTCCTTAATGGGCCCACATAGATGGGAAATTCATTCGAATGCCCCCGGATACATTAGAACGTAATAAACAGATTATTCTTTACTACCGGAGGGGGTAGTAGAGTGGATTTTCTTATTCCTGTCCAAAATCCACTGAGCCTCGAATCCTATTTCATGTTTCAACCACATTAGGGTCTTAATGTTGTTTTTGTCAATTTCCTTGATAATTTGTTGTTTGCAGCTTCGTAGGTTGCTAGTGATCTGATTCTGTTATGTGAGATGTTCTTAGGACTTGGATAGGTTGCCAACCATCACCTTTATTCCTTTAATGGTCACAAACAAAATCATTTCCTTAATAGGTATAATAGTAGTATAATGTTCTGGTTCTGGATTCCTGTCGTCAATTAGGGACAATGACAATTATTATACAATCATTCCTAAACCATAATTGTTCGGAATAATAATCTCTTTTTCATTGTATATACAAACTGCTACAATGCTTATACAAACTTATCGTTTCTTTAGTGAATTTAAATAAACTCAAGAATGTTCCATTCCTATAACAAATTAGAACTTTACAGATTGTTACACAAAGGCAGATATATTATTTTTGTATTGCCTTTCTTAATTCAGTCTGGTCAGTCTCAATAGATTTAACTAAAAAAAAAAAAAAAAAAAAAAAAAATTATGTGATATACGGTACACATGGCGATATATTTGCAAATGTACCCTAATCCAGAATTTTGGGAAAGGACAAATCTTTTCTTCTACTAATTGATGTGGTAGGGTAGCATTTTATTGCGATTCATTACAAAGGTTCATAATCGACAATAATAAACAAAATTGTTCTTGTTCTTGTTTATTTATTAACAATATGGGGCAGGTCCAATCACATATTTCCCAAGTTGATTCCAATATGTTAAGATGCATACAAAAATAAAGATATATTGACAAATTTAAAGTGGTGTGACACAAGCATATCTACAATTGAGAAGCTTACTTTCAAAAAGGCACATATCCAAATCTGGGAGAAAACGTTTTTTTCTCAATTTTATATCTCTGAATATGAGTTGAATCAGATCCCCCTATCATTTCCAAACAAAACAGAACACATCCACGTCAAATCCGGGGCTAAAGTTATGTGTTTGCATCAAAAGGTAACAAATCCGCCCCCTATATTTTTTTCAGTGCCTTGCAATCGAAATGGCACATATCCTCCGATTTTCGTCAGGCGATAAGTCGTGGGTTTTCAAAAAGGCACATATCCAAAAAGAAGCATTGCGCCTTTGTCTTGACGTTGAATATTTACACGAGACTCTATAGATGGCAGGCATGACAAATGGAAATATGGAGTCAGGTAAAGTTTTCAATAAAACCTACAGAATGGAGAATGAATTCTTTCTTTTTCAAGAAGGCACAAATCCATGAGTTTTGATCAAAAGGGCACATTTCCAAAGTGAAAATGGATATACAGCCTCGTGTTTTTGATTAAATTGATTCATATTCTGAGGCATCTTTATCTGTGCCTTCTCACACATTACTCCGATGAGAAACTGCAAAAAAACATCTCCACTAATCTGCAAATCGTTTTCACTTCACTGAACATTTTGTCGGAATGGATATGTGCCTGTTTGAAAGTAAGCTCCTCAATTAAGGTGGAAAAAATTATATTGATGATGAAGAAAAGTGTACAACTCGAAAGTTCAAAATAGTGACACCATTTCAAGTCCAGGTATGTAATTGATTTTTTGAATGAAATCAACTATTGGTGAAAGAAGTCAGCAGATAGTGAGACTGGGATGATGGGATTGTACTCTTTTCCTAAACGTTTAAGAGGTCGGTGCATGTGGTTGCAGGGTTATCGACTTGGGTACTGTGGAGTTACGAAGCCCATCATCTCAAGAAGTGCCGGAAAGTCAGTGTTAGCACCTAAAAACTTGTGGAGGAGGAAACACATCAATGGAGAAACGACGCGACCGTCGTGACTTGAGACCCACACAGCTTTCGATCTCCTCATGAGTCCTGTCTATACTCATTTCCATTTTGAATCCCAAGTACTTTTTTTAAAGCTGCATTCGCTCGATCTGTGCTCTGTGGAGTTCATTAGGGATTTTCCGTCCGCTTGCTCCGATCTACACCAGTGGAAGCACGCAGGTGCACTAACGAGGAAGCAGGATGACGCGTTTTCCAACCACCACCAGCACAACTTCAGGGCATTTCCCACTGAACTCCAACCGGCCAGAGAACTTGCTCGGGACTGCCCCCAGGCTACTCCAGCCTGAGGCCGGAGCAACTTGCTCTGAGCAGGAAACCTGGGGGTAACCTCCCTCATTTCATTTTGTTGTTTCGTGTGGTTGGTTCGTACTTAGTTTCCAGTGCGATGGAGTTCTTGGAATTCATTGGTGAAATGCTCGAGAGAAAATTCTTTGTCGGACACGGAGATCCTAGATATTTTAGCCGAGGAGCTAATTATTGATCAAGAAGTCCTTAGGAATGGGGAATATTTCGAAAGAACCGTTGAGCAGTACGACGCCAACGATTTTTAAAGGTTTAAACAGTATTTAGTGATACTCCAGTGATTAAGGATCACTTGAAAATTAAGGAATATGTGAAAAATGAAGCCGTGCGAGATGAGGAAGGTTTCATGTTTTTCAACACATTTAATTTTCCAACCCAGTGTAGTTTTTTGTGTACACCGGAGTGGTTCCAAGCAGCAAGTGCCCTACACTGCCTTGCCCTGAACCCGCTCGGAGCAGGTAGGTTGGAAAATCTTTATTATAGGGGCTCCAGTCAGCTTTTATATTCCAGGTTTGGTCTCACCAGGATAACGTTAAGAGACACAATAGCTGGAATGCTTGTGAACTCTCTCGTATTTCGCTTTTTAAAGCCTAACATTCTCTGATGCCGTCTAGACGTGGAATCAAGTTGAGCTGTTGGTCGAATCGGACCCCCAAGTCGTGAAAAATATTCTTTGCATCAATGTTTATTGTATTAGCTAATTAGTTACCTTACTGAAAACCTTGTTAGAAATGTTAGGGTACTATTGACGGACTGTTTCAAGTAAATAACATTTCTTGATGCGGTCAACTACTAATCGTCATCTCATATCTCAAAAAATTAGAATTTGAGTTACCCGCAGGGAAAAGTTCTGCCAGTGAGGTACATCCAACCACGATGGAATCACTGATTTTTTAATGCTACTCATGACTATACAAATTTGTAGCGACAGTGTTTTGGAAGTTCGGGAAGCAGACACGGACATTCCCTTAACAACTTGCTCTTTTCAGCTGGAGTTTGAAGTTGCTCTGCTATTTATTAAATAAAAATATTTTTTAGTTATTTTTTCTTAATACATATGAGAATAAACCCCACTAATTGCTCAATAGAAAATGACTTATTATGAGTTTTGGGATCTCATGTAAAACTTTACAAGTACTAAATATTCGATTGATTCAATCACTGATCGAAAGTGCCCTACTTGAGAGGCAGTTAAGACCATTTGAGGCGAGAAAAGGTGTTTTTATGCTTTTAAAACCAGTTTTGAGCTGGGAAAATGTAGCCAGCGGGTGCAACTACAGTAAAACTAGCTTTACTAGCTAAATAATAAAATTTTTGTAATAAGAAAGAGCGTTGTACTTTCTGCATTCCACATCTGCAATTCAATTGAATACGCTCCCTCGCTTTCCCTGCAGTTGGATTCGTATTCTTTTTCCCAACTTTTTTGTTATCGATATTGGTCGATTTTATTTCGAAATGATTTCTCTGGTTTTTTTATGCCTCTCGCTCCCCTTTCCTTTCCTGTCACCTCATCTTCAAGTTTCAACCGCGTAACGGCGTTTCATGACTTTATAACCATTTTTCTCGGACAGTTTTCGTTCAAAACGAAACTTCAGTGTGAAGGAACTATCGTACTATCGAACAGTTATGAAATTCGGTAGACCAATTTCTCTGATGCAATGGGGTGTCTACTTCATACAGGCACCAGTTTAAATTGATATGCTTTTCCAAATATACTTAGGAATGTTTTGGCCGTCCCTCTGAAGCAGACTGGAGAAGCCTATTGGAATTGATCCGGGGGGGGGGGGGGGGGGGCTGGGATAGCCCCAACAAGGGAAAAGAACATGGCTGAATTAAAATCCGTTTCAGACCATTCCCTGAAATTCGTTTCAGGACTGAATCCCTTGAAAAAACCCTGAATAAAAATCCCTCGCAATTCTTGACTGGGATTCGTGATTATGTTTTGTTCAATCACAATTTCACTCTAGTTGTACCACGAACCTCGAACATTTTACTTTTGCCTGACAGGAGGGAATAATAAAGCAATACTTTCAGCGCTGCTGAAGGGAGTAATAGACAGTACTTTCAGCGCTGCTTTGTTTCATTCAATTAAGATTTGGTCTAGTGTTTGAACGTATCTCAGAACTTCATTTTTACATTATGAAAAGGTGAGAATGGAGGGGGTAATAGTGATAAATCGTTTTCTTCACTATTTCCATCTAAATTCGTTGATCAAAATACAAAATTCAATAATAAACCATTGTAATCGCTCTTGAAAAAAAAAAAAATTTGTTCTAACCCCCCTGAAAATTTCATGGTTTACGTTTCAAAGGGTGTAGAATCCAAATCTGCAATAAACATTTTTCCAGCCGTACGCCGTACCCAAGTTTTCTCCCAAACGGCTGGAGCAAAAAATCTGAAATTTTCAGGAAAAATCCATATTGGTCCGACAACGCCCCAATTCTTTAGCCAGCTCTCTCACTTAATTTAAAGTTTAAAGTGCCCTTTTTCCCGATGTATGGCATGATCTTATGCTGCCAATTTCATTCATTTCGCTTGCATTCATTATTTGAATTTCTACTAAGCTTTGGAGTGTGCGTGTTTCACAGGAGCGATTATTGAATTTCAGGAGAAATGCATGGAGCATGTAAATCGGTTCTCAACCAAAATACCCATTTGGATTGATCATTTGATCATATTTGTGTGCCTCCTGAACCAAAACCCCCAAAATAAAAACGTAGCAGATACTCGTAAGCACCCCTTATTTTATCTAAAACTAAAAGAAGATGATATAGGTATTGAAAAAATGCTAGTGGCAATAAACAAAACGGACAATATTCGAGCACTGTCAGTGTCATTTGTACAAATCAGATTAGAAAACAAACATATTTAAATTAATCACTTGGTTCATAATTATTTACCTTCTATCTAGTGATGTTATATATTTTTGAATGTCGTCACGTTAAACACTGTTTCAATCAACTTTACCCCCCTTAGAATTTCAATGATGCAGTCCCCTCCTGTGGGTACCCCTGTTTATGAGCACATTATTTCTCGATTTTATGCTTTGTAAAAAGTTCGGAACCCTGTCTCTATTGAAATAATATACATGCCACATTTTACTTATCACGAGTCAATACTCCATCACAGGTGAGAACTACTTGTATGCTCACTTATCCCTTAAATCTTCATATCTTACCAGTGTTTTTCAAAACCATATTTTATAAATCTTTGAATTCAATACAGTTTACAAAGAAACAAAGTTATAGAATTCTATTCATATTTGATTCATTTCTTGATCTATTTGAAGAAATTTGGAAAGAGAGTGATACGACAATACAAGACCATTTCACTTGGATTTCGCTGTAAAAACCTCTTTATACGAAGGCACAATTATTTTGATTGATTCAGAAAATCTTTGGTTGATCTTGTGAAATTAAAAAGTGGAAGAGTGACTGTGGGTAGAGATTCTGTTCCTCTGCGAGGTAGACACAGCTCAGTCGGTAAGATACGGGATCAAACCAAGCAATGAAATCCACAAATCTGTATCCGTGTGGAACGGACTAAATATGTTGTATCGTCGATTTTTACGACTGTCATCATTCTCGTATGTTTAGCACATTCAGCACGTTCGGTTAGTTACGGCGTCGTAAAGTTCCTGACCTTAAATCGTCGGGACCCACAAGTACAATATCGGTTTGGATTTTGAGAATTTTTCATTTCGATTATCTAACTTCACTCTATCAAGTTTGGGGTGTTGGAAGAGTAAAATGAAGATCCAGCTTCAAATAATAACCATATTTAAAAGTAATTCATCCTTTTCAGTTTTCCGTAACGGTGCATTTATTGTTGTTTAAGTGGAATTAGTCCAAATTAGCCTCTCCAATCACCTCCTTTCATGACATTTCGACGATACTATACCAATTCATGTATTACTTGAAGTGAAGAATTATAGTGGTAACCAGCTGAGTATTTTAGCTCGGGGCAGATCGCTTAAATGAATCGGCTAAACCCTCCATCTCCTCTCCAGGTTTTTGGCGACTTTTCTTAAAAACGCTGCAAATTCTCTCACTGGGGTTTATTATTCAATTGGCTTGCGTTCATGATTTGAATTTCTACTAAGCTTTGGAGTGTGCGTGTTTCACAGGTGATAGAGCGATTATTGAATTTCAGGAGTATGCATAGAGCACTTGAATCGGTTCTCAACCATAATACCTATTTGGATTGATCAGTTGATCATATTTGCGTGCCTCCTGAAATTCAATAATCACTGTATCACCTGTGAAACACGCACACTCCAAAGCTTAGTAGAAATTCAAATCATGAACGCAAGCCAATTGAATAATAAACCCCAGTGAAAGAATTTGCAGCGTTTTTATGGTTATCAGAATGCTTCAACCCGTGTATCGGCTACAAAGCCTTTTAGGAGTTCACTCCAGTATCCACATTACTACATCACTAGGTCATTGATATCAACACAAAAACAATAATAAACCAAAATAGCGCGAATGTTGGCTTCATAGATCGGGAATGGTTTGACGTACAGACCTGGGCAGGGTCATTCGATTCCTCGTGGAGTGTTCTTCAAAAAGAGTACAAATTTGGGCCGCCTTGACTTTTTTTGAGGTTTTTAGGGAAACTTTGACAACCCTTAAAGGGCACTTTAAATTAAGTGAGAGAGCTGGCTGAAGAATTGGGGCGTCGCCGAACCAACATTGATTTTTCCTGAAAATTGCAGCTTTTTTGCTCCAGCCGTTTGGGAGAAATCGTGCGTACGGCGGACGGACGGAAAAATTGTTATTGCAGATTTGGGTCCTACAACCTTTGAAACCGCATTAAATTTTCAGGGGGTTACAATTTTTTTTCAAGAGTGATTACAATGGTGTATTATTGAATAATAAACCAAAATTATATTGATGATGAAGAAAAGTGTACAACTCGAAAGTTCAAAATAGAGAAACCATTTCAGGAGGCCCACAAATATGATCAACTGAACAATCCAAATAGGTGTTTTGGTTGAGAACAGATTTACGTGCTATATGCATATCTCCTGAAATTCAATAATCGCCTGTGAAACAGGGACACTCCAAAGCTTAGAACAAATGGAAATCATGAAAGCAAGCCATTTGAATAATAAACCAGTGAAAGAATTTGCAGCGTTTTTACGTATATTTCAACTCACTTGAGCAATCGGAAGATGAAGTCCGATTTGAATAATTTTAGTTTTGTTTATGTTCTATGAACCAATCGCAACTTTTCCAAGCTGACTTCGTTTCGTTCATCCTTGGGAGGTCTGATGCCATCCATGTGCCACGTCGTCAGTAATGACATCAGACAAAATGAATTCAGTTAATGAAATAATAATAAAAACTGTGTTTGCTTCAGAACACACGATAGAAGTGAAAACTTCAACAAGACGGGTTTAATTTTGTTTTGTTTTATATTCATGAATCAAATACCATTTACTATGGTGTATATATGTATACCCTCAATATACTTAGTCGTATGAGCGTTACATAGCCGAGCGTGACGGTTTAGCCTTATTCAATGCCCTTACAAGAAAAGTGCTAAGCGCGCCTAAAGAAGTTTTCACTTCAAAAACGCTGCAAATTCGTTCACTGGGGTTTATTATTCAATTTCATTCATTTGGCTTTCATTCATAATTTGAATTTCTACTAAGCTTTGGAGTGTGCGTGTTTCACAGGTGATAGAGCGATTATTGGATTTCAGGAGGCACACAAATATGATCAACTGATCAATCCAAATAGGTATTTTAGTTGAGAACCGATTTACGTGCTCTATGCATATCTCCTGAAATTCAATAATCGCTCTATCACCTGTGAAACTCGCACACTCCAAAGCTTAGTAGAAATTCAAATTATGAATCCAAGCCAAATGAATAAAATTGAATAATAAACCCCAGAATTTGCAGCGTTTCATGCATATCAGCATATATCGGCTATAAACCCTTTTAGGAGTTCACTCCAGTATCTACATTCACTACATCATTAGGTTACTGCGATCAAAAACCGAATGAGCCGACTTTAACCGAATGAGCGTTACATAGCCGAGCGTGACGGTTCAGTCTTATTCAATGCGCTTAAAGAAGATTTCACTTCAAAATTGTATTATTGTTCTTAAACCGTCAAAGAACTGGTGCCTTCACCCTACTGCATTCCGGGATGTAGTGATCAAAATGTATACGTGCAAGGTTGGCAACCCTGACTCGTTTCGATGTTCGTCGGTTCGATTTTTAAATCGAACTCGTTTCCCCGGACAATCGATATTTACGGGCGAAAGCGAGGTGGCGAGGTAACGATCTTTCAGCCCCCTCCGCCCCGCCCATCGTCGCCTCTAGTATCCTGTTCTCAGTCCGTAGCCCCTTTCTCGTATCTCCCAGTCTCGCCATTTAATATTGCACATCTTGTCAAAGCCTGTTGGTTTCCTTCGGTCGCTTTTTGAATCCCTTTTTTCCAAGCGGACGGTTTCCCCGTTCGAAGTTGATTACGAAGTCGAAGTGTGGTTGCGATCGGACAAAGATGTTACTCGTTCCAACACGCCTTCCCTTATCTACAAAGAACAACTCCACATCTCGCCCACCTTGATCCAATATTGGCAGGTACGTCTACTTTTTCACACGAATTTAGCGAATCGGTCTAATCCCATCCTACTCCTGTACTGTAATCGTTTGTACAATAAACCCTTCTGATTCATTTACTCATTTCAATTATTCACTCAACTATTTAGTTGGCAAAATTCTCTACCTATCAACTTCAACACCACGCCGCATTACGGCCTATCTACTGCAATCCTGCTAATTTGTCGAGTGATTAAAATTCCTCCCTGAATTACACGAAAGGATCCGGAAAATGGTTTTGTAATGTGCGACCTTGACGTGATATTTAGGTCAACTTTCACGCATTTCTTGGGAGAGAAAGGTTTTTTTTGGTGGACACGAGGCGATCGTGGTGGTGGTTTTCCTCATATCTCCTGTTTACTATAACCCCTTTATAATTATCTCATTAGAGGTAAATATTTGCATGTTGCCCAATGGTTACTACGTGAAATAAGTTGTACAAAATGCGTTCAAATCACGTCACAAATGTTCTGTAAATCTGAGATATGTTCGTTTCTGCCTCATTATGTGACTCATCGTAAATTCCACATTGTTCTGGTATTGATTGATTGGAGTTCATTCTTATACTGTGGATTTGTGATTAAATGGCATGAATCAGGGTTGTTTTGTTGAGTCAGTGTGAACATGTCCTGTGTGTAACATACCTACGTAACAATATGGTCTTTTACTTTCCACTGTGGAAAGCGGAATAAATATGTAGCTATTACCCATGTCGTCCCTGCATTTATAAGTTTAGCTTTAAAATTTGTGATATAGAGCCAACAAATCGACTCGAAACTTCTTGATTAGTTTGAAGCAGTTGGCCTATGTATTGCCACGAATACGGAGGCAGAGGGCCTACATACTCAAGCAAGTCACACTTCTACTTTGAAACACGCATGTTACGCTCGCACTGAAAGAATATTTTTCGACAAGGTTAACTACGAAATTACGGCTGAAATCAAGAAGAAGTCATAGTAATTTCTCTCTAAACTTCATCTTAGCTACTTAGGGGTGATTCTCACTCTACGGGACAGTCGAGATTTTTCTGACTAAAAAAATTTGTTCTCCTAAATTTATGATTTTTTCATTATAAAATCTAGATGTTACTCTAATGGTATAGTGATGTATAACCGCGCATGATTTTCGTTGGTTTCCTCAAAATTCAGGTAAAATTGTATAGGACACGACACTGATATGGGTCCATGACAATGAGCTTTGTCAACCAAGTAACGATAGAATTATGTAAACGATGTGAAGGTAAGGTTTAATGAGACAGATATTTAAACCAAAAACATTTCAATTCCTAGTTGGAGGAAGATGATTTAGATTTTCTCAGTTAGTTACTACCAACCAATATGAAAAATATCAAAATAATCAGGGTTCACAAAAGTGTAGGTGGGCGGGCATCTGATTTCAGTTTTTCCTGACTTTGTGCTAGAACAAGTATCACATTTAATTATTGGTATTTATTTAGTATCAAATACCAACTTTGAAAAAAAAATGGTTTCGAACAGCCATGACGGCTTTTGTAGTAGCCACGACAATGAGAAATCAACGTTAACCTTCTGCAATTAGGAGTCTAATGAACACTTGAAGAAATTTAAACTTGCATTAAATAGAGTTTTTACATCTCTATCCCAAAATGAATGCTAAACAAATCAATAAGATTGATTAAGAGTGATTCTCGAACCCATAACAATGAGAAGTATGAAACGTACATACCTGTTTTAGAAACGGCTAACTTCATTTTTGAGCCCCAACTGTATAGAAATGGGGGAAGCATGGTGTTTTCTCAAAGGGCAGGGTTACCAACGCTGAAAAAACTTTGAATTGCCAAAAAATGCCCTCATTTGAGAGAGTTACGATGATTTCCTTCAAAACCATGACAATGAGACAGAAGGTTTGGGACAAACTTTGAGCACTTGATTCGTCCAGACTATCTAAAAGTTAGTCTCACTTGTAAGCACTAACATCCAGTAACTAATTCTAAAAAAATACTAGTTAAAATATTTCCGGTAAAACGTACGTTGAGCAGATGAAATATCGGATTAAGTTCAAATTCTGACTCACGGACAGACCATGACAATGAGATTAGAGGTACATTTCGATCAATTACCGGCTTGTAAAATGAAGAGTAGCCGAACTTTATGACAGCCATGAGTAGGCCTGGTTACCACATAGAATCTACAAAAAATAACTTTTGGAAAAAGTTGAACAGAAAATTATTTTTTGATGAAGGACAGCGATTTTCCCGTAAAATAGGAATCACCCTTATAGGTAATTGTATGTTTTCTACGGGGATCCCAAGAAAATGCTTTTTGAAATGTGCGAAACTTGTTTCCCAATTCCTATTAACCTGGTACATAGCGGACGTGTCTGCCTCGTGGTGTGTGACTCATACAAAATCCCACATTCTTCTGGGTTGTAGAATTGATTGGTTTCGATTCGGGCACGATGAGATGTTAAATTAGATTACTAGTTCGAATCCATCTTCGACACTGTATTTATTTCTAAATAAAACGCTGCAAATTCTTTCACTGGGGTTTATTGTTCAATTTCATTCATTTGGCTTGCATTCATGATCCATTCTTTGGTGTTTCAAGGTGATAGAGCGATTATTGAATTTCAGGAAGCACACAAATATGATCAACTGATCAATCCAAATAGGTATTTTGGTTGAGAACAGATTTACGTGCTCTATGCATATCTCCTGAAACTCAATAATCGCTCTATCACCTGTGAAACACGCACACTCCAAAGCTTAGTAGAAATTCAAATCATGAACGCAAGCCAATTGAATAATAAACCCTAATTGAAAATAAAGTGAAAGAATTTGCTGCGTTTTTTCAAGAGCAATTATAATGGTTTATTATTGATTAATAAACCAAAATCTATATTACCACTACAAAACTATAAGTTTGAAAACTTTTACATCTGTGAATCGTTTCAAATTCTTCAGAACAGCAATTGATGATGATTTTATTCATGAAAAACTATGCCAATTCTGACAGACGGGTGTATTATGTTTTTAATGCGTGATTGCTCGTGTCATTGAGAGGTCACTTTTTGGTTGAAAAATTGCGATTATTTACTGAGGGTGAATTTCTGCGGTTCTGGAGCCTATCCTAGTCAATTTCGCGTCCAAAATCCAAAGGAAGTTACGCCCCATTTGGCTATGTGAGTGAAAATTTCGTTTCATTCCAATTTTATAAATCATAGCATGTATGTGTATGTTGAGGCGATTTGGCTGTCGAGAAGTTGGGACTAACTAGACCCTAAGTGGAGTCCATGTGCGATAGAACGGATTTTTTCACATAATTATGAGGCACATCGCAGATTTGGATTTCCATGCACTTAGAAACGGGAAATGACAAAATTTGAGGAGGATTATCAAAAACGTTTGCTACACGATTACTTAGGATTATTATTGAAAAAATTAACCTACTCTAAAATGAAGCCTTTGCAATGCTCGCTGTGCTAAAAGGTTGGGAATGCTATTGTCAGATAGTGGAAAATGGCTCTTGAAAACAACTGAACTGATGTAACTTTGTACACACTGCTCAAATTGCTACGTTTTGGTTCCTCGCTTAGTTTAAATTGTGAATTTTGCTGACTGGTTCATCTGATCAAGGATTTATTAACACCAGTTATGATGAACGTTATCGTAATTTCAGTTTTTATATCTCAATTGAGATCGAGAGATGTTGAAAAGTAATTTGGATTTCTCTCTGTAGCCGTCCAGTTTATTATGAGGGGATTTCGAGAAAACCACAGAGTTTGTAGAAAAAACTTGGTCTATTTCCTCAAAAATTGAAAGAGTTACAATGTTGAATCGATTTAGACGGTTAGGTCATCATGAAAAAGTACGTTAAGAAAAGAACAATAAAGGAGGATTTCCTTATCAATCAACAGTTATTGGCATTTTAGTCGTTTACCTACTATCCTTAAAAATCTTTTAATATGACTCATCCTTATTTAATCAATGTTGCTATGAATTAAATCTACATCGACTGTAGGTGCTCGTTTTTTTAAAAACCCCGAATTGAAAAAACGGATGCACATTTCTGATTTTCTGCTGCTGACCTGAATCAAAGACATTTTGATAACATGCTATTAAACTCGATTAATAAAACAGTAAAATCAAACCTGGAACTCGATTATAAAAACTGATGATTGGCGACTTTTTCTTCACTTTCCGTTAAATGAATAATATCTATGTTTGTTTTTTTATTTGAAAAATGAGAGATGAAATTCCGAACCTCACTCTTCTTTCTATGGTTTAAGAAAGTTGCCGGGGAAAGGGGACAGTGTGCAAAAATTTTGCAAGATCATAAAAAGCAAACTATTCCTTGTGGGACAGTGTGCAAAATTCTGCAAGATCACAAAAAGGAAACTATTCCTTGTGGGACAGTGTGCAAAATTCTGCAAGATCATGAAAAGCAAACTATTCGTTGTGGGACAGTGTGGATGATCTCTAAATTGTCTGGATGAAAACTATTTGCATTGAAAAATGTTGAATCAAATTGTTCGGGCGAATCGGTAGTCCTCATCGTTACCTAGTCATGCCACAAGTTCTGTTGAAAACATTCGACGTGCAGCTGAAACGAGTTCACGCTGAGCCTTCTTTGGACTGGGAGTTGTCTTGGATGGGGAGCTAGAAATCACCGCTCAGCAATGAAGCCCCTGAATGGGACACTGTTCGAGTGAAACGCTGGGTCTTTCAGCAGAAATCAGCTTCAGGCCAAAAGGCTCAAACGTTCCCAAATTTTTCACCCTGTTGGATTGTCCAGCCACTCTCAGAAAGCCTGGTAATGAACCCATTGGACTACCGGCATTAATCCCATCTTGGGCTGATGGCTTGTCGCCAAGGGCACCGCAATTTGGTGAGTTTGAAGTCGTCTCTGTCGTGAATGCTGTTCGTAATTTCCCTCAGGAACTGCTGCGTACTGCCATTGATGATTGACCCTGGAGATTACAAGCCTCTATGAAGAAAAAATGCTGGCACTTGGAGTGATTCATCGTTTTTCCATCTTTTAACATATTATAATTTCAAAATAAAATAACTCAAGCTGAGCTTGAAGAACAAAATGATGTCCCCATGCATTTTTCCTTGTAACAGAATTTATGACAGGACTAGGTATGCGCCATTTTGGAAAACTACGTTAAAACACTTCTTTTGTACAAAACTCATCGAAATATTTGAGTAATTATTATCTGTTTATTTGAATTATGAGTTACCGAAATGTCCCTGTTAGGACCTCTTGCATTCAGTTTTCATAGCTGTTTTTTTATTATGTTCCAGGGAGTGTGGATATGGTGTTGAGAAGACCTGACCAACGAGGCGATGGACTTCGTCAAAGATTGGGCCATCACTCAGACGCTCGGCGAAGGCGCATATGGGGAGTAAGTACCTTCGTTAAGTAACTAGAAAATACTAGTGCAGTTTGACATTAAAATCTTATTTTATAGGGATTTTTATTGATTCGTTTCGTTTATGGCTTTGTTAACCATATGGACGTATTATGGTGGCTAAAAGTTGGAAATTGTTATGTAACATTAATCTGGACAACTCTTGCATGATTCACTCGAGAACAGAACTCGAATTCCTTTCGAAGTTCACCTGTTCACAGTGGAAAGTTGAAATTCGATCGGGAGCCTCCCTGAGACAGTTAGAGACAAATGAAATAATGGAATCTAATCAGATCAAATGAATGAGCGAAATTCTTTCCTGTTCACCCTAAAAAGATGAAATTCTATACATCAATCATTAGTGAATCTTCATACTGACTAGAAGGTCCCAAGCCCAAAATGAAAAGCCATCTCAAGCGAAAACACTTTCGAGCTATTCCCAAAATCCAGGCTGCTGTGGAGAAGGAGTTGCACAGCATCACCGAAGCTGATTTCCGGCGCTGCTATGACAATTTTTTTTAATAGAGCGTTTATTTGTTAATATATCAACTAGTTACAACTGAGGTAATATACAGGCAACTATCTAGATATTTACTTCACATAAATTCCGCAATATTATACGAGTGTTAGTCCATTGACAATACACCACATTTCAGCTTCACATCAGCATCCAAGGTCCAATGGCTTGGTCCTTTTCAGGCGTCGGTTTACTTGGGAGTTGTCGAGAAGCCTAATGGCTTCTGGGTTGGTATGAGCAAGAAGCCTCTTTTCGTAGTTCCTTGCGTATCTTTTAATGACATCGGTGACTCTTTCGATTTGGAGGTCCTTGTGGAGATCATCATTACGAATGTACCATGGAGCATTCACAATACTCCTTAGTGCCTTATTTTGGAATGTTTGAATTATTTTCAAGTTACTTTTAGCTGAGCATCCCCATAGCTGAATACCGTAGGTCCAGATAGGCATAAGTACTGTTTTGTATAACAGCAATTTAGTGTGCAAACTGAGTTGTGGATTTCAATATTGTTCATGGCGAACTTAATCGGACTAGGTACCGAAACATACTAGATGTGTTTTCTCTGGAATTGGGGATTTCTCTTTTTTATAAGATTTGAAGAACCTTAAGTCAGTAATCGACTAAAAACTTGATTCCTTTTATTTAATTAAAAGGCAAAGATAATGAGAACGTAAGTGCCTAGCGTTAATCGGGGGTTGGGAGGTTTTTTTTTATTGAGTAGTGAAATGCCATGTATGGATTCTGCGCTTTTCCCCTGCAAACATCTTATCGTTGTTATCATTGCCCTGTTTTTCAAAGCGTCAATGCCATTTTCATGATAATATAACGGTTGTAATATGCATCTATAGTAATTTGTTGTCAAAACTTGAAGTATAGTAGAACGTCCATTGACTTCGCTCAGAATGTCGTGTGACGATTCGATCAATTGTTTTCAAATGTCTCGACATGAATATTCATTGAATTTGGGACGCCGCCAGTTAAGGGAAAACGTGTACTGTGTTATTGTTTTGGATATGTATGTGTAATGTGAATGTTGAAGCCTATGATAACAAGGATGGATGGCTGCAATTGTAAAAGAATCAACCGGCTATCTAGATTTTCAAAATATCTAGCCACATATCCAGGTTGACTGGCAACGATTCGAAGAAAAAGCAAGGTTGGAATCGTCAAAGAAAGAATGTTGGGATTGTTTGTCATCCCAACTTTGCAGTTGTCATCCATTTGCTGGATTTGACAATTTATTGTTATAATTACAAGACTTATAAAAGCAGATATACTATTATGATAGTTATCGATAAACACCTACTAATTGTAATGATTAATATGAAGAAGAAAGGAAAACAGTCAACATATCTATTACTCGGTAGGGTACAGGCACTTGAAGAAGATTTTCGCAGTTTTTCCTCGATAAATTTCTCATTTTCCAGCCAATTCCAAGCTCCGAAGTTGTTCCCATTGGCTAGGGCCTATCCTTCTAATCTCAATTGTCACTTTTGATGAAAATGTTTCATCATATTCATCAGTTTTTACAGCTAAAATTCGAAATTAAAAATTTTCAATATTACTAACACTCATTTACCAGCTATTGACATGAAAAAGAACCTAAAATTGTGGCATATGGCTTTGATTTTTGACAGGGATTGGTCCGAATTATTGCCCCCTTTCTAAACTGTTCTAAGATTCTCTGAGTACTGTTGTGTTCTGAGAGAAAAAGTTATTCAAATTGGGAGATAACCCTGTTTTTGCGGTCAATAACTGGGTAACAACCCTGACATTAGTTATTCTTATTTAAAATTATGACTGGAACAATATTCTAATAATCCATTAGGTGAAAAAAGAATCGTGTAGAAAGTTGCAAAAATGAATGTAATTGGTCAAGAACTGATAAGGAACCAGAATCGATGGGAAACTGTTTGGAAATCCTTGTGCCCTGATCAATCGTTATCGATATGATCGGGGCAGGAATTCCTAACTGACCTGCTCAACTTTCGTTAGGTGCCAAATTTCTAATTCTAGGAGGTCCCAAACGGTTATTTTTAGTACATTTTTTCTCAGCCGATTTTCGTCCTTTTTTTGTTCGATTACGAATTTGGTGTAGTTTAAAAAAATATTGAGCGTTTGTAAGTATAATCACACAAAACCGGACATATGGACATCCCTGTAAAACATGTATCACGTGTTTCAACATTAAATTAACTAGTGTCAATAATCGAGGCATTGAACAATTGATCCCTTCAACCTAAGGTAGCCAAGAGTTCTTGCTTGAGTTTTGTATCGCTTGAAAATGCCGTTGCCGGTATGTTCATGAAACGAGTTTGCAATGAATATATTTCTTGAGTTTGATCTGATTCAATCAAATTAATAATACTGTTAGTGGCTCCATGTGTTTTGTTATCGAGAGCACAACTTGGCTGTTGAAAAACTTCACATTTCTTGGTAGTTGCGTGTGTACTACACGCTAGAGCTGCAAAATCAGATCTCTCTGTATGAAGCAATTGGAACGAGTTCATAGTTGTGGCAGTTTCGGTGTATCGAACGTTTCCCAAAGAAACCACTGACCATTTCGCACGGTCGGTTTTCGATTGGCGTTTGTTGAACAGCTGTTAATAAGACCTTCCTTCTGGGATGGATGTCGATAATTGCCACAGAGCGGTTGATTCGCTCGGAAGTGGTTATATAAGTAGCGCGTGTGCCTGACCACTTCTGTTAACAACTTTCGTTTCCTGGGACGAGGCTAATGAATGCGCTCATCCCGAAGAATAAGTCCATACGCTGAAATGGAAGCAATTTTACAAGGCCAAACAACCCAAGATCCCAAGAACTTAGTGAGTTTAAGACAAGCTCAATTTTTCTGAATCCGAGAAACTTGGTTATACTGGCAGTCACTTCCTAGTTTGAAAACGCGGCAAATATTGCTCAGAGGGATTATGCTTGATAAATTCCCTTGTTCGTAAATCACTGATCTGTGTATTGCGTAGTTTGTAATTGTATTCTTCGAGTAAAAAGTTTATAAAGAGCACCTTTTTATAATTCACTTCCGTAGATCGATTGGGAAACAAATTACCCTGGAAGGTGACATCTATTAGTGCTACTATAGGCAGGTAGGAAATTGAGCAGAATATCGTATTTCTCCGAAGTTAAAAAGAGATTTATGCCGATTCTTGTTGCAATAAATATTATATGAAACAATAAGGCATTTTTCCACAAAAGTTGTTCAAAATTAAAGCTTGTGGGGAGGGCATTGCTTTTCTGCAGAAACTTTATGTTAGGATCCTCGTGATATCAGGCTGATATTAATAAATTTATGGACGTCATTGTTGTACAGTGGATTTTGAATATAAATTTTACTTTTGTATGAAAATATGTTATAGCCATGTAAGCCATAGAAAGATCTTCCTCGGTATTTGTATGGAATGCATTGTGTTCGCAGAGTGAAGCTCGTCATGAACAAACAGACAAACGAGTACGTGGCCATGAAAATGATCAACACCCGAGAACACCCTGACGCCGCGAAAGAAGTCAAAAAGGAAGTTGGCATCCACAAATGCTTGCGCCACCCTCATGTGATCCAGTACTACGGCTCCCGATCTCATGGCAAACACGAGTACATATTCCTGGAGTACGCTGCACACGGGGAGCTGTTTGATAAGATCGAACCAGACGTTGGAATGAGTCAGGCTGAGGCGAGAAAGTACATGGCCCAGCTTCTCTCAGGCGTCGTAAGTTTCTGTTAGTGGTTTTCTATAAGGAAGAAACTTTTCAAAGCTCACTTTCCCAAATGAACGTTACTCATATCCTGTGTATTGAAATGAATAGATAGTCTATTGGCAATTCTGTACATTTGTCCATGAAACGCATTACCTTACCATCGGATATTTACTTACGTTACCTACTTAGCAAACAAATCTGCAGGTTACTTCCTCGCTTTGCTTCGAATATCTAACGCAACCCCTACTCTCCAACAGCCTTGAAATTTCCTTTACTTACAATTTAATGAAGTAACCATTGCTTCTGAAATAACCTTACAAAGCATCTACCCTGCTATTGAATATTGTAACCTTTACTTTTCTATCAACCTTAAAAGTGTCATAACGTTGCATTAGTTTCCTAACGTTCTTGTAGTCATACAACCCTATTGAATAAAGCATCCTTTACTCTGCCAAAAATCTGGCTGGTTACTTTCCTTACTTTTCAATAAGTCAATATGTACTCTCCAAACAACCTTGCCAGTTACTTCCCTTCCCATAGATTGGAAAAATATTACAATTAAAAATTGCGTGCCTTGACATTGAGTAGTCCTCACTGCCCTATTGAATAAGGCATCCTTTACTTTCCTAATAATTTTGCTGGTTACCTCACTTATATCGTAGATGGGAACCCAACCGTTACTTTCCTTACTTATTAATGAGTCGCACTTGACTTTTCAAACAACATTGCAAGTTGTTCCCCTTCCCTTAGATTGGGAACCCTTTACAATTAAAAATTACATGCCCTAACTATATACTATTACTCAATAAAAACATCGCAAATTCCATTCTTCGTCATCGGATATTATGATCATTACTTGATTTTTCATTGAAAAGGCATCATTTACTTATTCTCATATTATTTTCAATATACAATTAATTTTGAATGCTGCTGAAATTAAGTAAGATTCATGTCACATTTGGAATTTCCCAGTCACAGCAGTCTTGGATGCGGTTGGTCCTTGAACCTGAATGCTCAGAAACATTGATTGTCTCGTCTAACTACTCGAGTCCAATTTTGTTGCAATTATAACGAAGACACGAAATTAAGTATCGTTCATTTGGGTTTATATGTTTGTAATAATGAAATTTGAAATGATTTCTTATAATCTGAACAATGATCTTGTGTGTTAGTATGATCTCTTAAGTTTCACGCATTATTTCATCTTGCTTTTTTGTAGGACTATCTCCACTCCCGTGGCATTGCCCACAGGGACATCAAACCGGAGAACCTTCTCTTAGATATGAACGACAATTTGAAGATATCGGATTTCGGACTTGCCACGATGTTCAGAGCCAACGGGAAAGTAAGTAACGCTCTATGCAAATTTATATTTGTATAATGAATGTCATGAGAAAGATAGATTCAGAGTGGAAGCTCTCTAGTTAAGGGGCTTGGTCTGTTGGAGGGATTTTTGAAAACTGCATAGGATTAGTTTCTTGAAAACTTGGTCTAGAAGCATATTCAGAAGTGGTGGATTACATGTAAATTAAAAAATACAGGTACAGAACATGAAACTGTAAGAGATACTGAAGGTTGCACGTGTGATGTAGTTTCTGCCCGGCACACCAAATCTAGAACAAAACTGGATGTGGGGGCACACTTGCTACCAGAAAAACAGCAGTCCCTGGGGCTGACAAAAATAGTTTTTTCTTGGTAACTACTCGATCAATTTCGTTTTAATTTTAACCAGGTACTCAAATAGGGGTATAGGTATGCTGTTATTGAAATTTTGTGTGAAATTTCATTCCATAAATTCAGGTTTTGTGTCACAAAAATATGTTTAGATTAGTAGGCCATTTTTGAGTTTTGTTTACTTGGGAAACAAAAATTAGCAGACTATTTCTACTCAAAAGCCCTGGCAGTAATGTCAGTTCTATAAGTAAGAACTATGCGTAAAACTTTGAGTAATATCGTCCGAATGGTTGTTCAAAAAAGAAACATGAAAATGACCAATTTTTCTTTAATAAAAAATAATGTTTGCCTATTTTTCAATCAGGCCAACTTGGGGAAAATTGACAGGAGGTAAGTTATTTAATCTAAACGTATGAAGAATATTACCTTGAAATTTCAAATCATTGAGTATACTTGATTTTGGTAACTGAAAGCAAAACGAAAAAAAAAGGCACCTGCAGGGTGCTAAAACTTGACTACTCCCCTTAACTAAATACCTGGGTAACTCGACATTGTTACAGATCAGGTCCTTTAGGAAGAGCATTGTGTGTACTACTCCTTAGTGCTGGGGATTACATCTTTTGTTGACTCATAGGTTTCTATAATGAATTAAAATAATACCTACGTATATTTTCATAAATCGTATTCCTGCTCAAATTTTGAGAGCTTCCAAACGTGTCAATTTTCGCTTGACCCCATCAGATTCTTCTTGCTTCCCTGTTTATGCTAATTCTAATATTCCTCTACATGAACGGGATAATAGAAACAATTATAGGCACACTGCAAATAAACAAAACAACCTTCAAACTAAAAACCTTGTTCACAGCAACATTCTGATTGTTTTGTTCCTTAAACAAAACATTCAATTGATTTATCATTTAGTTTATTAATTACTATTCTTTACTAACTTGAGAGGTAGCATTTCCTTGTTCAAACGGTATTTAAGGAAGAAAATTCTAAATTTATTTATGGATGGAATGAAAAATTATTGATAAATTCATGTTAGTTTCTTGAACCACTCAATTTTGCCCTGAAATCACGATTTCCTCTCAATTAAATACTGAAGTGGATGTTCATTTGTGGATCGTGTTTGAAGGAACGAGCGTTGCAGAACAGATGTGGCACTTTACCTTACGTGGCTCCCGAAGTTCTCTTGAGGCCTTACGCGGCCCAACCTGCTGACATCTGGTCCTGTGGTATCGTCCTCGTGGCTATGCTCTCTGGAGGTGAGATCAATTTTCACTTGTAATTATTATGTCTTGAATCCATGCATCTCAGTAAAGTTGGTCGTTCTGCTTATTGGAAGTCCGTCCTGGCTTGCTTTTTTTTTAAAGTCCTTAGAATCTCATATTACCTATCCTTGATTCTACTAAGGTTCAAAAAACGTAAAGCCTGACAGACTGATGTTTCAATATTCGTTATACAGAAGATAATAAGTGAATACCAGGCTCAAAGTTGTATAAACAACCTTTTCAATCGTATTCGAAGAAATTGCAGTATCAATGTAACTCGCTCACCATCAGTTGTGTTCATCTGTAAGATGTGAAATGTTCTTGTTGAATACAGTTAATTGCTATTCGTTACTTACATACCTATGTTTTTAAGTAAGTTCGAATCTTTGTTCACTAGTCTACGATTTTTTTGCATTCAGAATTCTCCGTTTTATCCTATGTATTGTATTTATTTTGCTGGTATTGAAGTTTATCACCATTTCATTCACGAGTTCGACTGTACAGTCATATTGCACGATTGGCACTTTTATACTAGTCTTCTATGACTGCATGTAAGCACTTGTACAGATGTAGGCTTTTGTTTCAAGCTAGGCAAGTTAGTTATACTTATGTCAAATATCCCATTGTACACAGAAAGGCAGTTCCAAGTGCCTCCAGTTTAGTAACTCTTTTTTCGCCATCACTTTCGCCAAACATTCGAACACTTTTAAGCTGGGATAGATTGGAAAAATAGCGGAGATTCATAAACTTTGTCTTTTACCAGAATTTGCCGAGTTTTAACCATTATTGAGGTGGTTGGGGTTTAAACCGGTGAATCCCCACAACGTTCATGTTGTTTATTCAAAATAACTGTTACGTGTGATTTTAATATGGCTGCGTCGCTTTCGTTGGTTTTATACTGAGCTTGGGTATTGAAACTGATCTAATACTAGTAGGCACTTGCTATTAGTGTTAAGCAGGGTTCACATCCATCCGGATCGTTTGGAAATACGGATAGGGGAAGCTAGTAAAAAGCAGTGGAGGGGATGGAGGGGAATCAGCCGAGCACACGCCAAAAACTCGTTTCCCGCGCTTCCTCCAACAGCTGTTTCGGTTCCCGACGCCATTCCGTATGCGCAGTAGTGAACTGCGCCATCCGGTACGAAAAATGTTTGAAAAATCTGATGCGATACAGTTTGCTTCAAAACTCGGTACCAGCTCCCTGTCCCCAGCTGTTGTCCAACCAATCAGCTGTTCGTCTTTGCTTTCCAGATAGCTTGCCGGATGGATGTGAATCCAGCTTTATTGTTTACTCGTATGAGTGAAACGAAGTTCCGAAATGAGGAGAGGTTATCATTACGTGGAAACGGTTTTTGAAACAAAAAGAGTTCAAACTTCATTTGTTTCAGAATTGGCACTTTCGTTATTACAGGAAGACGTCAAGATAACCTTGTAGCATACCTAATCCATGCTGTTGACTAGACGTTACCAATCGAGAAGGCCCAAAGTTCTGCTATAAGTTAAAATAGTTACCCATCTGTTTGACGGAGTGTAGCATTCTAGATCTTATCAGTCCTTTTTAAATGTGTTTGTTGAAAGTTCAAATTCCTATGAGGCACCTTTTGTGCTCAATCGGAGAACATCTTATATAAAACACGAAGTTTGTTTGTATGTATGTTCCCAGTGGACGGCTAAACCGCCGAACCAGTTTTGACGGGAAGGAACTTGAATTGATCTGAGAGTCTGACGCGCATAGGCCAGGTCAGGACCTCCAAAATACCCTTCTACTTCGTAAACGCCACTAATCTTTGCAACCATTTTGATTGGTTCCCGAACTGGTTATTATGGCTGCTAACAGAAAGTTTACTAGCGGCGTAATCCTGAAAGGTTCAACAATCTTTCAGATCGGGGAAACAGAAAATGGATAGTTAGGACCATATTTTTGTAAACTCTAATTATAAACACATTTTAAAGTTCGTTTGACACACTTGACGTTCTCTTAAAACAGCTCACTCTAGTCTCCAATAACTTTCTACATTTGGGGACGGGGGGGTAATTAAATATGCAAAATGCCTGGAACTCCATTTTGTAAAAACACCAATATGTATACAATTAAATAACGTAGCGGCTCAAACTCGCTTTTTTGCTGCCTTTTGAGATTAAGTCCCTTTTCCTTGGTTGTTGAATGTTGAAAAGTAGGTGATATCTTCGAAGAAATGCCGTATCACCAAATAATGTTATTCTAAATGAGAATTCTCTTCGTTATTCTAAACGAGATTGAGGTTAGTTAATCTTCGGTAAAACGTTTTTTGGTGTAAGTGGGCCTAAGGGTGAGTTACTGAATACGAGTGAGGGAGCTTGTGAGGGTGATGGAATGGTTTAGTTGCCCCTTCCGAGGAGGTGGATGCATTATTATGCTCCGCCACGCTCAGAAGATAATCCAGACGCTTGGTAACGTCTGATTCATCTCCGAAGGCGTCGGATTCTAAAATCGTGAAGGGGCCAACTAACCATATCCATCACAAGCTACACTAGCGCATGCACTGATTTCATTTCGTTCCAACTCAAAGCCCTTTTCAATTCTTGTTCAGAAACTCGAGAACTCAATTAGCTGCTAAGAACGTTGCTAGAAACTGCAAGTTGTTAGGTCGTGCAAGGCTGATCTGCTCGCCTTCGTTATTGTATGCCTTATCACCACTCCTGCTTGTGAATTTATCGTGAGTTTGTTGCACTTTGTATCTTGTCACTGCTTCTTCCATTGAATCTTGAAGATATATGTCGTTTGAAGTCACCACCGCACTGCCTCGTTTTGTTGGAGCAATCGTATCTTATCAGCTTCCTCGACCCGTCCAGCTCTTTGGTATCCTAGCTGTAGGAGTTGACATTTCCCTAAAGCTATTATACCAAACTGCCGGGCGGGGTCACCAGCTTCACGCTTCTACCTTTGTAAGTACTTAACTTTGCTGTTTGACGATCCATCCCACACCATCACAAACGCATGCTCCCTATTATTTTCATGAATTATGCTGTTTATTGTTCACATTACAGTGAGTTACAAATACACTTGTACATATAATCTGAACAGGTGGGAACGTTTTGAGAATGTTTGAATCGTATGTTATATTATGTGAGTAATTTAAGCTGATATCCAGTGAGTCTTTTGAACGGTGCTTGTGTTTTACGGATCATTTCCTGTAACTCGTTGATTTCTAAATTAATTCATACTATCAACTCATGTTCAAAAACAGACCATCATAAATGTGTTCAGTTTATGTACTTATCGAATATGAATTGTAATGTTTCGCCTAATATTATTTAGAACTAGTATGTTATTTTAGATCCTTATTTCTACGGATGTATTGAGTCAGTACTATTTTGTTGAATTCAACTCTTCTAATTGTGTGTGTAGGCTTCAAAAACGGTTGGTTACTGAAGCAGGGAAGTGTTCAATAACTTTTTATTGTTATTTTCTGTCTTCTTGCTATAATTTTAACGGCGTTCCAATGACTAGTCTATTACCCATTGTTCCATTGTGTGGGCTAATCCCCCTCCTTAAACCGCTGCCATGTAATCATGCCTCCGTTCCTTGATCCAATAATGATGGTCTACCTACTCCAAAAATCTGCCTCACCTCGTTTTCTGCTTAGCTCTGTAAAACTATGATTTAGACTATGGTGAAGAATGTTGCTAGCTTAATTCTTTCCATTCCTACAATCGTTTTCGAAGAGGAGCTCTTTTTTCTAAACGTCCTGTGATATATTGGCCTGGTCATCTTTGAACTTCTACTTTTATTCGGTGAGTTGCATATATTGGTAATTGAAATCACGAAAGGTGATCAAAGATTTCATACTTTGCAGTAAAATAGGCGTATGAACTTGCAACATTGCAAGGTGCAGCCTTGGTAGCGTTCTAAGTCTTAGGTTACCCGACATATTGCTGGTACCAATCCACGCCATGACCTTGTGGTTTCGGACACGTGCCATTGAGTTGACCTTGATGTAAAACTTTCTTATCACGATTCTGATTCTCTATTGAGTACTGTATGAAGAAACCATTTTATAAAACTCTTTCAATTATCATCATTTTCTCATATTTCGGATATGCGTTGTTTCTCAATTTTGTCATTTACGTTAATGGTTTGTAATATAACTTCATATTCATTTTGAGGAATTTTCAGTACTCGCTATTGGCATATGTTCAACAATTCGGAGTTTGCTTTCGAGCTTTAAAGATATTTAACCCGATACTGGGAGCTATATCAACTGTCTCAATAGTGGATACTAACGGTCCTCCAAACCCTACATACATTTCCAATCTTTTTTCACTATTTTTGGAGTGTATAATAATCTATTTGCATGAATAGAATGGAAGAAAGTATGTCAGAGATACCAAAATAAGGTAATTCATATGTATTTGTAACGTCAGAAAATTAGCTCGAGATTCAATATTCAAAGTCATGTAGTGATATTAACTCACGTGCTTGTTGGTTTTCTATTTTTTAGGGTTGGGTCTAATCTAGGGTTAACATTGGCTGACTTGGACATAAAACTGATATTTTCAGCGAAATCTCTCCTTTACCTCAGATGAAGTATGGATTACCGCTGCACCGTCTAATAATGGGTTGATAGAAAGTTTTTGGTGCTAACGTGTGGCGACAGCTTTTACCATCTTCCTAGTGCGAGCAACACGATGCTAAACTTCCTTGAGTGCAGTATCTATCCTCGCTAGCCGCCCTTTTAAAGACGTGAAGGGCTGCGAAGTAACGGACATTGCGATTTTTTGAGGGGACGTTCGTATTTAAGGGATCTACTTAACGAAATGACTATTCCTATTAATTAAAAACAACAGTGATTATAAGTAGTTATGTTATGTGAACTGAACTATTTCCTTGAGGAACAGAAAGTTCGTGTTTAGTGCCTATCTCTATGCCTTATGGTTGTATGCCAAATTGATTGCGTGTTTCATAGGATTGGGAGTGGAAATTTGACCGCATGATGTGTTGGGTTGTATTGACAGCTGTCCAAAGAATAGCGAACGAATGGACACTTCCATAATTACATGCAGCTTACCCTTATGTCAAATTTACGCTTTCCATATGAAACAAAAATGACGTAATTTTTGGTCGACATATGTAAATCAAAATGCCAAAAACTCATGTTCAAAAACAGACCATCATAAATGTGTTCAGTTTATGTACTTATCGAATATGAATTGTAATGTTTCGCCTAATATTGTTTAGAACTAGTATGTTATTTTAGATCCTTATTTCTACGGATGTATTGAGTCAGTACTATTTTGTTGAATTCAACTGTTCTAATTGTGTGTGTAGGCTTCAAAAACGGTTGGTTACTGAAGCAGGGAAGTGTTCAATAACTTTTTATTGTTATTTTCTGTCTTCTTGCTATAATTTTAACGGCGTTCCAATGACTAGTCTATTACCCATTGTTCCATTGTGTGGGCTAATCCCCCTCCTTAAACCGCTGCCATGTAATCATGCCTCCGTTCCTTGATCCAATAATGATGGTCTACCTACTCCAAAAATCTGCCTCGCCTCGTTTTCTGCTTAGCTCTGTAAAACTATGATTTAGACTATAGTGACAAATGTTGCTAGCTTAATTCTTTCAATTTTCACAAATTTTTTCGAGCAAGAGCTCTTTTTTCTAAACGTCCTGTGATATATTGGCCTGGTCATCTTTGAGCTTCTACTTTTATTCGGTGAGTTGCATATATTGGTAATTGAAATCACGAAAAGTTATCAAAGATTTCATACTTTGCAGTAAAGTAGGCGTATGAACTTGCAACATTGCAAGGTGCAGCCTTGGTAGCTTATAAGTCTTAGGTTACCCGACATATTGCTGGTACTAGTCCACCCCATGACCTTGTGGTTTCGGACACGTGCCATTGAGTTGACCTTGATGTAAAACTTTCTTATCACTATTCTGATTCTCTATTGAGTACTGTATGAAGAAACCATTTTATAAAACTCTTTCAATTATCTTTTTCTCATATTTCGGATATGCGTTGTTTCTCAATTTGTCATTTACGTTAATGGTTTGTAATATAACTTCATATTCATTTTGACGAATTTTCAGTATTCGCTATTGGCATATGTTCAACAATTCGGAGTTTGCTTTCGAGCTTTAAAGATATTTAACCCGATACTGGGAGCTATATCAACTGTCTCAATAGTGGATACTAACGGTCCTCCAAACCCCACATACATTTCCAATCGTTTTTCACCATTTTTGGAGTGTATCATAATCTATTTGCATGAATAGAATGGAAGAAAGTATGTCAGAGATACCAAAATAAGGTAATTCATACGTATTTGTAACGTCAGAAAATTAGCTCAAGATTCACTCTTCAAAGTAATGTAGTGATATTAACTCACGTGCTTGTTGGTTTTCTATTTATTTAAGGTAGGGTCTAATCTAGGATTAACTTTGGCTGACTTGGACATAAAACTGATATTTTCAGCGAAATCTCTCCTTTACCTCAGATGAAGTATGGATTACCACTTCATTGTCCAATAATGGGTTGATAGAGAGTTTTTGGTGCTAACGGGTGGCGACAGCTTTGACCATCTTCCTAGTGCGAGCAACACGATGCTAAACGTCGAGTGGGCAGATGAGCTTCAAAATCGCAGTCCATGAGTGCAGTATCTAGCCTATTATAGCCGCCCTTTTAAAGTGACGTGAACGTGAAGTAACGGACATTGCGATTTTTTGAGGGGACGTTCGTATTTAAGGGACCTACTTAACAAAATGACTATTCCTATTAATTAAAAACAACTGTGATTATAAGTAGTTCTGTTATGTGAACTGAACAGTTTCCTTGTGGAACAGAAAGTTCGTGTTCTAGTGCCTATCTCTATCCCTTATGGTTGTATGCCAAATTGATTACGTGTTTCATAGGATTGGGAGTGGAAATTTGACTGCATGATGTGTTGGGTTGTATTGACAGCTGTCCAAAGAATGGACACTTCCATAATTACATGCAGTTCCCTTATGTCAAATTTACGCTTTCCATATGAAACAAAAATGACGTAATTTTTGGTCGACATATGTAAATCAAAATGCCAAAGTAGAAATATAAGGATTTATTATTGGTTCGGTTTTGGTTTTTTGGGAATACGATTTTGGCAATCTGATAAATGAGAGTAGAGAGCGACTTGAGGTAAATCTGGTTAGGTAGATACATCAAGAGAAATTGGTATATAGTTCAAGGGAACTGAATTATTTACCTGGTCATGTCTTTATCCATTATATGGTGCAGAGGAACTCCTTTTTTTTTGTAAAACTACAGTAAATTGTGAACCAAATAACAGTTAAAAGGGATAGAGCACTTGGAAACACAGTTGAGTATTCCAGATTTACCTGCAGTAGTGTTACTGTACAGGAAGGTTATGCATCAAAAGAGCCTCGTTTTAGTTGGCAGACGGGTGACGTTGAACGAGCCAGCATCATGGGCCCGTTGCTAATTGTTCCTCAAGGTCACGTACAGTTGGTTCCATCTGGGTGACGTAAAGAGCCCGTTAGTGGCTACCAAAAACTCTGTAATAATCGAAGTAGGCTCTTCCAAAAATTTGTCATTCAAGTCACATAGGAACATTCGAGCCTCATGGAGTTCTGTTCCAATTTAAGGTTCACTTTTCAAAGCAAACGAGTCCATACACTCATCTCTCTTCATCAAGTGAGGTCGCGTTTTGCGGTTTTGAGATCAGATATTACAAAAAAAAAGATCTTAAGAAAGGATCCTGAGATATCCTAAAAGATTCCAAGTTGAAATATAAGATGAAATCCTACAATTGCAAATTATCCAATTAAGTATTCTCCAACAAATTAAAATGCGTATATTGCCTCCTCCATGTTGAGAAGGATACTCGAGCATATAGTTACAATGTACATTCTCTTGTACCTGACAGTATCCAATTTTATCAATTTCGGAAAGCGGTTTGTTGTAATAACTGGCCAATGATTGATGTTCCGCAGAGCTTCCTTGGGATCAAGCAAGTGACGATTGCGAGGACTTCAAACACTGGAAATGCGCCTCCTACACGCAACTGGCACCTTGGACCAAGCTGGACAACCTCGCCTTGTCTCTACTAAGGAAAGTTTTGGCACCCCTGCCCTCCGCTCGATACACCTCTCAGGAAATCCAAAACACCAGATGGTTCAAACAGCAATTCAAGAAAGGCAAGTACAAATTTTAACCTCGCTTGTTTGTATAATCTAATGGAAGCGCTATTTTCCATGACAATCTGGGTTTTAATGTTGTGGGAGGTAGGCTCTGTTATACAAATTTACGTGCATGTTGAGCTCTCTTAATGTTACTAGTTTCTTATGTTCAGTATTATGCTCGTATTTTGTAACATCAATGGAGAGAGAACCGTCTATAGTCCTTCAAATTGGCTGTACATCATTCTTCAGAGAGCAGCATCAGGCTGTGACTTGAACAGGTACTGAGTGACTCTGAGGTAGTTTACCCTGGGAGGCACTGGGTACCTGACCAGGTTGACGCCTTCATCATCAAACTCTACTCATCACCACACAGAAATGCGGACTCCTATTGTCTGGCGGATGGGCGGTCCTTTGGTAAGACAGCTGTATGGGTGATATTTACCATAAAGCTAGATTACCAAAGCACTGCTCCCTGTCAACGCCTTCTGGAATGTACGTGCGGATTCTTGGGTTCCTTCAAGAACGACGTCTACGGTTAGTACTGCTGTCCTCTCTTTGGTGATCTAAGCTGTATGACCTTTTTTTGGTTTATCATAAAGCTAGATTACCGAAGTCAGGAAAACAGGATTCACTTCTTGATCACTCCTCATCGCTGAAGAGGAGACCTACTTTTTTTATTACAATTACTTGATATGTCTTTGAGAAACAATAGAACTGTAATAAAGTGTGATTCTTGTTATTAAATTTGTTGAAGCTTTAAAACACAATCAGCCATTCATATCTGTTCCATTTCCGAGACATTCATTTCGCTACGTTAAAATTCATAGAGAGGTGTTACCTTTTCTAACACCTTTTGGTTTGTTTACTTTTGGAAAACCAATTTGTATCTAGTGCTACAGTTTACCTAGGCAACATTTCATTTTAATATAGTTGCATTGATGATTTTATAAATTTTACAAATCCAGGATCTCTTGTGTTTAAGCTTAGTACCTAGTACCATAATAAATTATGATAGGATACTCATTTCACTGAGCATAGATAGCACATAATCGTTATGTATAGTCATCGTTGTGTGTAGTATGGTCTTGAGTACAGATAATATTATTCATAAGTATTTATTTTCATTTTTTCAATAAAAATGTATAGGCACCTGTTTGTTTTGTATGTAGCTCTTCATTACCTTTCTTTTGTCTTTGGCCAAGTATTGGTTGAAAGCGTAATTTGAAATGTGTCCGTCAAACTTATTGTCACCCAGTAAGTTTGTTGTAAATATTCTGATACATTGTAATTTCAATCTGGTTCCATTTCATCATGTTTGACAATTATTGATCTTCCATCTAGATTGTCTTATGCCTCTAGATTGGTGTAAAATTGTCATCACACCTCTTATGTCTTGAATTTTGTCAACACACTTCAATCAATATGACTATATCTGGATTCAATTTAATAGCCCTGAATTGATTTTAAAAACTGTTAGTTTTTTTTTTTTTTTTTCCCCCAAGATTGTAAACATTTGTGATTTATCTTATTTCTTGCTATAATTTGTGTTGGAGCTACCCGATGTCTAAAATTGTAGTTTGGTTGCATACAATATTAATTAGTCATCATTCACTTCTTTTGTGTTAATATTGTTTGTTCGTCGTGAACTGAATTGTGATGGTTCGAAGTCTGGTATATTTCAGGAGATCAGAAGAAAGTCGAACAGTTGGCGAAGGCTATGAGGCGGGCTGAACGAGCTATGGAGGATGATGAAGATGAGACCGATGCTAAAGAAACTTGTTTGTCCCAAGTAGCCGCAGCGCCATCTTCCAACCACCTTTGTGACGAAGCGATGAGGGCGTTCCTCTCGCAACCCACGTCCCTTGATGATATGCTGGTTTCATCGCAACTCCTTAACACGCAGCCATCATCTGCTCAGGTGAGTTTTTTTACTTTGAATTTTGTCGGAGGGTTATGTTGCTTTTTCCGTTAGCTTTCATTTACGGAACGCAAATCCGTAAGCGAATCTTAGAGCTGTTCTTTTGAAATTAGCTTGTTAACTATCTGAAGATTTGATATCAAGTCAATTATGAATGGAACTCTGTGGCAAGATTGTACAGCATATTCTGTTTTACTTCATTATCGTGCAAGGTGACTTAACTTCATCTGCAATACAATGTCAAGATATCGTTCCTGCATTGGCAAACGACCTAAGCTATTTGAACTCGTTTCTGACCTAACATTTTCATGATCTATTGAATAAGACGTTTACAAGTTGAGCAAATCTTGTCTTCTGCTAGTGACGCCCAACATTCAAAGCTCATGAAGTTCGACATTGAAGTTTCATCCAACTCTTCAACAGGTTGACAAACAAATCACATTGAAAATATAAGACAAAAACCAAATACTTTCAAAAATTATCTCCGAAAGTACAAAGCGTACAAAGGACAAAACTTTGCAATTTATTATTTTAATTTTTCTGTATTAGATAGCCGTTTTACGGTTCGATTTATCTACATTACACGTGGTCTGGGGTACATTATAAAAACCTACCCCTCAATTCCACGTTTGGTAATTGCATTGAAGATGGAAGTACTCGGGCTGCCGCCAGCCATGCAATCCAGCTCAGACTCCCGATTGAACGAGCTTTGCAACCCGAGCAGTCTCATTCGATTTAGTTAACTAATGTCTATGTGAATCAAACTAAAAAATTACCCACTGATATCAAAAGTTTTTTAGATTTCTATATTTTATCATTTTTTGTATTTTTTTTTTTAAATTTATTTATTTTATTGATATATTAATTATTTAATGTAATCCCTTTGGGTTGATTGATCAAGATCGATGTTGAATTTTTAGATTAACTTTGGTCTTTTAGTTTCGGACGGCTGGTGGACAGATTTTTGTTTTTATTCGGTTTTCGAAATCTACATGTACTGAAACGTAAACCAACAATTTCTAGGTTGATTACAAAGGTATTAAAAATAATAGACAGAAATCGGTCAGATAGACGGTCGAACTGAAGCCTTGAAGGTCAATGGGAGGTTTGAGTTAGACTGCATGGTTGGCGACCGCCCAAGTATTTATTTTATCTCGTTAAATTTCAGTTGGATTCCTAATAGTTTTTCCAAGTGTAATAAGCAATACAGAAATAAAAACCTTTGTGTATAAATTTGCAGCGTTTTCCCTATCCAAGCAGATAGGGCAATATTTCTGAAAAGCTAGCGAAACAATTAACTTTTTTCCTTGCAACACAAATAGACTTCAGATGTTTACATATCTTAAGGTTAGAAATCACTAACGATACCAGCGAGATTGTGTAGCCTGAGATGTATGAAAGGTAAATACTCGTAAAAGGATGTACTCCTATTAGTAGTTCTTCCATTCAACTTGTAATATGATTGGTTTTTGTTGTAGAACGTCATGCAGAAGGTGGTACGAAGGATGACGAGGTTCAACGTGAATCTCACCGTCACTGAAGCTGCGGAAGAGCTTGAAGCCACCCTCTCTCACCTCGGCCTCGAATGGAAAGCAAACGTCCCCAATGTTGTAAGTTCTTGAGCTCAATTTTTCATTTTATCAGAAGATTAGGCCTGACTCCTTCGTTATTGAGTGAACTTTGAAGAAAAAACTTATCAGTTATCGCCAGATTATAGTGGCTAAGGTGTCTCCAATTAAAGTATTACGTGAGAAATACTGGGAATGTCAACATTTTCCAGAAATTTGCCGTTGGAGTTCTTCTAAGGCAACCTACTCACTTTTTAACTATGCAAAAAGTTGATATTTTCTTAAATGCTATTACGGGTTGTTAGCAATCTGCAAATTATGGTATATAGTAAATCCAATAATTCTGATCCAAATTTCATATAGCCATTCAAATTCACGCCATTCCTTTGGAACGTGCCAGTGCGTTTTTCTGTTACACTTGTGTACAGTTTCGATAAAACACATCATTTCTAACACACCCGACACCTTAGTTCTGGTGTAGCTGTCGTTTGACTAGTCGTGCATCGTGCTCTAAATGCGAACCACCTTTTCGCTGATTGTATTTGTTCATGGTTCACTAATGAGGCTTTGTTGTTTTATGGTAATATGCCATTCCTCATTAGCTTGAAAGGGAGGCTGGACTGTTATTAAATCCAGTTCCTTTTGTGGTCCTCAAAAACTGTAAACCACCTTAAAAGAACCTCGAACATTTACCTAAAACTGTTTTCATCTAATTAAGTGATTGGAAACGGGTTGATTAATATCAAGCAAAATGTCAATTAAATCAAATCAAGCAATATTGGAGTAATCTGAGTAGATTGTTAGAATCGAGGATGTGGGATAAGGAACATGATGTTTACACGTAATCATGGAGGGCAAGACTGATTGGGAAGTAACAGTACATATTGATGATGTTATAAGTAAAAATACAGAGTGTGCCACTAAGCAATCCCCTCCTTAAATGGCAATTCATGGGGTACAAGAGATTTTATAAGTCTGAATAATAAATTTATGAATCTCAAATATGGGTTCATAGCTCATCGCGCAAATATGAGCCTCGAAAATAAATTTTACTTTTTCAAATGAGAACTCCGATTTTTACTGCAGAGGGTGAGGAGTGAATACGGGTTACTATTACGTGTTTAGGTGGATGTATGGGGCAGTGTCTTAGTTGACTGTATGATTTCCTCAGAAAAAGCACCACCCTGCAGCGCCTTGTATTTTACCGTCATGCGGATTCTTTTCCACCACCGGTCTTAAATAGAGCTTCAGAGTTGATTCCCACATGATTTTGATGATTTCAAAGCAAAAACGCGACAAATTATTCACTGAGGTTTATGATTTCTTCGTAAATCACTGATCTATCAATATTAGATGCAGTTTGTGGCACATTACCTGAATTTGGCCCCTTAGGCCTCCAGATCTTGCATTCAAGATTAAAATACTTGGGTTGCCGTCAGCCACGACTCTTCGGCCCGACCGTTACCTCAGCGATTTTCAATGCTTGAAGATGAGGTTTTTCTAATGGTGAACGGACGGACTATCTCGCAGCAACGCGAGTGGTCTCATTCGATTCAGGGAACTAATTCCTATCTTAATCAAACAAAAACTACTCTCTTACATCAAAAGTTTTTGAAATTTCGATTTTTTGATAGTTTAATCCTTGATTATAATCCCTTAGAGTTGATTGATCAAGACGCCCAGATTACTGGCACATCCCGGATCGATGTTGGATTTCGTTTGCCAAATTTCTTCAACTTTGGTCCTGTAATTTCCAAAAACAGCTTCAGATAGCGTGCAAAAGGATTAATTCTATCTTGGAATCTACTTTTTTTTTCTTGGTTGATTGCAAAGGTTCATTATCGAAAATTATAAACTAAAATGAGGGATCGATACTTATGGATCAGACCAGATCGGATCTTCTTGAGGTGATAAAATAACAGCTCTGCGACCCTGTTCATTGTTATGTAGCTGGTACGGATATCGATCCAGTTCGGATCGTTACTTTTCTTCTTGGAAAATATCCCCTCCATCTTGGCGGATTTGAAAAGGAACGGAAGTAAACCTTCCAGATTGAATCTTCAATTCTTTAGTTGGAAAAAAATTCAGCAAAATTAAAACACTCATCAGGAACTAAATTCTAAATAATTACCGTTATCTCATTGGATAATTGATTACCTGATCAACTCAACTCTCTGGGTTTGTGTTCATTTGTCCTCTTACAAACTTTTTGTAAGAAACTTCTCGGGGGTTCTTTGTTGTCTTCCATAAGTCTGGTCCCTGAAATCGGCGAGGCTGGCTGTCCTCCTTTGATAGGTGGTTTTTTCCTTTTCCAGAAAGCGGTGAATGGGGAGCGCATCTCCACAGTCTACTTACTTACCTTCGCGCCCTTAATAAATCCCTCATCCTTCTAGCTGAGCTGCTATCGTGTACATCCTCATTATGTTCATGTAGCATTCTAAGTTATAAAATTGCGTAATTTTAACTGTTAACGATTCATTTTCGGTTTCAGTATACCATAACCACTACTGATCGCAGAAAGAACGTCTTGGTCTTCAAAGCCAATCTGATGGAAATGGATGAAGGCACTTTCTTCGATTTCCGGCTGTCGAAAGGCTGCGGTCTCGAGTTCAAAAGGCTATTTGTTACTGTTCGTATGATGTTTAAAGAAATGATAATAAGAAATTGATTGTATCCTGTCCGTTGTACAACTGAAATTCGACTTTGTAATACTTTCTGCGATATATTTTGATTAAATTTTTCTACGTTTTATAATCGTGTACCTATTTATTTTTGTCTACCCAATCTTCTCTCACGCAGTCATTGTTTTCTTGCTACTGAAGTGGGAGCAAACATTTTGTGTAAGGTGTTGAAAAGGTTTCCCTCAAAATCAAAATTACTGAGTACTGGATAGAGTTTCCAGCTAATGTGTTGATGAACCCCTAGAAGGATCTGTATGGAAGATGTTCAGCAGCTCTCGGAAGTACTGCTGCTCCCAATCAGATGCAGCGTCCATCTTGAGGTGGGATTGTGCTGATACAGCATACCCAGCAGTATGTAATAACTTTTGTTTTGTCTTGTAACTTCTCATTCCCTAGCTTCTTGTAAGAAAACCAAGTTTTCCTATAAGTCTTGTAGGTAGGAACGATTGAAGTTTGAATCGAATTGGAGTTACACACGATTTATTTTCACCAAAATATATATGTAATTTTTTTTCTTTATAAATAATGAGGAACAAAGAAAGAAAATGATGTTTTTGATATTTCTAATAATATCTTGATCACAAGTTAAGGAGTGAAATGAGAAAATGATTTGATAGGGAGATGGTATGGCTGTTGATAGGCTTCTGTAACAACGTTAATTTCAAACTTCTTAAGTGAGGACCTTCCTTCAGTTACAGTATTCTTTAGGGAGACAGATTTGGTCCGTAGTTTCTTTAAAACTGTTTATTCGTTGGAGCATTCTACAATCTTCCAATTGCCATCGTCACCTATATCAACAGCAACAAGATTGTCCAGTTGGTTGGTTGAGGTTGGCGATCAACTGGGCCATCTTGTTGCTGATGATGACAATTTGAAGATTGCAGAAAGCTTCAACGTAATAAACAGTTTTAAAGAAACTACGGACCAAATCTGTCTCCTTAAAGAATACTGTAACGTTAATTTCAATCATTGATGTTGAGGCCAGAAGGCTGATTCGCTTTTAGAACCCACTTGTTTGCCCTTTCTCACTGGTTAAGCTGGCTTGTCATTGAATCCTGGTAGAAGCTTTTTGAGAACTTTCACCCGATAACTCAGATCAAATGATGCATTGTGGGATCTCGCATGCTCATTGATGGGAGTGGGTGACAAGTTCGGTGGTTGTTGACCCGCAGATTCAATTGTGATGAACAAAACGGTTTTTGATCGCATCAACACAGTTCTGATTAGCATTCTGCTGAGTTGACACATTCATAGGAATGTGGGGAGTTAACTGATGTAAATTCAGCACTTACAATCACGAATTTAATCTGAGTCGGCAGCAGGGATGTAACCCTGGTCGTTGAGGTGTGTGAGTCTCATCAGGCCACTGGGATTCCTTAGCATTGGAGTGACATCAGCTCCATTCTCGTTACGTTTTTTCGGTGCTGCAAAAAGTTGTAATCAATTAGTCTCATACGCTTTGTGATGGATATGGTTAGTTGGCACCTTCCCGATTTTAGAACCTGTCGCCTTGGGAGATGATTCGGACGCCTGCAAGCGTCTGAAACATCCTCTGAGCGTGGATAACAATGCATCCACCTCCTCAGAAGGGAAAAGTATACCATCCCATCAACCTCACATCTTACAGAAATTTGGCGTGTGAGCCTAGTAGAAAAATCAAGTTTTTCCAGTGGAATCTCTTTCAGAAGCAAGAGGTACTAGTTTTCATTTAGTTGAAACGAGATTTACTCTACAAAAAAAAAAACATGAGGGGATTTGAGAATAATCAATGTTTTAAAGGGTGGATGGCCCCAACACAGCCCTTACTATGAAAAACAGCATAATAAGACAAATGACCGCACAGACTACGAATGAAAAATATTCAATTTTTCACAATGAGCCCGCCAGTTCATTCTTGGAATTAAATAAACAACCAAAAAATGATGGTCTCCCTCGTTTACAGCCAAACCATTAACATTTAACCAGCTAGTGATACTCTCGATGGAATCTACAGTGATAGATTTAAGACGAAATACATCGATGACATCGGAAGGTATTGTAGGATCGTCATTAAAAAGCGCTAAAACACAAGAGGACATTGGGATAGGTCATTTATGAAAATGATGAACAGAATAGGTGAACTTGAATAGGAAATGCATAAAGTAGCCCTGGACCTACCTTTATTTTTCACGAACACACTTGAGCATTTCCTTAGTTTTAGTGACTATGAAAAGAGCAAGAAGTAACCACCCCACCTCAGAGCTTCACTTAAGAATTTCCTTCCGGCCGAGTTAAGACCATGAATTACGCCCTTAAACAAAATTATAAAAATATATACATGTATACGAAATCTGTCAACAGTAAGGGGTTAACATTTCGAAGAACATGATCTGTAATATGAAAAATTGACATAAAATTAGCCCATTGTTGGGTTAACAACCGCAAAAAAAGTGTTCAATAATAGTTGAGCAGCATTAGAAGAAAGAACGCTATCAATTCAAACGTTAGAACCTGTGCTCCAAGGTAATAGTGGTTTTGGTAATGAAAATAGTAATTAATTTGACCAAAACGTTAGAAAAAGGGGATTACAACGACTTCCTCCTTGTAACCTGTGAGGGAAAAATTTATTCCAACGGATTTACAGATTTTGCGAGCTTGAGAAAAGTTCCGTTTCAATCCAGTTTTTAGTTAGCTGAATGAAGTTAAATTTATGAGAGGGACGTGTAACTATCTCCCCCTTAGCTTCCTCATTCCAGATGGTAATGTGTGGTAGGTGAATTTTATGGGTACTTTAAAATCTCTAGATATAACCACGAATGGAAATCTTTGTTGAAAAAATAGTTCCTCAAGAATCAAAAATTGACAACAAAATAATCTTGAAAAGGAAGTGTACATCGGAATTGGAGAAAATCGATTCCTAGAAGAAAAACCAAATTTTTTTTTTTTTTTTTTTTTTTTTTTGAAACGTTTATTCATTTCTTAGCAGATTTTATTAAAATATCATTTTGTACTCTGCGCAGTTTTACCATAACGTTGTTCTATGCTATTAGAAATTGATCAACTTTTCCAGAATGTAGAGAACAGACTTTCTAAGTCAATCGTAAGTTGTTGTCGTCGTGGCGAGTTGTCTGGAATGACACGGGTTTATAAAAAAATATTGCACTCCTGGAATAGTCCGGGTACCTCCATGAAGAAAACTCCGCATTTCATAATTGTTGAAACCTCAATTATAGTTCCATTTTCAACTGAAATTGTATTTTTTTAAATTAAATCTTCGAAGGAATCTTCGAAGTCGTGAGGTAAAAATTTGCAAGTCCTTCCA
This sequence comes from Creontiades dilutus, assembly GCA_031894815.1. Taxonomy (NCBI): domain Eukaryota; kingdom Metazoa; phylum Arthropoda; class Insecta; order Hemiptera; family Miridae; genus Creontiades; species Creontiades dilutus. The sequence continues at coordinate 763,870 of JAVIWC010001618.1, forward strand.
ATATTTGGGAGTCTAGTTTGATGGAAAGTTAAAGTTTGACATTCATATAAATTTGTTGGTAAAGAAATTACGAAAAATCTTTTTCATGTTTTCAACATTTTATCAGGTTTTTTAACCATCAGATTGCTGAAAATGATCTATTTTGGCCTTGTTCATTCACATCTTAAATACGGTATTGTTAGGTGTGGAGCCTGCAAAACAAATTTAAGGAAACTACAAACTAAGAAAAATGCTATACTTAACTGAAATTTTACTTCATAAACCATTCCGGTTCAGGTACCAAGAAATTGTATAGGCAGTCTGATGTGCTTTATGGAAAAGCTATTTTTATTAAAGAAACATGTTTACATTCCTCTATTAGGGGAGTAGACGTTTGTCATGTCATTGATAGCGAAAACAGCACAAGAACAGCCACTAGTTTTAATATAAGACAACCGAAGATTAATTTGGAACTTTACAGAAGGAGTGCCTACAATGTTGCTTTGATTTTGTTTAGACCAATAGCCTTAATTTCCTCAACTATAAACATATTTCTAATTTTAAGAGGGATATTCACCATGCGGTTCGTAAACTTAAGCTCGAAATGCTTTTTGAATGCCTTTTTTACAAACGGTTTACGCCTGTTATTAGATAATTAGGATGGAACTTCAGTTCAGTTAAGATAGAGAGCAACTCCTCGGAATAACACAAGTTTATTAAGAACTTATCTTTCATTATATTCATCATTATACGGGCGTAGGCCCGCGAGAGTATTCAGAGAGCCCGTATATATTCGGGAGTAGGATCGAAAGGGTTAAGAACCTTTGATTTTGCTTTTTCTTTTTAAATCATTTCATATACCTAAGTGCTTAAGTTACAATATATTTACCGTTTTCCGAGTTTTTTTTCTGTTCTGTTTATTCAAATGTGCCAATAAAATCTATCTTCAAATAGAGTTGTACAAATTAGGCCTGTGAATACCTAACTACCTGGCTATGGGTGAGTCATTAAGAGATGTCCCTAGGTACCTTCTGAGGTGACAATTTTTATCGCAAAACAAGAACGTGGAATTCTGGGCAAAACCACAGAAGACATTGCCGGACAATTGGTCACCTTAAGTGAGAGAGGACAAGCGGCCGCCAAGGTTCCTCTTCATCTCTGCGGTCCGGTATATAAATCGAGGCTGGCAACATCTCAGGATGACTCTGACTGTAAACCTACAACCGTCACCATCTCAAGATTCGCAACTGTCATGGTAAGTGTGTTACCTACATGGGTCGTTTTCCCAGAAAGGGCCAATCGTTGTCACAAGAAGTTTCCGAGTTCCCATTTATGATTTTGGGTTTAAAGAAATTCTCCATAATCTATCAACTTTGCTCTACCACGGGCAATCGTTGAAATATGCAAATTTTCAATATAAAATTTAAAAATTTAATTTTAAACAGCGAAATGTCTACTAATCTGCCATGTTACAGTCCCTAGGTAGCCAAATTTGCTTGAACACAGCGGATTACTGATCAAATGAGCGAACCAAGATAATAGAAATTCTTTATTGAGTACATCCAGAGATGAAAAAAATGGGTCGTTCTCTGAAATCTTGTGGTTCGAATTGGCCCTTTCTGGGAAAATGAGCCACATACATACGTAAATAGTGTACTTAACATAATAAAATCCAGGGATGGATCTTAGAGGTGGTTCCCCTTCCAACATTTTTTCGTGATTCAGACCTTACGTCACTAGAATGTCCATAACTCCATCAAACTGCTCTCTAAAATCAATTTGGAGGACAACGGAAAGAGCGTTGATTTCCTGTCTCCTGACAACAAAATAACACAATTTCAACATGAATTAGAAGGTGACAAATCAGTCCGAAGATCAATATTTGAAAATTCATGAGAAAAACTACTTTTTCACGTTTTCTCTCGCTCAAAATAAACAATTTGTACCACTTATCCCGGAGGAAAAACTTTTCCAGAATATCAGCTTTCCAACGGTATAAGCAACAACAAAATGTATCACATGGAATTTGTTGGAGAAAATCACGTTTGAATGGGGGAAAAGATGTGTTTATAGGTACCAGGAAATCGACGTTCTAAAGAAAAATGAGTTTGCCGTCGGATTTTTAGTATCTTTTTTGCTAAATCTATTAGTGAGCATCTCAAAATTTCAATTAGTAAGATGATGAATTCTATCTGTTGATTCGGCCACCATTCGGTTCAGCCAAAAAACTTACATGAAATCCGATGATAACCTTTTTTTGTATCAAGTCGATTACGGGTGAAAACGACGATTTTACAGGTTAGGCCCATGTTTTTCATCAATCAAATGTAATTTTCTTCATAAATTTACACCTAAAAACATTTTGTTTACTCTTTGGAAAGCTGAAATGTAGGGCAAGTTTTTCCTGGTTAGTCGGAGTGAGATGTGCAAAAAAATATAGAAAAAAGTAGTTTTTAGCAAAACATCTCCAAATTCGATCTTTGAAACAATTTGTCATGTTGAAATTTTCTCATTTTTCCTCAATAGATAGTAAATTTTAGGCTCTTTACAATGCACAAAATTGATTTCAGAGAGTAGTTCGAGTTTAGTTAGTTAGTTTTAGAGGGAGTTATGGCTAATTTAGATACTTAAGATCGGAAACTCGAGGAAAATCTTGAAAGTGAAATAACTCGGATCGGCTCCGAGTTTAGTTAGCCACTTGGAAAAGTCTTATGAGGCTCTTTTCGTTGGAAATGCCCCCTGAAAACGATCCCTGGATACCATTTGACCATTGCGTTTTACTTTATTAATTAGATTCGGGATACAAATCAATCAATTTAAAAATATATACTCTTACCATACAGGAAAGTACTTTTAAGCAGAAAAATTGTTTAAATATCGAATAGTATGCTTTAAAAACACGTCGGCAAAAATAGTGTAGTAACTAACAATTTCATAGAAAAAACGGAGTTCGAAAATACATTCTGTTAGTCAAAAATGTTGACAGGACATTTAAATAAAATGTAGTGAACGGGGATACTGGAGTGAACTCCTAAAAGGATTTATAGCCGATACACGGGTTGAAATATTCTGATAACCATGCAAAAAAACGCTGCAAATTCTTTCACTGGGGGTTATTATTCAATCGGCTTACGTTCATGATTTGAATTTCTACTAAGCTTTGGAGTGTGCGTGTTTCACAGGTGATAGAGTGATTATTGAATTTCAGGAGGCACACAAATATGATCAACTGAACAATCCAAATAGGTACTTTGGTTGAGAACAGATTTACGTGCTCTATGCATATCTCCTATCAATAATCGCTCTATCACCTGTGAAACACACACTCCAAAGCTTTGTATAAATTCAAATCATGAACGCAAGCCAATTAATAATAAACCCCTGTGAAAGTACTTGCAGCGTTTTTATTCTCAAAACCTAATTTGTAGGCATTTTTGGTTCACTTTACTGATTAACACGGTGTACAGAAAAACAATTGGTTAGGGAGTGTTTGGACGAATGGAGTAGTGAACTCCTTCAAGGGCTGAAGCGATTAGCATGCAACATCCACAGGATACCAGGAAGTAAACAGTCAGCAATTGTATACATGAGAGTAGCAATTTCAAGTGTTTGTCGGAGGCTCGTCATGGTAGGACCTTCTGTTTCTGTCCAATTCAACTTTGTAGGTACTGGGTAACTCAAAACACATTGAGTTTCCACTGTTTCTAACGCAATTCTCTTCCGACGCAGGAGAAATTCACGATGAAAGCTCTCTGCTTCCTGCTGGCCGTGGCGCTTGCAACTGGACAAGTCCTGAACGGCTACATCAACCCGCTGTGGATGTCGGACCGACGAGGGCGAGGAAGGAGCATCAGCAGCACGAGAGATTTCCTCTTCAATAACAACGACCTACAGTTCAGAGCAGATGACCCCAGGTCCCCTACAACTCTCGTCTACCTCGACGAACAAGGAAGGTAAAGAAAACAAAGAGATAGTAGAAACTACCACTCTGCAAGTAGTAATTCTTGTTATTTTGGTTAATACTAGGTAGGTACCTACTCATTCTCTTTCTGCAGAGTTCTATCAGCGAATTTTTATAGAAAAAGCCCCAAAAATTTTCGCAAAATTTATTATGTAGGTATGTATTGCACATAAGTAGGTATTTGGGCATATTAAATTGGTCAAATTTCAAAAATTGTACCGAAAAAATAGTTCCGGTTAAGCAGCGTGATCTTCGAGCGATTTTTCCAAAGTTTTAAATTATTACAATAATTTAACAAACATTATTATTATGTTAAATTGTGTTGAAATTTGAGCATTTTTACATGCGAAAAATACTGACTATCAATTTTATTGCAAAAAAACTTATTTTAAATAATATTCTTCTATCCAAACGTAGATTTTTTATTTTGATTACATGTGATATGATTGGAAGTTAATTAAATTACAAATCTGGTGAAATGCATTAGAGCTTGGAACATGATTTAGCCATGATTTAACTGCCCAAAAACGTAGGACAAATGCGTCACCAAATTTTTCCACTTATCCAGGTCATTCCTGCTACCGAAAAGTCTTGAGGCGTTCTCAAACGAATTTTACGCTAACCCATGTGCATAAGATACGTACCAAGTCCAAAACTGTATTTTGCGCATCGTACGAGGCTTTTTGTACAAAGCACGGGGTGATTAGTTTATTTGGCACTACACGGTCGTAATTTCATTTGAAAATTCGCTCAAATTGTACAAAAAAATTTGACAAAGTACAAAAGTGGCAATAAATGATTTCTTTTGTTTGATTTCAGGTACCGACCAGTCTATAGACAAGATCGGATTTTCCGAGCTGATCAAAACTATTACAGGGTGAACGAGGCCGAACAATATTTGCCAGCGCAGTCCATACCGTCTGTCCAATAGGAGGCAATTGATTCGCGAGAGTTTTCAAGACCGGAATTCATCACGGGAAAATGTCACAAGATTAAAACCAAGTTATGATCAGACCACGTGCCTACCCACTTATTTATTATTCGTTCAGTGAACATTTATATACAAAGCAAATATAACGTTATCGAACATGATTTCAATTTATACTTCATTGAACACTTACCCTGATCATACGAAGGGGCGTTGAATGACACAAATTGAAATAACAAATGGTGAAGTTGAATCAAGATGTACTTTGTAGACGGGGTTAATGAATTGATTTAGGTTTAATCTCTGAGTACCTATCGACTATGGACAAATTTAAAACATCATTTCTGAGGGGGGGATTAGTCCCAGACGTGATAGAATTTTGTCAAAGGTTGGAGTTGAAATTGGGTGAATACGTATTGATGAGGATCAGAGCCAAACTATACCATTTCCAACCATTGGACAGCAGCCTTCTCATAAAGCTTAAATGGATTATAATTTTCAACTGAGGTTTTACCAGCTTATTTACGATTTAACCTGTGATTTTGCAAACAGTCTACCCATGTGGATGCCTTCCAACACATTTATGAAGGTAGGTACAGCTCTCGTCCAAAGGAACCAACCAAGAAGTCAGTTGTGAAATGGTTTACACTTACACACACAACACCTCTCTCACCCACAATCACGAACACACTACGAGTTTTAGCATGGAACATGTTTAGCCTTGGAGCCAAAAACCGTTATGCAGGAGGGGAACTGAGGAGAAGAAAGTGACCAACGGTTTTTTTTTTTTTTTTAATCGTGTAACTATGGCACGTTCCCACTCCAACAAGCCAAATGGCACGCCATCATTCCAAAATCGATCGTGAATGGGAAACTCAGATGGAGCGGTGTGGCGTGGAACGACGTACTGTTTTTTCAGAATGTGCTGGATTCGGACGTTCAGTCTTTTTGATGCTGCCCACTTTGAGAATGACTAGATGAACTTCAATAATACTCCGCTTTCCAACTTTCCACCCACGATACCATCCATTGCCATTCCTATCACGTGTTCTGTGCGTTACTATGGAATGGTAGGATTGATGGAATGACTGGAGTGGAGAGACTCAGAGCGCACTCCAAGGCAGCAAATGGAGCGCCGTCACTCCAAAACTGACAGTAAATAGAGAAACTCTAGGTGAGCAGCGAGGTGCAGTTGGCAGTCACTTCCTTCCACTCTGCTCCAATTGGAATAGTGAAGAGTTATCGTGCATGGGGAATCCTGGAATGGAGTTTCAGATAGGGTTGGATCCGGACGTTTCCTCTCTTCGTTGTCACCCGCTTTGAGATTGACCAGCTGATGGAACTTCGATCATACTCCCCATTCCAACTTCATATGCTCGATACTGGCCGTCGCCTTTCCTTTTGAATGGTGGGGGCTCGACACACTTCTACGCAATGCTATTCACGCGCGTGAACGTTCTCTAACTGGAAAGGCTGAACAAATGGAATGGTTGGAGTAGAGCACAGTCCATCTGGAGTGGTGGTGAATGCCTAACTCAAGCGCCCCCAGAGCACAACTCTTCTACAGCTAGTTTACAGCAGATATAAGACCAATTTTAAAGCTGTACTGACCAATCTCCATAGCCTTTGGCTGCAGTTCAGAAGGATGTGGGTTCGAACACGATAGGCTGTATTTTACTGGAAATGTTAATTTGCACTCTTAGGTCATAGCCTACTTGCTATAGCCGCAAAATTTGAGCTTTTCAATGAACGATATTTCAAGGAAAAATACTATATAGTAGAAGAAAACACAAGATCAATTCACAACAAGAAACATAATGCGAGAAATATATACGAACGAACTTTTGGTGAGCAGAGTGAAGCTTGCACAATTGACTTGGTTTCACTATAAAAATGGAAGGTTTTAATAGCGAAAACACTTTTGCGACATCTCAAGTTCTGCATACAACCAGAAAACTTGAGAAATCCCGCAAGAACGAATTGAAAAATTCCTTTTTTCGAATTATGAAGTCAAATGTTCATTTACTGGAATTGTCCAATCAGGAAATAACTCGTTTGACAGGTGTCCCCTCCAACAAAAATCTCGATAATTGAGCTGTTTCTGTAAATTCGGTAAATGCATACATTTTCATTCATAAAAATAGTAAACGCTGAAAAGGGTCAATTTCTCAACATTAGCAAGCCCTTTGCAGATCAAATTAAAGGAAGAAAATAGAAAATTTACGGTTCTATAGCATTTCCAAACCAAAAGAAACCTTTTCCGAATTAAATCTATTGAGAAATTTAGTAAAATGAGGTACCTAAATGGGTAAGTCCTGCAAAATTACAGGTAGATGCAATGGTATCCGTCGTAGAAAGAAGTTAACAAAATGAAAATTCTATGCATTTTAGGCTTACGATTATCGAAGTGGATCTCATCTTAGTAGAATAGGAAACAAGTAGGTAAGTTAGAGAAATTTCTAACTGTTGAATGTGAGTCGCCACGCTTGCACGGAGAAACAGGTACACCAACAATTAGGGATGGGGGAGTCACACCTAGGATCTATTGTGACGCTGTCCCCATTTTTTTTTTTTTTTTTTCACAAAGTGTAGGAGGTTTTCAGGGATCAGAGGGTGTTGGTTCCCGAAATGCTGGAATCTGGATCAACAGCAGGGATGTTCTGCTGGATCTACTGTGAAGCAGTCCCCATGTCCTGGCAATTTTGTTTAGGTGATACCTTAGGGGGCAGTGGCGACCCACTAATTTGCGAAGGTCTTTGCGCCTCAATGATAGCAGGGCTTTTGCGCGTTTCCTTGAGATTGTAAGAAACCGCTTGGCTTGCCTCTGCTTAGGAGTGTTGTGCCAGTATTCTGTGCGTGTTTTGTCCTCCCATTTCTGAACCTGTTGAGTTATGTAACTCCTAGTTGGGGTTCAGGTCCAATTGGGTTGGACTCTGATCCCTTTTTAGCAAGGCGATCAGCTTCCTCGTTGCCCTCTGTTCCCTCATGACCCGGTACCCATAGCAGCATTAGTTTGTTGCCCTGGGCCGCAGCCTTGAGGGAGTTTAGGCAACTCCAAGTCAGCTTTGAAGTTACCGAGAAGGCAGAAATAGCCTTTAGTGCTGCTTGGCAGTCAGATAGTATAGATATTGTTGCACCTTTGAGTCGTTTCCTGGCAATCTCCTGTGCACATATTTCTATAGCATGGAGTCACCAATACGCAAGTCCAGTTTGGAAAAAGTTTCGGTTTAGGAAACGTTTCATTTGATCTGGAAAAGGTTTAATTTAACTTGAAAATGCTGTGTATGTCTGTGGAAAACAGTATCACTATCTACAAACAACGGTACACTGTTGTTTTTCATTATTGGACATGATACACCAAAATGAATAGCGATTGAATTAACTTGTAATAAGTGAATAGCTTGTAGCTAATCACAGTTGCAGAAATTCAATTCAAAATTGGAAATTAAAGAGTTGAAAAACACAACTATACTGTGCATTCGGTATACAAACTCTAATTTGCAACGCTGGCAATCATTTTGAAAGGGCTGCATGCAACGCAAAAAACATAAACGCTTTTGATAGTTTTTAATATATTAATTTGTTCAATATACGTCTAGATAGATACATATATACAAACATTAAAAGGAAATGTCTTGTCAAATTCTAAATTAACCCTAAACATTGTTTTTTAAAATCCTCAAACGAAGGATAATTTGGTAGGTACAAAAACGGTGAAATCGAAAATGGGGTGAATTGGTTCAGAAACGATGCCAGGTGTTTTCATTATTATTGCTAGGGATCACTGGGTCCAGAACAACTATTTTGGTCTGTTGACTTCTTTTGTTTTGCTTTTCGTCTTATTATTAGGTAGGTATAGTAAATTTAAATAATGCTAGAACATGTAGGTATGTGATTGACTATAAACTATTCTGTCGCGTTCATTATTTTCAGTATAAAAATCCGCTCAACTGGGTTTCGTAACTTTTGAGATGACACGCTCGACTTTCTTTCCTTAGCCTTCGGTGATTCAGTGGTTCGAGAGATTGACAACACACGATTACAAACTTTGTCGAATGAGCGAAATTCACAACGGGGGAAACCAAAATTATATTTGCCTCCTAAATCTTAGGCCACCTATATTTATGAAGCAGAAACACGTGAAGATAGATCAAATGAACAAATCAAACAGTTCGACATTTGTTATTTTAGTATCTTTAGGGTGTCCAAAAGGCTGTAGGTACTTTATCAAACACATGATTGAACAACGTTCCTCAATTTCGTTAAATTGTCGACACCCTATCAGCAGTACACGATGAAATGGCTCTAATTAATCCCTTGGTACTATCTACAAGGTAAAGCAGGACGGTATTTTCCAAGGTGAAAACGATAGTGAGCAATACATATTTGCGAAAAATGTATCAATAAAACAAGGTAGCCACCTACTCCAAAAATCATAATGAAAACTGATTATAACGACTAATAAAACAGAAACAAAATTACATCGTTTACATGAGAAACAACACTTCAATTAAAATTAGAATAGTTGCTATCACTTCGCTCATTTGAACAATCGATTTCTCTCAACCACATCTCGGCTTTTTTCCAAAGAAATTTCATATAACGGCTCCTAAACTATTGTCTTCAATACAACATCGGTTTCCCCCAATAATATACAAGTTATGCGTTAAATTGTAACATGTTAATTTCATATTAGTTAGTAATGCATACATAGATTCTTTACATAACAGTTTTGTGTGTCACTGATAAAATAAAACTGATAATACAAAACCAGCATTTGAAATTAATGTACAGCATACTGACAATGAATAATTATGGGTACCTTATTATAGTTTAAATTTCTAGTGTCGGATACCCAAGCGATAATTCAAATCCGTAGCTATCAAGTAAAACGTATTTTCTATATTTTTCTCGGTTCATATTTTCTAATGAACTTCAATTTTTCTTTCATTTTGTGGTTAGTGAAGTGAGTATTTGTTAAAAGTTATTTACAGGACACACATACACACACAAATCATAGCTTTTTTTTATATAGCATGCCTAAAAATACAATAAAAAAATAAGTTCGCCCGGTTTCTTAAATGTTGTGTGATTGGCTATCTCCTTTTGAATAATAATTTTTTCTTCTTTTAAAGTGAGACGAGCGGCGTTTCACAGTAAAGCCAGAAGTTGGCAGTAAGACATATATTCTATCCTTCTACTCGATAAATAATTAGGTATCTGATTAAGAAAATAATTTAATGAAAGGATTTCCGATTAGAGTGGTTCAAGGAGGAACATCAAAGCCGCGGTGACGGCCGAAGGAAAATTGAACGAATAACTTTCCGTTCCTTAACCCTTTGGTTGTCGGGAAATGCATTGAACAGTCTACAAATAGCTCTGTATTCCAGACCTTACACGTAATAGGAGTGCGACCAGGTTGAAGAGAGAAAACGACATCCAGTCACGACGAAAAGCCAAAAAGTACTCGAACGGGAGAGTCGCAGCATGATAATGGACATAGGTGCCAAACGAAGGGATGACATTTGATATTTTGGGTTTATATATGATTACGAATTCTTGTTGGAATTCTGAGCACGTAATTGTTGGATTGAGCTGAGCAAATTTTAATGTGCCCTAAGTATCAAGGGCAAGTGTACATTTGTAAATGTAGTCACACCGAAGTAAAAATTATCAAGTTCAAATTCGTTTTGGTTATATCTCACTATATTTGAGTAATACACACTCATTTAGAAATTTCGTTAATAAACAAATTTTGTATCAATCAATTTTCGTTGTTAGCGGATAATTGTAGCAAAGCCATTGAAATGGGAAGACTAACGAAAGTTCTGTTTTAGAAATCCATTTCAGTGTCCTGAAATGTTGATCAACATTTCGTTTAAATATGAAATCCATAACATTAATTGAATTGTACGATTTTAAAAGCCAGAAATTTCGAACTTTTAATAAACAATTAATTTTTTATTGACAACTTGGAAGTATGATTGGAAATTATTTTCAAATTCTTGAAAGGTTAAAATGTTTAATGGCTTAATCGTTTTTGTTAAACGTTTGAAAATCTGATCATTAAAAAATGTTGAATATTTCTATATCTGAATGAGAAGAGTTAACGCCAAAGCGTTTTAAAGTAACGTACTTGTAGCGTATTGTTGAATTTAGTTTCGAAAGTAAAGAGAATTCGTCACTTTTATTATTTAAACTGGAAGATATTGTGTAAATTACTTGTACTTCCTTAGCGAATGTTGTCAAGGCAAATGAATACCGCTAACCGATTTTAAAACGTCCCAGACGGTTAGTGAGACATTGGGAGAGTCCAATGAGAAATTGGTTGTGCGCGAAACTTGCTTAGCTTGAAAAAATAACGCAATCCCAACGAACATTGAAATCTAAAGCTTTAGTTTTACTTTGCAACTATGTTCCAACGACGCCAGATTTGAGAGTTGTTTGCGAAGAGTTTAGACATTTTTCTTTCCAATACCCTGGCTTGTTGACTTAGCTTCTGAGTAACCTAGCTTGCTTGGAGTTATAGCAAAACCTCTTCAGTAGCTTGAAGTAAATTACTTCCATTGTATTCTTCTTGTCATAACACAAATGTTAGTATATGTCAACTATTTGCATTCAGCTCCAAAGCGTATATCAAGAATGTTAAATTCATATCCACTTTATTTTATAGATCCGCACCTCTGATGAGAAGGACGTGATGTTGCATTGGAATCAATAGGTTAATTGGGGACAAAAGCCCGCATGGGGCAAAGACACGCAGGTGCTTCTTGGAGAGAATCCGTGCAGTTAAAATTTCGGCCAGCAGGCAGGAGTTCCTTACTGATAAAAGTCAAATTGCTCTCCAAAACTTTAGCAATTTTGGTCAACGAGGGCGGAGAAAACGCATTAGATTTGTTTTTTCTACGTTTTCGTCTTAATCAAAGTTTATTACTTCAATAATGGTTTGAGCTTGAAGTTCAACTTGGAGGAATGAGACTTACTGTTTAGTTCACATTTCTGTTCCAAACACCCCGTTAACGCTTGCTTGCATGGTTGGGTTATCTTCATTTTGGAAAATTTGAAGGAATCCCCGCACTATAATAGGAACACATTCTAGCATGTCTCCTGTACCTATCCTACGCATGAATAAGTTGGAAGTTTATGGGAAAGCTAGAACTGTTAAACAAAAATTGCTAGACTCCTTGATCTTACAATAAGTGTTATTACCTATTTTTCCAAGTCCGAAGTTAAAGAAGCCTGCTGTACTTTCTAATATAGATTGATTAAAAGTTTACTAATTGGTTTTTCCTTATTCACAACCTTCAAGCGGTGCAAAGGCACAATCTGCGGGAACTTCCCCCAATCCTTGGGCTCCTCACATTTTGTTTCAACTGAAACTTGAATTCCCGAATATTTGGTTCCTTTTGTCTTGGATATAGAACCAACATTCATACCTTTGAATCTCATACCAAAAATTAGCAATTTCTTTAGAAGAATAAAAGAACAAAAAATGAGGGTGTTTACCCATAAAAAGTATATATTTTGCTAATTTAATTGTAACGAAGTAGGAATTACAGTTCAGACACTCGAAATAATGGAAAAGCGTTTATCTGCCTTGTGAACGAGTAAGTTTGCCTAAATTTCATAAACGGTTAGTATAACTATTGAAAAATTTTGGAACCATAGGTTGGCTTATCGTTGGAACAGAGTAAGAAAGGAGCACAAAACAAAAGCCGTAGTTTTCAAGGGGACAGGTTATGGAAAGCACTAACCAAGTGAATCGTTGTATGACATTACAGTCATAATAGGTTGTGATGGTAGGACGGTATCTCTCCACGAATCAATACACGAAATGTAGGTACATAACAAAGTTGTTAACACCCGAAAGAACGGTAAACATTTTAAACGAAATAAGCGATAGATAGCATGCAAAGTCAAACCAACATGTTGTGCACACTTGCCCAAACTCAATAATTAATCACGTCTTCAAATATCAGGTTTTTGTGAAGAAAGCTCAATATTTTCTTAAACACAACTGTATGGTCAAATCAAGAATCAAGATAGATAGTGAATTGATTATAAGTATCAGTGTTGAAGAATAAAAAGTCTGGCGGAGGGTATGGTTATCAGAGTGATAATTCTGTGATAAGGTAGCTTTCCAAATGAAATGAGCAATATGTCCCGCGGTAGGCTGAACTATCGTTTTCTCCGGTGTACTTTTACTGTATTCAACCTGCACCCAAAACAGCATATTTTGATGTGCTGATCGCTCCTGTTCATCAGTAGCAAATCGTATTCAGAAAAAATCACGAAATGCGTAGGTATTAGGGAAACTCTATTCAGAAGAGAGTTGCACCCGTTGGGGGCAAACCAAACAAGCAGCGACTTACGGCTTCACTAAACAAGATGGATAGATTCGTAGAACTACGAGTATGAGCAATAATAAAATAAAATATCTATCAAAGAGAAAAGTTTGCACTACGTTGTTGAGAGTGAAATGTGCTAGAGAAGGTGTTCATTGGGAAAGGCTGTCACACTACAAGAGGGGCGCAAGTGTGGAAATTATGCAGAATAATTCAATACTTCACCGACAGTGGTCACCATAAGAAATTACATGAGATGGTAACGCCTGATGGGCCGCAGGAAAGGGGGAATTCTGATATTCCTAACCTACATTCTCCTCTGATCCACTTCCTGCTTCCCACTCCTGCCACGAGGAGGAAAACTAGTGGGAGTTCGGGGCTTGCAGGCAGTGGGGGAAGTGTTGGATGTGTGTAGAGGGGGTGATGGACTCTGACAGCTGATTTCTCCCACCTCCTTGCGTTCATGTAACTTCCTACAACGACCATAATGTGCTACAGAACTGAGAATAGTAGGAGGATTGAATGTGTTTTGAGCTTCTCAAAACAATCACAACTCATCATACAATCAGACAATCATGCTATAGAAGAGCGGTAAGACATCAATTCATTAACAGAAAACAACTCGAAAAAACATTATGGGTTACTCGTTCATCCAGCTTAAATCCTTGGCAAATTATCTTTCCAACCACATTAAATACTAGAATTCTTCAATTTTTACCAAACAACGCAAGAATTTTGAAGATTCACTGGGGATATTGGGAGTTGAAACATTAAAAAGAAGCCATTCTCCCCGTTTTGAATAATTTGCAGTTTCGATTGTTTAACAACTATTTTCAATAAATTGTAAAGAAAAAAGAGAAAGAAGTATTAACGATCTATCATACCAAAAGCACTTAGGAGCTCCCAAAATTAAATTTTTGACGTCTACTCAAAATTTGCCCCGTACAGGTCTAGAAAACTCCTCTATACCATTACGCATTTATTACGTAATCCACACCTTCAACAGAAAAGGAAAATTGTAGACAATTCAGTACACAATTTCAGTAATTTTCCCAAAAATCACAAAACACTCTCAACCACGAAGTGTCAAACTTGAATGAAAGAAACCGCAGATACCTACCGTACAAAATCAGGAGAAAAAAGTTTGATAGAAATTATTCAGACTAGAAAAATGACGTTTTTAAGCAATGTGGTTCATGCATTGAAACAAATACCGCATCACCGAGAAAATGAATAAAATATCATATTTCTCATTAAAAAAATACACGAACCAATCATAATTAATTTTTTTGTACCAGATAATAATTTATCTTATTATTCAATAAATGTTCTTCCAATCTCTACAACGTGCATTTATACCACAGCTGCTCTACTTTTGCATATTTTTCTACTGCTTGTATGCACTGTTTAATGTTCCTATACATTTTTTTTTCTTACAATGTTTAAATTTTTATATACCTAATAACATATTATTTGGAAATAATATATTCTTCTTCTATTTCCATTGAATCCCACGAGTATCAAATCGGTAAAATATACAGCTGAATTCAATATTTTTAATCAATAGGTACAATAAATTAAATGAATAATGAAAACAAACATCATACAAAGCAAGGAAACATACAAAAAAACTATTCTCAAAAATATATACACGATGGTCACTACACCGAATTTTATGCAACTTCGGGTGTTTGAAAATGAAAAAAAAAATCATAATAAAAATAATATCACTACTAGAAACAAGAAATAATGATAATAATTCAGTCTGTAGCCTGCGACGAGAATAATAAGTTAATATGAGGAAGAAAGAAAAATTGGTTTTTTCCAAATATAATATCTAGATGAAAATACGAAAAAACTTCACGACGAATTTCAATGACAAACCAGAAAATGAGCGACAAGATTCTACTACACACTGACAATACCAGAGAAAAATTTCCAGGCTACAGGTCGATATAAAACATTTAAATGTATGAATATTCAAATAACGTTTTGCGTGTTACTTCCTACTTTAAAACTATGTTTGTCATATTTTATACAATAATAATAAACTTAAATGATAGGTACCTACATATAACTGTATTTTATTCAGATTTCAATACGCAATAAATTACAGAGCCTGGGGAATTTCTCCGTGTAGTGAAAGAATCTGATCCAAGCTATAAAGAGTTTTGCGTTCAAGTTCAACTTGACGATACAACTAAAGATCTTCGAATTGAGACACAAAGAAAAGAAAAATTGGGTTCTCACATTTTATTAAAAAGTAGGAGAAATAAAAATTAAGCTGTTTCATATTGAGAGGGACATAAGATATGACGAGCGGTAGAAAATTGTCGGAGGGGATTGGAAGGGGGAGGAGGCGATGAAGCGATTCAAGCGCTGATGTTTCCTCATATATCCGCTACAACATAGTTCTTTTTTTCTAAGAGTAGAGGACAATAATCAACAAAATGAGAAAACCACAACGGGTTCGTTTTTCATATGGAGCTCCTGGAACACAAGAGTGAGAAAAGAAGTGTGAATTTTGTGTTGGCGCCTACAAATGAAAAAAAATGCAAAGTTGATATATAAGATGATTAATGAACAGGGATCAATAAGAAAACGTTGTCATTACATAGAACCTACATAACAATTCGTTGCATTTCTTGAACTGAACTACATTTTGAGCTAAGTTTTCTTGTCACCCGCTGATGTTTAGGGTAATTCATCATCACGTGCCTCTTTGTTTCCCTTGGAGGAGGAAAAACACGAACACAGAACACTATTTTTAAAAGCCCGAATGTTTCCTCTGATTTAACCGCAACTTTTTGGAAAGAGGGAATGGGTTGGCAGCAGTTCACTGACTATGCCAAGTTTTTAAGAACGTTCAATTGAGCCAATGGGATTTTTGAGGTGGTGGAAGACCGCCCCTAGCCAATGAAACTTTCCAACGAACTGCACTTTGTTTCAACCCTAAACTCGAATGTGGGTGATGAGGAAATGTTGTCATTACATAATAACAATAATGTAAGGCTATAAGTACATGGAGACATTATGGGCTGTAAATACATAGCGTGGTCAAAGATTGTTGAAAAACAGATGACAGTTCTCAGGGGGTTGCAATTGACGATGGTAGAGGCTATGGCCAATACCAGCTTATAGTTAATGTTTGGTATGGTTGAATAGATAGATCCTGGGTTGGATGTTGGGAGCATTGAGGGAACTTTGGTTCAATTTGCATGTCAAGCTCCTTTATCCCTTGTTCTTCAACTATTCCTATTCCTACTATTCCTTCATGAGGACAGTCTCGTTTCTACTCTCATCCCTCCGCCATCAACCACCATCTTAAAAACCTCACGTTTACAGTTAAAGTGCAAGTTTACCAGGGTCCTACATTCGTGCATCCGTGGAAATCCTTTTCACTTGGCTCCTACATAATATTGAACCTTTTTCAACGACGAATTGACTGCTCAATGTCTGCAGGGAGCCCCAGATACACAGAAGACCGCATGCACGTGCATCAGGTAATAATTCTTACTAACTCCCACTTCATTCTCCTTTGTATCATATTACTATATTGTATGCGCTAAACCTCTGAGAAGTTCCACATTTCGGGGCCTTCTTTTATTTATTTACGGGGAATATTTATTTGGGGCCATTCCAATTTACCAGTTAAACCCTGGGAATTATCTACAGGAGTCTGGAGTCCGAACCACCGACCTAAGTACCCATAAAATTAATACAGTCCACTTACACATCCCCAGACTCAGAATCAAAGACAGATACACTTTCAGTTGATTTAAGGCAGCAAAAAGGAGTAGAGTAACCCTCTCACTTTAAGATGACAGATGAAATAAGTGACCAAACTATGATGGACCAAATAGTGGTCAGAAAGATACTAATCATACCCACAGACGCCTGCTTTTTTTAACGTATGAAGGTGAGTGGATCCAGAGGTGGAAATAGGATCTGTGAGATAACCACCAGGGAATCCACTCCAGGTTAAGTAAGATTCAAACTCACCAAAACTTCACCTCATAGACTTTTATTCAGAGCAGCAGCTTGTTTGGAACCAGGCTGACCATGCACAACTTCCTGGAGGTTCCCCTAGACCATAGGGACTTCCAGGCCTAACTCGAACCCCCTAAGTAGAGACTTAATATTTAGGCCAAAATAAGACTGCCTTGCTATTGGACCTTGAAGCAACTAGGCTCTACCGCGAGCCATGATATCTGCAGTATGTGATAAACTTGTGCGCCCAGCAATAGCTTTATTTAGCTGTGTTGTAGATAGTACTGGCATATGAATACAAATCATGCAGTCATGAGGTTATACAATATTTAACTAAATGTCATCATCTAGTCCTAGTTATATTTCTTGACTATTGGGAATTTTATCAGCTCCTAGTTGTCCTATTTTTCTTTTTTCTTGAATGGTCATTGCTATATCCCTTATATCAGGCTATAGTGATGCCTAGCTCTGCGGCCTGTTATTATTTTCTCTCTGCAATCTATCAGCAGAGTCCACAATGAGGAGGGGGACAGACTGATAACCTGTCATCCAAATCCTCCCAGTCGCTCAAACATCCGTCCCACTCTATTTCAAGGAAGATTGGATCGGTTAAAACTGACTTGACAAGGAAAAAGCTTCACTTGCATCCACCAAGGGAAATGTAGAGGATGGAGTTCAAATAGTTTACAGAAGTTCCCGCTTAAACCCCAAACTTTCGGACTAGTTCAATACAGTTCTATAATGGCTGTCTGAACAGTGAACTAAAAATCCCGAACTTGTTCTTTCGCTATGCACACAGGCAAAAATGGGTGTGGTCAGTACAGAATCGTTCTGGACTAACAGTACAGAAGAACCTGTAGAGAACTCGTTCTACAAATAATGGTGATATTGTTACCAATCTTGTAGTTTCAGCAATGCTTATAATTGGCTCTAACGAGAACTCTACAATACCTAAAAGGGAGCAAACATTCAATGAAGTTTGACAAACTACATAATCCATTCTTAGGTTATTAAAGTTTAGTTAGAAGTAAGGCCATAGAATGCGTGTTAATGTTATACCGGAATGTGTTATAAAGAAGATGCAGGATACAACGTCCTTGTAAATTGCTAACCATTTCTCAACAATGACCCATATAAAATCACTATAGGTCAGAATTTTTCAGCTGAACCTTCAACTCCCCATTAATGTATTCTCTGAAGAGAGAATACAGAGATGCGCCTTATTAGCAATGAGGAATATTTTGCCCTATACATGTTATGTATAAAGGAAGAAGCAATGAAAGCTACATCGTCAAGTCGAAACAGTTGGATTCCCTGATAATTTCCTCTCATTCTTCTCAATTCTCATTTGTTCCAAGTGATTGAAAGCCCAATCACAATAAACTCGAATAAAAACTGTACGAATTCACAATAACGAAAAGTGCCCTCTTTCGTCCTGCATCTAAGTGGGTCCTGAAATAGAAAATTCATGTAAGACTTCCGACTGCTTGATAAGAAAAATCCATTTTTCTCGCTCCAATTACTAAACCGTGAAATTCAGTAAAGAGACACCCACCCAAGTTGTTAATGAAGTGTTAGCGCTGATTCTAGATGAGTAGCTTTAAAATAAACCTACATTTTAACCAATCAATCTTTTAGAATTGGCACCCACATTTGGTCAACTCACTCCGCAGAGGAACTGCCTTACTGTTTAAAAACGCAATATCACAAACGCCATATAATTCAAGAATTACTTACTACACAAACACTTTGGCGAGCCCATCCGCCCCAGCTGACGCTATGAATGGTTTGGTTGGGTGGAAAGCAACATCAAGAATCGACTCGTCAAACTTCTTCCTGTGGGCTGTGATTTCCTGAACGCACGTTTTACTATCCAGATTCCATAATCTAATGCTGCAATCGTGGCCTGAAAATAGAAATGAACATTTCCTTGTAACAAACAACTCTTACATTCCTATCTGTTACATGTTCAAAACAGCATAGTAAATACAGAACAGTTTCGGCAATTCTTTGTAACGAATGTTATGATGAACGGGTTGCAATCCTAGACTATTCTAAGTTACTGCAGGACAAATACTGACCAAGAATTTATTTTAGTTTATAATTTTCAACAATGAACCTTACTAATCAAGCAAGATTGAGACAAAATTCCTCCTTCTCAAAAATTTCTGTTTTACATTAAATGTAATATCTTTATAGATACCTTTAAATTTAAAGATATCTAGGTACCAAAAATCGAATACAATTACGCTGACTAAAGCTTTTCTTCGAAACTATTGGAGCAAAGTTTACGAGATTTGACTAAAAATTCGTATATCAATCCGGAATATGCGAGTAATCTCGACACGAGTAATGTAAAGATAGTAAGCCTCAAGATTAACAAACCACACGCACTCCACAATGACTCGAATACAAGTGATTAGCTCAGAAATTTGACCCAGATAAATGCTTTTAGTTTACAACACACCTTAGAATGTAGGTTCAAAATTCTGTTTTCCTATCTCGAAACTTATCCTGCCGTACATCCTTGATCCCTTCGACCGAACATTTAATGCTAATAAGCGACGAAAACCTGTGTACTTTACTGATCTCCGTCTCAGCGTGTTTTGATGCTAATATTAGTATTTTGCGTATTGCTAATGACCGGACTCCACTGGGTTTCACAAAATGGGAATTTCTGTAAAACATTGAAGCAATTTCTTCGCTTTCTAAGCAAAAGAAAACTGACTTAGCAGCACACCCAAGGGGAGATCTGTTTATATCGTTTATATCCTGACAACATAACCTATCAATTTCTGTCACTGATTTTGATTATACCAACTGAAGTTTCTTCTTCATGTCGTATGCCAGCAAGGTACTTACAACAGAAACACTCAGTTTCATTTCGCCACCCGCTGTCGAACTGTGATTTCAGATTACTGAAGGATCATGTTAAACGAGTAGATGTTATTGAAATCAGATAAACTTACTTCCAGAGAGAAGGTAAAGCCCATGGGGATCGACAGAAAGGGATGTAACAGCATCAAGATGGGCGACCATCGAATGGATCATTTTCCCAGTGTTATTGTCGAAGAATCTGATGTGTCGGTCCTCGTGGGCCGTGACAGTCACTGGCAGCAAGGGGTGCGAAACCGTTTTGTAGATGTGACGGCCGATTTCGTTAAGTATAATGTCCTGTTGAAAAGCACCAGAAAACATGTAAAGCAGTGCATCTATAAGTAGATATGCAATAGGCCAAAAACCGCTGGACGTCTCAAATATAAAACAGGTGAACTTTGTGAGCGGACTTACCTGTGAGGATTCAAGTCGAGTGACTGGTTTGCCGGTTTCAAGGTCAAATAGGATGCTATGACCTGACGTGAAGGCGGCAACCATTTTGTCAGTTCCAGCATAGTCACAAGATGTCGGAATACCATCTGCACGATCAGATACACATATTTTGGTTCACTATTTACGATAATAGGTCTTAGTAAACGTTTAGCAACTATTGTTCAAAAACCCCCTCGAAATTCGTCACTTTACATTTCAAGGTGAGTAGATTCAAAATCTGCAATGTCCGTCCGCCATCTATTCCATAAAAAGCGGTAGAATTGATGTGAAAAATCCGTTCGTTCTCCTTTTGACTCCATTTGGGGTCTAGTTGGCCCTAACTTCTATAGTCAGCCCAATCGCCTCACACGCTTAAATGCTATGGGACAAAAACTAATTTTTAAATCGAGTTTTTCTGGTCTTATGAAGTGTTTTGTAGACAAGAATTCAGTAGGTAGGTGTTTAATTTGATCTCGATGAGTTTTGGTTGTTCTGTTGTTGAATATCTACGTCATGTTCATATACAGAATGTTGTACCATTGTGGTATGTTAATATCAGCTTTTGTTTCGTGTAAAGGGAGCAGTAAAGGATGGTGTTCTTGGAGTTATATTTGAGATGGAGACTTCGTCATCCAACTGTCTAAGGGACATCTACAGGTTAAATGCAATGTGTACACATACAGTTATTAGCTGAAACCAACTTGCGGGTAGTTTTGCTCCCAATCGATCAATGGCGATGAAATGTTAATGGAGTTCTTTATATGGCTGCCAAGTTTGTGATAATAGTTTGTGGTGATGCACCACAACCTATTTTTTTTATAGTTCGCAACCGGTTCAGGAAGCACGCAAAGTTGCGCAACCCCAAAATTGTCAAATAGTGGATGATGGTTAAGTCTAAAAAACTGTGGCACGTGAATATTCATTGTTTTTTAACGCTGATTGACGTGATGCTATCCGTGTATTTATTTGACTCAATTTGGGCGAAATAATTACCGAAATTTTCTTATTTCACGTCCGTTTTTTATTTTAGGCGCCTGCTTTATGATTTTTACGGGGATTAATATTCGAGGTCTGGTTGAAAAATGTAAAAATAGGAGATTCAAGTGAAAAATCATTTTAATCTGAGAGTTGAAAGCCGGCATAAATGATGATTTTTCAGGCGAAATAAACAAATTTCGGTCATTATTCCACAAAAATTGAGTCGAATCGAGAAACGGATAGTATCAAGTGAATTAGCGTTGAAAAACAATGAATATTCATGTGCCACACTTTAAACTTCACCATCATCCACTATTTGACAATTTTGGAGTTGCGCAACTGTGCGTGCTCGCTGAACCGGTTGCGCAGTTGTGCAAATTTAATAATTACGACCCTTGCAAAAAAATTGTTTACTCCCATTTGGACAATTTAAGAAGGGGCAACTCGTGTGACACCCTGTATACATAGATCAGTGATTTCCGTAGAAGGGTTTTTGTGATAAAGAAATAACAAACCTTTGAGTAATAATTTGCATAGTTTGTTAGTTTATTTCGAAACTGTGAGATGGGATATTACTAATATTCCCATGATAATAAATTAGTTGCCTTCAACAATTTTGTAAGGCCCAATGATTGATTGATTGATCAAATTTCAAGGAAACAAATCCATAATGAGTTGTATGAGGGAAACAACACATCAGACTCTAGACTGCAATCGGATCTATACTGCACCTAGTAGAAATCGTACATGGTCTTATTACTATGTACGATACAATTAAGATATGCAGATTGTCTTAATCAAGGCAAGTGGCTCACAGTGTTATTTGCAATGTTGATTCTAATATCGACTTACCTTGTTCAGAAGAGTACGTATGCAGGAGCTCGACTTTGGCACCTGGAGACCAAACTTTCAGCGTTCCATCGGCTGAACAAGAGAGAATTTGTTGAAGATACCCTAAATCTGTGGGAGTAGCGAGATCCCAAACGGCGTCTGTGTGGCCCACCAACCGACTTTTGAGTACACTGCTCTCTGCACACAAAGACAGTTCGAATGAATATCGTCATGAGTACATTGTTAGGACACAATTCTTAAGAGAATGCAGTATGTTATGTGATTTTGTAACGGATTCGACTTACCGAATGAATCATAAGGATCGATATTGGCTGAAGGAAGATTCCAACAATTG
The DNA here is from genome assembly GCA_031894815.1 of Creontiades dilutus. Classification (NCBI taxonomy): domain Eukaryota; kingdom Metazoa; phylum Arthropoda; class Insecta; order Hemiptera; family Miridae; genus Creontiades; species Creontiades dilutus. The sequence continues at coordinate 786,546 of JAVIWC010001618.1, forward strand.
ATGATTCCATCCGTACCAGCGCTATACGTCTGGTCTCCTGATGCGTTCATGGTCAGGCAGAGAACTGGGCCAGAATGACCTCTGAAGGTGTAGAGCGGTTCAACGTCCAGTGATGTCGACCTGATGGAAAGATCGAATTGGTTAAGTACCTTGCGTGCGAGCAACAATATACAAGTTAAATCAATTTCAAATATTAAAATGAACTTCCAGTGTAAGGTTGGGTCTGAATCATGCAGAATTGATCAGGATTTTGAACAGGACTGACTAAGGATAGACTTGTTTACATTTCAAGGAGAGTAACTGAAACCGCGGCTTCATTAAAACACTTGAAAATAAATAAATGAATGTCTTTTGAATTATTTACATTTCTTCCTGTTGCCAATGTGCCTAATCTATAGTAGTTCTTTAGTACCTCAATATTTGTAACCAATTGACAACCCCCGATTATCTATCATTGATTTACAAACATGCAATATTACCATTGAAAAGACTACATCTACCTGGCAACTCTCAACAGAGTTGAAGAATACCCTCCTCCAGACACATTCAAGCTCTAATTGGGGATACCCCAACCTCGAACAACCAAGGAGGGGAAATGCTCTTACAGGCATATAATTCACTATTGAGGTTTTAACGGAGCTGTTACAGTCCACTACCTATTTGCCGAATTTGATTTCGTGCGATTTTCAGCTCCTTCATCGATAGGCAAAATGAGCAATACATCACCTCTTATCAATTTTCCTGGCAATGGCGAAATCTCGTCCAACAAAACCCCACCCTCCTTTGTTTTTCGAACGTTCTACCAATGTGATGAATACGGATAGCTCCCTCTTCCTGATTTATGGAACTGTAGGTTTTCCTCTGGATCTAGCAGGCTAATCGCCTCGGCCCTAGGAGGGGGTTAACTACTTTAGTCCTCATCTGTCATAAAATTCGATGTATAACAATCTGAATCGATTTTATTACTGAGAGAAAGTTCTGCTCATTCCACAGTAACTCAGTAGAACGTACTCCTCATCAGGCTTAATCAGAAGTCTTAGATGGTAAACAGATATTTTCACATAACACCACACACCCTGACACTACAGTTCATGGAGAACCCTGGCTCCACATCATTAGTATTAACCCCCTGAATTTTAACAACTCATTTACTATGAAACGTTACCATCCAATGAACGTTAACCATGAGAAAAAATGATGTTATTTCAATTATTCATTGTTATACGTTGAACTAAAATTAATGTAATCTTCTTCATGGTTAAGAGATCCAGCTGGTGGTCTTTTGAATAAAACGTTCAATATAACGAAATTCATTCATCTATTTAAAGTTGCAAATAGTTAATATGTAGCAATGAGAGACAGTATCATTATGTGCATTCCTTGATTATCTACACTAGTTACTGTTGTTCAATCACAATATAATTCTTACTAAGTACAAAAAAATAGTACCAAATAAAATTGATTCAATAAAAGCAGGCATTTACTTTTTCGCTGGAACAGTCTTTTGCAAGTTCCAAAGTTTCAACGTGTGGTCCTCGGAAGCTGTGATCAACACAGGCTCCACGGGATGAAACGCCAGAGCTCGCACGCCATCAAAATGTGATCTTAGAGTGTATTTTGCTGTCCACGTCTTCCGAAGAGATTCCTTCGTTGTGGTGGGAAGCTGCACAAAAACGTATAAGCGATGAGCATTGTACATTTTAGACGTAGGTTTTGGAGGGCTTAAGGTCACCCATTTGGGTCTAATGGGGAGCTACCTCGAAATTGAGTTATTGATACTAATAAAAACTAGTGAATCTGCAGACAGTTTTGATGTAAGGCTCTTCATAACTATAGCAACGGGCGATTGTGCAGCATCTCTTGAAATAAAGCTAGAGAGGCAGCATACCTGCAAGGAGCAGGAGCATTAATGCGACTTGAGAACAACATCAACATCTTCTTCTTCACAGTTTTCATTACTTTATTCTGGCTAAGCAGGTGGTAAGAAAGATTTTACCAAAAGGTTTAATGACCTCAAAATAATACTAAATAATAGGCTGAGAATGTGAGTTAGAGCAAAGTCCGACAGCCGTCTTCATAAGAGCATTCTACAAAACGCGATTTCCCAAAATGACGTTTTAGTAGGTTGAGGTACAGATTTCATAGCTTCACGATTTTACTTCAGAGTCTACCTATGGGCAGCGGAAGCTTTGTTTTAACTTTCACGAATGAAATTTCTCTTCTTCCAAAATCAAAATTTCCACTTGCACTTTTCGTTTTAGATCATTCTAAACAACTTTGGGTTCATGTCAGTGAGTGTGTGTTTTTCTAACCCATAGATCCTTGTAATATGCTTCATTCCTACAGCTGTCATCTGGTCTAGATGAATTTTTCAGGTAATGTGTCAATTTCATATCAATTTCAACTTGATTGTATCATTAGTAGCTACTGCGCATACGCGAACGTGGAATCCCTGCAACAAGCCTGATTCCTACAGTTGTCATCCGATTCTGATGTAATTTTCAGGAAATGTGTTTATTACTCTCAAGGCAGCCGAAAATTAGTTTTATTGCTCAGAAATCAATTTCCTAGTCTGCGTATGCGCAAGAACAAAATCCACCAAGCACCTATTCTCAGGGTCGAGTGGCCCGATCGCGCTACACAGTAAGTGTGATAGTACCCACACAATACACGTCAACGCCCCTTTTTATTATAATATGATAAAAGATTATTGAAAACATGTAATTTATCAATTATTCATGTTACATAGACGATGAAGGTATGTGCTACACCCATCTTTGCAGACGGATTTTGATGGTAAGAAACGAGCGAATGATCGTAAAATACCAAAACGGTCTACATTAAAGGGAAACTGGCAACAGATAAAGCTTCTGGTAACAGTGATGAAGAATTTTTCTTGGTTTTGATTTTGTTGTAGCGTTCGTGATTGGGATACTGGTATTTCTCGTTGAACAATTATTTATAGATAGATGCTCCATAATGCGTGATAGTTTTCAAGTGATAGATTGAAAAACGAGGTCAGGAGAGGTACTGGAACCCGATAAAGAGGATACGTTTTGTTCAAATTGAAGTATTCATAGCTTAGCACAGATTGACAAAACTCGACATTTCTTATACAGGCATTTAGGTAATATTGATAATAAGTAGTGATAAGAATCGCAAAAAAGTCAGCACCGACTGCGCTCCCCTGAGACGGGTGCCCTTAAATGACTGAATTTGAATTTTTTAACCATTCCAAGTTGAATATCCAACTTATCTAGTGTTTTTTGAGTATCTCTGGTAGGAGGGAAACGAATATGCATCTTCCAGTTCAATTTATCGACGCCTAATTAATCACATGACAGTTCCTTATCACAGCAGACCAATACTCACATCGTAAGAAGCTTCGGCTTCGTTGTTGACGGTCAGCTGCGCCAAATCTCCTAAGCCCAAAGTCGAATCTATCGCTTCGCCTTCTCTTTTTACTGCTTCGTCTCCACCAGGGTACACTCCACCACCTATACAACGATAGAACGCAAAAGATTACAAATCAATCCAACACACTATATAGTGTTTTGCTAACAATAACTACCACAACCGTGAAATTTGTTCAAGAGCAAATAATCCGAAGAGAAAACATAGTTCAAGATTTCCCTTTCATCGAATGGCAAATGAAAATAATGATCCATGATGTACATCGATATAGATTTGCATGGTCTCATTTGGGGTGAAAGGGGTCACCAGTGCGCAAATTGTGATAAGTTAAGGCGGTTATCCAAAGAGTAGGTTTCCCTAAGTAATAAACAATCCAGAAACGCTTTTAGAAATTAAAAAAAAGAGGTATTTGTAATCAGTAACATTCAAATGCGAACGGATGACCGAACAGTAAACCGAGTGGTCTCATTAAATTCAGGGAATTAATTTCTATATTAATCCAATAAAAAACAACCATCTAAACATCGAAAATGTCCAAGATTTCGATTGATTAATTTTTGAATATAATCCCTTAGGGTTGATTGATCGAGATGCCGAGATTAAGGGCATATCCCGGATCAATGTTGAATTTTTGAGCCGAATTTCATAAACTTTGGGGCAATAGTTTCGAAGAGAAACTTCGGACAAAAAACGGAGTAAGGCGGATAAACAAATAATTCGATTTAAAAAATCGACGTACCTTGAAACGTAAAATAGAGGTTCACTATTGAAAATAATAAACCAAATACCATACTTAGTACTAATACAGTTTTAAACAATTTTTAGAAGCTTTTTTCTATTTTTTTACAATGTCGGGAAACTTATTTTTTGTACAACCGTCGCATGAACCTAGAGATGTGGCGTTGTGAAGATATTTCTCAATGAAGAATTTATTTCCAATTCCAAATTTAAAGTTGTTATTTTCATTTCGTTCCATCACAAACACCCATGGGTTTTGTAGTACAATACAATACCTATGTGGTCTAGACGCAATTGTAATAATTGAAAATCGCAGATACTCACTCCAGTTGGGTTGTTCTCCTTGAGTTACCGTCCCAGCACCTTCGCTCTGAGTGAGAAGGTTCAATTCATTCAAAACTTCTTCCGCCTCAGCATCCACGTCATCATGGTCTCCAAGGGCTGGCAATCCCAACGCCATCAGGGAGTTCTTAACAAGACAATTCAAAAGATATATGCATTACACTCCAAAATAGCGATTTCGGCCCTTAAGAATTATGAAATCTATTACACCACTTGAAAGCCCAATCAAAATCACTAAAAAATTATGTACTACTACATGTTTTGTATTTCAAAAAAGGGTCGAAGTGAAATTTCAACTAATCGACACAGAATTTAGAATTACTAGGTTCTACTCGAACTGGAATAAACTCGAGAGGTCCATTTTGATGTACGAAAACACCGTTATCACATCGTACAACCGAAATCCCAAATGATAGACAGGCGAACTGACATTAATCCAGCGCTAGCGTGGAGCTTCATTCGTACTAATCTTGTTACCGAATCGAACCCACGGCAACAACAAACTGCTGTCAAAGATAGGGAACTCGCTAGAAATAAATAATAAGAGAAACGCGATGTACAGGAAAGTAACAAACAGGAACAACAAGGCAGATAGTCAGTTTATTTGCAGTTTATCGCCTTTTAGTGCATGTTGTATTCCAATTGTTTTAAAATTAGATGAAAATGTTACAATAAACTTAATTATTTTTTTCGGAACAACTGAGAAGTTACTTCCTAAACTGAATTACAGTGACAGTTGTCGTGGGAACTTTTAACAGCTGGGAATCCTTACCTTACCAGCTCTGTATGTGAATACATACATCCTTGTCAAATATTATGAGTGGCAAGGGTAGTGATAACCACAGATATTTTACTACAAACAGCTTCAATTTGAACAATTTCACTGAAGACCAACCCTACCCAATCTGGTATTAGTTATTTTAATAAGCTTTCACAGCCCATGCGTGAACTACTTGATAACAACTTGAAATCCAAATCAAGAAAATAATCATGAGCGAACTACTCGTACATGAAGTCGAAGCTTTCTTCAAGATCAGTTTTCAATGTTGTCATTTCTGTACGTTTGACGATATTATTTGTTAATGTTAATACTGAGAAATTTTGGTATAACTATACTAATGAAAACAACTTTCTTATGGATTTTTTTGGTATACTTTTCTATATTTAGGCTGCTCATTTTGATAATAATTATCATTATATTTTGATAACAATTATTGTCAGACACTTATATGTTGAGACGGATAAATATCTATCTACCTAAGTTTATCATATTTTTCCTAATTATACTGTGAGGTTATGAGGTTTCAGGTAATATACTTCTGGAAACCCAATTGAGTATGAAACATTTCGACTAATTGATTTCCCTAAAATGAGAAGATGCTAGTAAGTTAAATCTAACTTAACCCTGGGGTACTTGATTTCCAATCAAATCTGACACAGGGGTGTGCATGTTTGAACCCCCCTTCCCCACCATCTAGAAACCCCTTGAGGTCTAGGATCCCCTTTCAAAGATGTCTTGCAGAAGGTGCCACAAAACCCTCATCACTTGCAACAGTACCGAATGAGCACAAGTGATTCATGAGTACCTGCAATTATGAAGTATTATATTTAGCAAGGAACGCGTAGTATTGTTCAATTGTGATCTAGACACAAAGAATATTTCTAGGTGAAAGGTTTTTCAGAGTTTATTAGCGTAGGGGTTTCTTTTAGAATTTATAGATTTGGAGCTGATTTTTCTACTTCAGAGAATGTATTATTACCTATTCATTGTACTTTTCTATCCCTATGTATTCCTGTTATTCTCAACCCATGATATATCAATCACTAATCCTGACTTATGTGAGTTTTACCGTCTATTTATGGGTATATGGGGGTAGTAAGACTGATTTTGTAAATGATAAAATTAATAAAATGGTTGATGTATAGTGGAACATGGTTATTGTTCATTATTTCCAACAATAATTTGAAAAACTAACAAGTGAGACCCAATTGGGTCCGACCCAATTGAAGCTTCTATTCTGGCCCAGACCACCAAAGTACTGCAGGGTAAAAGGATAATGTAATAAATATCAACGAACTGGGTTTTTTCTGATGGTTTGATCGTGGATTTCGTCGCTGTCGTCTTGCAGATCGTCTTCATCGTCCATTTCATCCCCTACATCGTCCCCCGCTGCTGCTGCAACAGCCGCTTGGCTCGCAAAGAATTCAAAATTGGCAATGACAGCCGCCTCAGTGTCCATCAGCATGACCTCGGGAAAAGATGACGGCCCTGAAAACATAGTGTGGGAAGATTAACAATGAATTCAGGAAAACGTTGCTGTTCTTGAGATGCGAGCGTAGAGAGTACTAGACTACCAAACTGAACAGAACACATCTCTGCCTTTGCTCTCTAATGCACATCTCTGCTTCTACCGTTAACCCTATCGGGTTCAAATTCACGGAACTCCCGCAAGCGACATTCTCCCTAACGGGCTACGGACTTTCTAGCCATTGAAAAACTGAAAATTAAAAAACCTGGGTCTTTCGTAAATTTGGTTCAACCCCTTTCCAAGACTGTTAACGAATATTTGAAAGGATAAGAACACTATATAATATCATTTTTAGGCTAAAATTCAATTGGGTTCGGCCATTGAATGGATGATTAAACTGTTATAGTGAGAAAACTATCTGTAAGTTAGCGATTTTAATGTTCTGTATTAATTTTAAATCACTGTTGAGTTTCTAATAGGTATAACAATAAGCGTATATTTAGATGTATGATGTATTTTACCTGTGGAGCCACTTTGGTTTTGCGGTGGTTTTTTAGCCGGGGTCCTCCGCCCCCCTCCTTGCCCTTCGCTGCTCGCGCGCTTGTTTGTTCCTGTCTCGTTCCCGTTCACGCCTCCTGTTTCCTCGTTGTTATTCAAACCCAACAACGTCCTAACTCGATTAGACCGTACATCGATTATCGTATCGGTATAACCTATTTCCTGAAGGTACCTGTGAATCACAAGAAATTCATCATTAGGCAAAATTATTGATTTAAAATTAAATTCAATAACTCTATCCCACTTCTTTAGGGCTAAGACCAAATCATTCAACCAGCCAGAACATTTATTTCATGTGTTGCAACGATTGGTTAACACGTTCAGAGCGGAGGCCAATTCAGCTGTTCTTGCTTGTGGGTGGAGGCCCGAAAAAAGTAAATCACAGTCTTTAGAATCAGCCAAAATGGGTGGGAGGGATTGAAGGGCAATGAATGAAATCTGAAACCAAATCATTTAACCAGGCCAGAACAGAGAAAATTAGAAGTATTTCAGTTCTTGGATACGATTGAGTTAAAAAAAACCTAGAACTGCAATAGTAGCATTAGCTCCGCCAGGACGGACAGGGCCATTTGAGCTGTTCAGCTCTGAACGTGTTAAGAAAAAAAAGCATTAGCAAACTGCAGACTACTTCTGTAGCATTAGCTGTTGGATGCTGTGCACGAAAGTCCTTCCATCCAGGCGCGGCTGCTGACAAGAGCATGTGCACCTCCAACCTAATAAACCAAAAAGTTGGAAAAAATCCGCCCACTGAAGCTATTGAAACAAGACTGCTCTTACCCTATTTAAACCAACGTGCAAAATATACCTTCAGGGCTCTGGACAGCCCAATCACATGGGCTAAAGCACATGCTTCAAGGTCATCCAATACAAAAGGATACGAATCGAAATTTCGGGGCATTTTAGGTCTGCACTGAAGCGAGCATATACGAGTGACCAATCAAAGAGCTCGGAAAAACCAAAACTGGAGCTCAGCCAGCCAGTTCTTAGCTCCTCGCTTGGGGGGCATCAGCTGTATCTTATCATTTCAGTATCAATTTGCGAAATATCTGGGAATCGCCCTAGATGCGAAACTGAGGTTGAGAATGAGAAGGCTCATGTCAAAAAGAAAAAGGCAGAGCTAGTTCAAAAGTTCAGAAAAATGTACTGGCTAATGGGTCGACATTCCAAAATGTCAATCCAGAATAAGCTAACTTTGTACAATCAAGTCCTTAGGCCTGTTTGGACTCATATAGTGCAGTTGTGGGGCTGCACTGCTCAAAGCAACCGTGATGTCATACAGCGGTTCCAAAATAATGTACTGAGGTGCGGTGCAAATGCATATCGGTACACCAGAAATGTTAGGCTACATACAGAGCCTCAAATGAATGAAGTTTACAAGAAGCAAGACATAGCCCACCACAAGCGGTTACAAGGACCCGTCAATGAAGAGACAGTCCAGTTTGTCAACGTTGACGACCTACGTCTCAAGAGGATTAAACCCCATGATCTGTGAAAATGAGAATTGCGATAGTAAAATCAGTAGAGTGAAACCTCATTGAGACTCAAGTGCGTCAAATGGCACCACTACAATAAAAAACGTCTGCCAAGTGGGTGTGGCACATAGCTTCCTCGTATCCATAACATGACTGTATAGATCATTGAAAATTATTATTGACTAAAGAACTTCGTTCAATCAAGCTCGAGGCTAAAACTTTATTTTCTCTTTATTACTCACGAGGACCATCTTTACATCAGTCTGAACAATCCCTGAAAATTTCATCGAAATCAGTCATGAACTCCCAGAGTTATGCACGTAACAAGGATTTCGTTTACGCATGCGCAGAGACTACTATTGATCCGGGGGTCATGAAATTTATAGGGAACCATCTACACCCCAACCCGCACAATCCCTGAAAATTTCATCAAAATCGGACTATAACTTCGTGTAGTTTTGCCCGTAACAAGGATTTGCTGACAGACAGACAGACACGGAACCAAAATTGTTCAGAAAGGTCTAAAACGCAAAATGCGTTTGGAATTTTTGATTTTGGAGACAAAAAAATTTTCACATTCCGAAAGTGAAAACAATGCTTCCGCTACCTTGGTAGACTCGGAAGCAATAATAGAGACTTAGTTGAGTACCTAGTTAGTCTCTCTGTAATTAAATCAAAAATACTATTATCAAATGTATGTTGCTTATACTTGGCGCAATAAATAATCATTGAGAAAGAAAATCCATTTTCGAAGTTATTTATGAGTGGTCTCTTTACACCAAACGAACACTATTCGCAAACTCTGTTCACAAACTTTCTTGAATGCCCAAGTGCATTCCCAAGTAGTGGATCTTTCACTTTGTGTGGGAAACAGACGAATCGTCAAAGGGATTCAGTATTAACAGCGAATTTGCAAGATATGGCGTATGGGCAGGGCTACTGCATTCAAATTACTATTAAACTATTAACTACTGGAGGTTAATATCTGACTTGGTTAAGAGAAATCATATGAACGCAAATGAATTTCAGGAAACCAGGCCATCGAGATTAATTCGTGTGCGAACAGGTACAAGGAAAGTGTAGGAATGTCAGTTCCAAAAACAACTGGGTGTGAAACAAATTACCCAAAAAGTTGTGTATTTACGATTCTCAAGATGAATGTTGAATGCCAAGTTGAAAATTATTGATGTTATTTTCTCGTGAATGTCTAGTTTATATTTGGAATACAAATTTTCAATACCTGGAAATATTGGTCACATTCAAACGAGCAATCAATACGACCGGCTCCAAACATCCTGTACTTTCAACCGAAATCACTTCATCTGAATGTATATTTCAAGATCTTGTGAGAATTTTTTGCGACTAATTGCGAGAAATCCGCTCCAACGAGAAAAATGCTGACCTTTTAGATGCGTGGGTATGCTCGAGAAAATTGTCAAGATTTGTAGCAATTGAATTGGAACTAAAACGGGTTCTTCGTGTTGGAAAATGTTGTGAAGGAATCGAAACACATATTTAACAAATATCACAATGTTTCGCTTCGCTCTCAGTGAAAATTGGGAAAGCTGCAAAGGAATTTATCAGAAATGTTTCTGGAACTGAACCCTGCATCAAATTGCAAGATGAGAGTGAACTAACTAAAGCAATGATGATATCAATTCTGCCCTGTGTGATATCACAATTACTTCTTCAGAAGGTAGCTCATGACCTTCTCAGTAGCCAATGATCTTATTCCTTTGTTGATGACACTTCTATTTTAAAAATCCGTATGTGTTCCTATTGTATATCCCATCGAGACGATTTCAAAATAATGAATGTAAAATAAAACATAAAATTATCATTAATACTGTTGGTATATGAAAATATGTATATCCTGCACCACTTACTTATTTTACTATTATAAATAACATGTACTGGAAAATTAAGAAATCTGCTGCACTTCACTATCAACTGAGTAGCTAAGTAATTTGGCTTATCTGGAAATAGGTGAAGAGGCATACAACCTTTTAGAAACTTAGGACCACTGCTACCTCCTTCTTCAACATATAAGTAACTACCTACGTTCCAAAGACATTAATTGCTGTAATCAAATTGACCTGTGATTGACTGCTATCTGTGCGCTACTGTATGTGCTCTGCTGCATTATAAACTCGTTTTCGAAGTGTTTCAGTTATCCTTTTTGTTCACTTATTTCCAAACTGTCTTAGTGATGTTTCGGGATAGTTTTAACTAGTTTAAGACTATTAGGTACATGGTCCTTGTGAAAAGTACATCTCATTAGACAAGATTCTGGTGTTTATACACAATATTCACAATCATTAAAAAAACTGTAGTAGTGATCCTGCTTTGCTGCCCATAGAGGCAATAAAATATTAAGCCCCACCCACTTGGTTCTAATTGGCCTGAGTGCCATCTGATCTCATTCGCTTTTTAACGTTTATTGCTATCAAAACTACTCTCGATTTTTCCCGTAATAAACGGTCATTAACACTCACGCATGTGTATTATTTCTCTGCCTAAACAACAAAAACTAAGGCAGATTTGGCAAGCAAACCAGTAAATTATTAGCAGTGTAGATACTATAATATTTCGATGTTACTCAACAAATATTGTTTTAACTGATAACTTGTGATTGTGATCTATTCTGTGTTTGGCTGTGTTAAAAATTAGTTTCCTAGGCGCTTAAGTTATTCTTTTCGTTCACCTATTTCCAAACAGTGATATTTTGGGACAGTTTCGGCTAGTTGAAGACTAGTTGGTACAAGTTCAAAGTGAAGAGTACATCTCAGTAGGCAAGATTCAGGTGTTCATATGGAAATATTCACTATTAGTAAAAAAGTAAGCCTTATTAGGGAAGCAATTGTCAGTATATTACAGTATTTGTGTTGGTACGAGTATGAACTTACTGACGAAGCATTTGCCGTCCTTGCTTCCACGTAAAGTTACTAACAGAAGAAAATGGCTGTTCGGCATCAGCAGTGACTTCAGGACCTCCTTCTTCAAACACGGGTGGTCTCATGTCGCCCTGCACCAAGTCCGTTCCGTACTTCAGCTTGTGGAACTTGGCTCTGAGGCAGAAAATCACCATTGAAATGAGTTTATGGAACAACAGATCTAAATAGGAAATGGCATCCAAAATATATTAAACTAGAATATCAACTAAGTTTTCAAATTAGACTGTTATGATGGGAGACGAAAAGAGTGTACATTGAAAGAAAAAGCATGCACTCGTAAACCATATTGCTTGTGGGCTCACCCATTTGACAAGAGATACGATAAAGGAATAAATTTCAACAAATTGCCAGCAAGTACTAAAATAAACTTGAAGGGGATTTTGACAAATCCGATTCTAAAGTAAAAAGTGGCTCTAACATTAACTACTTCATTTCCCACTGAGGAATACAGTAAAATGTACAGATGTCATGTCATGTCTCACAATAAACTGACTTCTAAAATTACCTTTCTTGTTTGAGAGCGTACTCCAGCATTTTAATCCTTCTAACCAGATCATCTTTGAGTTTTTCCTGCCCTTTGCGCTCTCCCTGAAGAAACGCTATTCTCGCCTGCACAAACAAAAGAAATTAAGGTGTAAAGATGATGATTATGAAGGCACATTGAAAAAAAAAAATCAAAAGGTCGAATTTCAACCTGTTGTAAACTTTTAAAATCAAATTAAAGTTTGATCACTATAAATTGGTGATTGGGAAATTAATTCCAGAATAATAGTATTGAAAATTTCTACCGCACGTCATGGAGACTAAAAACTGAAAACATGTGGAGTTGAATCACACCACACTTTTCCACCCTTCAAGGATTATTAAGTTCTGGATCCAGTTAAGGATTGTTCAGTTCTACTCGGAGGTGTCGCGGACGTCGCCAGCCGTCCTCTAGAGAGGATCGGAACTAGGTCTGGCGATTTCGCTCGTGGCTTCCCATTGCCTCACGCCCCTGGGTTGGGAGCGATTTGGATTCACATGATATCGAGATCAGAGGTGAACTGTCTAACGACAGGACAGGTATACAACACTTGATAGGATTTTAGCCCTAATCATTGGTGCCTGCCGGATTCGAACCGGGCAAATCAGTACCTACTCCCACTGAAAGTAAACAGCCAAAGGACAGATGCCTTAGCTCGCTCGGACAACCTGTCCCCTGTAAAGGCATTCATCTTTCTCTTGTTGAACGCCGCAAAAGTTCATCATTTGGCAGTGGAGGAGAATCAGCTTAAGGCTGCGAAGGGGAGCCATGCTCTCGATACTGAAGAGGTGATCGCAGAAATTGACCAAGAGTAGGAGGCCATCATTTTCAAAATCCAGGGCCGTTACTTGATTTGAATTTCTACCAGAAATGTCATCGGTGTTGGAAAACTCTGATGGGGAGTATCCACGAGGTGCAAGGTGTTTCAGAGACACAGTTACCTCCCGTCCATCTTCCAGTTGCAATCTCGCGTTTTGCAGATTAACATTAAAGAGTTTTACTCCTCCAACTAGCGGTTCATACTTCCTGGAGCGCACTTGCTTCTTCATTAGTACTTTTGATGAAGGGAAAAGTCGAGAGGGTGGAGTATCGCCGTTGGTAGATCCCCTGTTATGTTTAAACATCCTGGCATGGGGTGTGGTGTTTCATTGAGAGGATTAGCCAAGGAAAAACTTCCCCAGAATCTCCAACGGTAAAAGAAAAACACATTTTCCACATGAATGTTTTTGAAGAAAATCATGCTTGAATGTAGGAAATTGACGTTTTTCATCCAAAACTTACTTGCTTAAAAAAATTATTTTGGCGATGGGTTGGATATGTAAGTTTTTCACTGAATCGAATGGTGACCCTTTCTGGCCTCCTCGCTCAACAAACAAAGGCCATTCTCCTGGGCGATCCATTAAAATTTAGGTGAAAATTCAAAAAAAGGAAAAAAGGAAAATTTCAAAAAAGGAAAAGGGAATGAAAAACTTTTATTACTAAGGAGACATTAGTAAAAACCCCAATTTTCCAAATTCAAACGTCAGTTTGTCCTCTAAGATCCCACGTAAAATTGAGTATGATTAGACCGTTTAATTAAAAAGCTGAGGGCTTATTTTGGGCGCTAAATCATATTTTACAGGCTCAATTTAACGAGCAGAATTTTAGTAGACTTCAGACATTGACTGGGCTACAACGATCGAATGTGAAAAGATTGTTTGGAGTGGATTGCACTAAAACAAGATGATAACGGATATTGAAACGATAAGATTGATAAGAGATCAACTTCTTTTCCCTTATTGATTGAGAGGTATTGCTGTTCTAATTTAGGTTCTGCGGGGAAGGGGGGGGGGATATAATTTCGTGGAAGATATAATAATAAGTGATTAGGTAAGAAGTAGGAAGTAGCGAGCCCCCAAGTAGTAACTAGGTAGCTAGTCTAAAAAAGCAGTACATATCAGGAGTACTCAAGGGCTTCTATGTACAGCAGTATCACATAGCAAAAAGCTATAAATCTGGCCACTCAAATTATGGTAGCTCTAGTGAGCTAAAGTCGAAATCACGAAAAAAGTGAACACCCTAATAAAGACATATTCAACTGTGTATCGTTTATTGCAAATAACAGTTAATGTATTGTTTATTGAACGTGCTTGAATCAATGATATGAGTAGGTTAGTGATATTGACTATGCGGGCGTTGATGTTAACTCATGACCGTCTATAACTGGAACAGCTCGATACGACTTCCGTTTACTGCATAGACAGATCAATAATGATGATTCGCGTGTGGAACACATCCAAGAAGAAAACTAGTCAAACGGTACAGATGAAAGATAAACACAACGACACGGTTTCAAACTTAGCCGTAATCACCTCCACATCAAACAAACAGCTACCGATTCCCATGTGGTCCTTGACTTGATTTAAATCTAACTTAATCTTATCACCTTCAATAAAGTTAGATACTTGCGGTAAATATTGGGTAACTCAACTAGTTGTGGTAGGGTAAGGGGCTTGGAATAGCTTTCTCTTGATCGCAGAATGTTTTATAAATGATACAAATCCAATTTTTGTGACCACCAATAATTTCTGCCGTAGAATAACTTTCTGAAATCATCCACTTAATTATAAGTGAGAATTGTAATTTTTTGGAATTTAGCTCCATCTCAAACTGATGGGTCACTAGTGGTTTTGCAAGAGGGTTCAAATTAGAAAACGAAATGGGCACGATTTAAAACTACAACTGCATTAAATATCACAATACATAGTAGGGATAGAACTTGCGCGTTTATCCCGATTCTTTTCAACAGCAAGTTATCTCACTGTGCACTTGATTATCATTGAGATGGTATCATATTCATTTCAGGAGCTAGCCGATACGGTATTTGTTTGTGGCTTTGCAGATGGGAATTCTAGCGCCGCGCGAAGGTTCTCACATGACCGTCATCCAGACCGCATTTGAAAGGGTGATCATCTGCGAAGCTCATGAAATATGAGTTCGTCTCAATGGGAGCCGAGTGCAGAATAACGTGACACGTGACTCACTGTGGAAAAGATCGCAATAAGCCCGCAAGTTTCGTTCTGACTATTAGGACATGGAATAACATAATTATTTCGAGCCTGAAGGATCAAGCGACATACGAGGGTCATCCAGAAAGTAAGGTTACAAACTCCCTGGAAGGTGCAGAGAATTTTTTTTGTCGGGGTTGTTATTACTGAATGTAGGGGGGTTCCTAGTAGTCACAATAAGCACCAGTCCGTTACGAAATGTCGTCGCAACAGCCTACTCCGTCAACCTCTGCAGGGACCGTTCGCTCCACCTACAGCCGATGCGAAATTCGGGCGGTCATCAAGTTCCTCACTTTGCGTCGCGAATCTGCCTCTCAAATCCATCGTCAGCTTGTGGAAACTTATGGACCTGAGGTAATGTCCCGTCAGCATGTTTTAAGGAAGGTCGCACCAACACACACGACGAAGAAAGGAGTGGGAGGCCGACTCTCATTTCAGAAGACCTTCTGCAGGAAATTGACAATCAAATTCGCAGTAATCGGCGACTGACCCTTGACACCCTTCATGAAATGTTCCCAGACATCTCGCGAAGCCTTATGGGTGAAATTGTGTCGGAAAAACTGAATTACAGGAAGTTGTGTGCAAGATGGGTGCCAAAAATGTTGTCTCCGGAACATCGCCAAAATCGCGTTTCCGCCGCACGCGAATTTCTTGAGCGTTATGAAATGGAGGGTGAAGCATTCCTTGACTCGATTGTGACTGGGGACGAAACTTGGGTTTGTCACTATACCCCAGAGTCAAAAAGGCAGTCCCTGCAATGGCGCCATGCTCACTCCCCGTCAGCAAAAAAATTCAAGGTTCAGCCCTCGGAGCGGAAGATCATGGCATCAGTGTTTTGGGACAGAAAAGGGGTGTTGTTGGTGGATTTTGGTGGGTTGGGGAACCACCATTAATGCTGATGCGTATTGTGAGACCCTTAACAAATTGAGGAAAAAATCAAAGACAAAAGGAGGGGAATGCTGACTCGTGGTGTGTCCCTTCTTCACGGCAACGCCAGACCCCACACCACTCGCCAGACCCAGGACCTGCTTGTGTCGTTTGGATGGGATGTTGTGACCCATCCACCATATTCACCGTACTTGGACCTTCGGACTTCCACCTTTTCACCAAAATGAAGGAGTTGATGGGTGGAAAACGTTTTTCCAACGACGAGGAGCCGAAGGAAACTGTCGAGAAGTGGTTTTTGGAGTTGGAGCGAAGTGTGTATGACGAGGGCATAAAAAAGGTGGAAATGTTCATAATACATTCAAATTTTCAAGTAATTTGGACGTCAAATCTATTGAAATGTTACCAGACTATTTTTTTAAAATTGACTCAAGCTTTACTTTCACGCCAAATCGGGTAAATTTCCCCGACTAGCCCGCGCAATCTGACTTTTCAACATCCCATTTTACGGGTAAAACGAACTCTTTGACTAATTATTAGTCAAGAAAGTGGTGATGGGAGGGTGGGCGGGGGGATTTATGAGCGAGATTCATAAACAATAAACCCTTACGATTAGATTACAATTACGATTATAAATTATGTACTTAACAAATCTGCAATTTTTGTCTGTCGTACGGCAGAAAAAAGAATTGATGTAAAAAATTCGTTTTTTTCGGCCTAGTCGGGCACCCATCCACGTCTACCGCACAGATACTAAGGACCGAAAACTTGGTTTTTTGAATTTTGGTTTATTATTCAATAATAAACCATTGTAATCGCTCTGAAAAAAAAAAAAAAATGTCTAACCACCCCTGAAAATTTCATGCTTTACGTTTCAAAGGGTGTAGAATCCAAATCTGCAATACAAATTTTCCGTCCGTCCGCCGTACGCACGATTTTTTCCCAAACGGCTGGAGCAAAAGATCTGAAATTTTCAGGATAAATCCATCTTGGTCCGACGACGCCCCAATTCTTGAGCCAGCTCTCTCACTCAATTTAAACTGCCCTTTAAGGGCTGTCAAAGTTTTGTACAATCCCTAAAAACCTCAAAACAAGTCGAATCGGCCTAAATATTTACCTATTTGAAGAACATACTATGAGGAATCGAATGAGATCCTCCCCACGTCCGTAGGTCAAACCATTCCCGATGTATGGCCCGATTTATGGTGCCAACATTTGCGTTTTTTGGTTTATTATTGTTTGTTAGTAACCTAGTGATGCCGATAGTGTCGAGTTGTAGTGAATGTGGATACTGTAGTGATAGCCGATGTGGATACTTGTAGTGTAGTTAGTAGCCGATACACGGGTTGAAGCATTCTGATAATACATAGGTAAATATTATTCAATATTATTACTGGGGTAAATAAGTATTCTTTCACTGGGGTTTATTATTCAATTGGCTTGCGTTCATGATTTGAATCTTACTAAGCTTCGGAGTGTGCGTGTTTTACAGGTGATAGAGCAGTTATTGAATTTCAGGAGATATTCATAGACCACGTAAATCGGTTCTCAACCAAAACACCTATTTGGATTGATCAGTTGATGATATTTGTGTGCCTCCTCTACATCAGTCTATCTTTGGCTACATCGTTTAAATTTGGATTTGGGGAAGTTTTAACACAATAAGAGTGCTAAAGGACTTGATAAATTATAGATGTTTTTATTGTGGGGGGTATTGAGGTTCAATAAAAAAACCTTGCAAATTCTTTCACTGGGGTTTATTATTCAATTGGCTTGCGTTCATGATTTGAATTTCTACTATGCTTAGGAGTGTGCGTGTTTCACAGGATGGAGCGATTATTGAATTTCAGGAGATATGACTGGAGCACGTAAATCTGTACTCAACCAAAATACCTATTTGGATTGATCAGTTGATCATATTTGTGTGCCTCTTGAAATTCAATAATCTCTCTATCCTGTGAAACACGCACACTCCAAAGCTTAGTAGAAATTCAAATCATGAACGCAAGCCGAATGAATAATAAACCCCAGTGATGTTTACTGAGACGCGTAAGTCGGTTATCGTTTCCAAAAATCGACTGGGATAATTTTCAGATCCATAAGAATGGATTTTCAAATCCAAGCAAATAATCGCAATTTCGCCCCCAAACCTCACAATGACTCGAGCAATATATATTCAAATTTTGCTGAACCCAGGTGTCTGAATTTCCACATTTTTACTGTTTTTGATGTATTACAATACATTTAACCCAAATCAACCCAAGCATAATTTTTTTCTCAAATTACACTTTTTTTTTCGTTGGAATTGGTTAAAAAATAGCATACTTATGACGGGAAAGATCGCAAAACAATTTTTTAAGATTACGGATGTTCAAAAAGTACGTTTTTGTACTTGGTGCCTTGAGAGGCACTTTGGGCTCTTACGGTGAAAGTGTGTCGAGGCGTTCAAGTACACTTTTCTGTACATTTTTGAGCATACAATATTTAAATGGTCCGTGTTTGATTAGCGTTTTCTGAGTAGATAATATTCTATTTAAAAAAATATTAATTTGTCGATTTCAGGCCGTTTTTTGCACTTTTTGGGGATTTTTTAGCACATTTTTAAAAATATGAGCAACTTGATACGCACATGAAGTGCTATTTAACGAACTCACACTTTCTTTTGGAAAGCTCAATTCTTTCTTTGGACAGGAAATTTTTATAGCAATCTTAAGGAGAGCTATTGTCTCGCACAAAAATCGAAGAAACGTATCGTACTCAAAATGGATGGATTTCCAAACTTTTAGCTGTTTAAACAGCCGTTGCAGTAGCTTCATTTCCTAAGAAAATTGGATGAAAGCTCAACTTCCAATTCTGTAATGGGTTCTTTTTTCCGGTCTTTGACTGATTTCCGATCAACAAGGCACGTCAAAGAGTTTTTATGAAGTTGGTAATATCGATAATAAGTTGAGTGAAGATCAAGAGGCGTGAGCGTGACGGGACAGAAGTGGCGCGGAGATGAAATGGGAGAGATGACTCGGAACTGGGGACGTGGAGAATCAAGCACCTCCTATTGAGCGGGGTGCGTTTGGCAGAATTGAAAGGGCGGAAGAGGCAGGAGGCACGACATTTAGACATAATAATGTTCCCCGACCGGCGAGATTCATCTCGAGACGTCCTCCGTCCTCCCAAGATGGAGCCAGTCTGCTCCAGGTGTGAGCTGGATGGCCCTTGGATGTTTAGTCTACACGTAAGACCATTTCCCATTCGATGCTCCATATTAAATGCCAGAACGTTTTTAGTCAATCGGAAAGAAATTAACAACAGGGCATAGCCAGCCGACTGGGAACACCACGTAGCTCCATGGTCAGGGCTGTGAAATATATGCATTTGCATATTTTTCCTGCTTTAGTAAAACATCATGTTTTAACAAACCTTATATTATTTGAAGCATTTGGAATCATTTTGAGCTATTTTACTTTGCGTATTTATGCATATTTGGTCATAAATGCATACTTTTGCATAAGTTGATAATAAAAGAATATTTTTTTGCATATATCCGACGTACTTATCGCCGATTTTTTTTATTATAATGGTACAGAAAGGGATAGTGTTTGTAACTGTTGTTTGGAATTCGTGTTCTCTAACAATAGTTCAATTGGATTCATAGAAATGTTTCGACCTCAATTCCTTCTTTTCCTCCACCCAACATCGCACTTCACAGCTTTTGTCATTTTCCCACTCTTGCCAGTCTGTCACACTTATTCCATCGTAAAACATATTTACCAAAATACCGAAAGTCACCGCAAAGACAAAAGAACTTGTTCGAAAGTACCTATGTGCGTGAGTTTTCGAGTGAGACTTTTTAAGGAGATGGAAATGTTTTATATTGGGTATTTTATTTTATATTGGATATTGTCTGGAAGCTCAGTGCAATTAGAGGGAGACGATTCCAGTGCTGAACAGAGACCCAACAGAAATTGGTGAATTTAAATATGCCGCAATAACTTCGGTTGACGTCGAGCGGTCGTTTAGTCGTTTTAAATCAATTTTGAGCCCAAACAGACGTTCATTTTCATTTGAAATCTTGCCTGGGTGACTCGGAGCAACGGAGACAATATGACGGACGGTTCATGTCCACATTGTGGGGAGGAAGGGAGTGTAGATCACATTATAATGCAATGCGAAAGATGTACCGCATCGAGGGACCGGTTATTCGAGAAATTGGACGGTTTAATGAATGCATCTTTTAGCTATAAATGCATCTTACAAGACAGAGATGTGGCCATTTTCAAGACCATATGTATTTGAATTTATAGAAGAAAATTGTATTATAATATAAGTTAGATTGTATCAGAATATAAATTGTATTAGAGTATAAGTTAGATTTAAGATGATGTAAATATTCGTTTTCATTGTTACGAAAAGATTGTTTGTTATGTTACAATATGCTATAATAATTATTAAGAAAGTATATATGTAAATATGGCTCTATGTGCTTTAAACTATGCCAATAAAGGAATTAAAAAAAAAAAATTTATTTGAACACCTAAAGAAAGTTGTTGTTAGCAATTGCAACAGTTTTTTTAAACAAATAACTTCAATTATGTTCGAGGCATATATTATGTGCATAGAACATTAATAAAATTATTGGTATTATATTCCTATAAAACTTGCCATTTTCTTTTTCCACTTTAGTTTCTGTTTCTACCCGAACTGCATAATATATGCATATTATGCATTGCGGTTTCGTCTGCACATTACGTACCTACTATGTTTTATGAGAAAAAAAAAAAAGTAAACAGATGAATAAGGGCATGAATATATTCTTAATCATATGCAAACCTTTCTTATGAATAGAATGTTATTCTCATGTCTATTCCCGGATGAATAGATTCCCATTCATGTTATTTTGATATTCCTATTCACGAATAAGTGGTTACGGGATAGTAATGTAAGAAGGAGGGAGTGGGGTTTTAATTGGTCGACAGATAGTGCGGGCTAACCCGACACTGTTGACAGTTGGGAAGGGGAAGCCCCTATAAAAGGATTTCTCCCGCGTCTCATCTTTACTTTGTCGTGAGTTTTCCCCGCTAGTCTACCGATAAAGAATAGATTTATAAATCAAACTTATCCCACGGACAACACAATTTATTAATGAGGCAGCATCGTCACCCAGAACACAACTATTAGAAGAGTGAATCAATTTTAATGAACTCAGACTTCGGTGGTTTTATCTGATTCGAATTAAGTACAGATTGATCGATTTTCATACGCTTTTTAAGGTCTTCTAAATTTTCGTCGAATACCAGTTGACAACTTCCATTCTCTAAGCCGATTCGTCACACAAGTATATATATATAGCCGCTGCTAATTATTTTACCGTTTCAAAATCATGGTATGAAAGAAAGCTGGGCGGATGAAGGGTTACTGAACAACAAAATACCAAAACGCTACAAATTATTTTACAAGGGTTAGTAGAGCAAACCATCAGGTCAAGTAAGGTTTCTTTTATGAGCCTAAAGTCCAATCAATTTTTCAAATTTCGATCGTTTTTTTGCGCCTGGTTGCGCCAACTGGGTGCCGGACTTGTGAAATTCTAATTCTATTATTTTACAAAGTTCCCTTATGAGGTAAGATCCGGTCAATTTTTCAAATTTTGATCGGTTTTGTGCGGCTAGTTGTATCAACTGAGGGTGCGAGACTTGTGAAATTCTTCGCCTTCTGAACGTTGCCCGTTACCAACCAAATCAGCAGCGGCTCCATAATGTCATAGGTCTCAACACGTCTGGCCACTTGTATTTATCATTGATATAATGAAACCAATGCGGAAAAAAGACACCATCTAAGATTGCACTACCCTCATATATGGGTCATTTCAAAATTATGGGTTATTCTGTGTCACAGAGCTACTGAGAGAGAATCTTTGTTAGCAGAGAGTTCCCGTTTTTTCTGTGTGACGCGTCTGAGTGCCTCCTACTTGACATACTAATTTGTGGTAGATATGTTGATTAGTTGTCAAATAGAAATTTATTAATTACCCCAATTCTCTCTCCCTAGAATGTCACAAGCTGCAGGTTACACGGTTCACGCAGTTTTAAGTCAAGCATTTATTCACTTTTTCAAGTTGCTCAAATCAAATATCGCACCAGGGGATTCTCCTCTACTCATATACTGGGAGCCCAGAAGACATTTCTTAAATTAAGCAACTTATTTTCACAGATTTTTTTCCCCCGATAAGGGATGGGAGGAGCCCCTGGTCACTGAGACCACTAGGATCTATTGTGACGCAGATTTATGTCAGTGACAAGTATTTTTCTCTCTCCCTAGAATTTTTTAAAAAATCTCCCTCTACCAGTAGAAAACGGATATTTTGAGTTGTTGAATTAGTGGGCATCACTGCATCAATACCTCAATAAAATCAATTACCTCTGTGCCGCGACTGTTCCTTAGCTGAAAAACGCTGCAAATTCTTTCACTGGGGTTTATTCAGGCACACAAATATGATCAACTGATCAATCCAAATAGGTATTTTTTGAATTTCTACTATATCTTTCAATAATCGCTCTGTCACCTGTGAAACACGCACACTCCAAATCTTAGTAGAAATTCAAATCATGAATACAAGCCAAATGAATGAAATTTAAGGAGCGTTTCATGTATAACAAATGCTTCAATGTATCTATAAACCCTGATCAATCCACTACATCAAAGTTACTGCGTAAATAAAAAAAAACTGTTGTTTTTGTTTTGATAGCAGTAATTTAGTGATGCAGTGAAAGAGGATGCAAATGTTGGCAGCATAAATCGGGCCATACATCGGGAATGGTTTGAGCTACGGACCTGGGGAGGGGCTCATTCGATTCCCCATGGAACGTTCTTCAAAAAAAGTCAAAATTTAGGCCGCCTTGACTATTTTTGAGGTTTTTAGAGATTTTACAAAACTTTGACAACCCCTAAAGGGCACTTTAAATTAAGTGAGGGAGCTGGCTAAAGAATTGGGGCGTTGTCGGACCAATATGGATTTTTCCTGAAAATTTCAGATTTTTTGCTCCAGCCGTTTGGGAGAAAACGTGTGTACGGCGTACGACGTACGGAAAAAATGTTTATTGCAGATTTGGATTCTAGGTACACGCATTGAAACGTAAACCATGACATTTTCAGGGGGGTTAGACATTTTTTTTTCAAGAGCGATTACAATGGTTTATTATTGAATAATAAACCAAAAACCCCAGAACACACCATTTTATCATGTCCATTGTTTTATAGCTGCTCGTGAACTCCTCCTGAACGCGGTTCAGACACAGTGACACGACCATTCAACCTCAACACATTACTTGCCGAAAATGATGTTGACATTAACATACTTATTTATAACTTTCTATGTGAAGTGAACATAATGTTTTGAATAGTATACTCTAAGATACTACTGTACTTCTAGTATTCACGTTATGTTATGTTTGGCTGTAAAGACAACATGATGTTTTGTTGTTTCGAAGTCAAATAAAGGAAAAACAATTTAAAAGTCATTTTTTACATTTTGTTGTTCAGACCCATAGCAATTCAAAATAAAAATAGGCTTCTACACCATTTTTTGCTCGACTCAAACGCTTCCCACCCTCTGCCAACTGGCCTATTTGGCCATTAGGAGCTGATCATTTTTATCTGGACTTTCTCCACAAAGGACACAAGAGGACTTCAGGATGTATGGGAAGAACGGAGAAAGAATAGGGAATTCATTCGTACATTGGGCAACCTGGATCGCGAGCTCTGACTCAAACGCAAAACCCATCTTTCTCTCAAATCTGCATGCGAGGAGATAAAACTCTTTGTTCAGGACGGCAATCGACAAAGGTCAGTTCAAATCGAACGTGCAGGTCACTGATGTCCCTAACTCACGCATCATAACTGAGCTAATTTTCCCCGCATTATTAGTCAGTATATAATAAAATAATGGATGATCTTTCCTTGCAAAATATGCTGTCAGATCATGTGATATGAAACAAGTGTTCGGAGAAACTCAATCATTGTCACGAACGAACATACAATGTAACGAAAAATGTAAAAGGACACTGCCTTGAAGGGGGGAGCTTGAAATGCTTTGAATGCTATTACTTCATCAAATTCATAACGGCCACATAACTGGAGTGGGCGATAACAACAAACTCGCGTCAAATGAAAATCGAACGGCACGTTTACGTAACTTCAGCTTTTCATGAAAGCGGGTTTAGCTGAATATCCAGTTACGTATACGGAACGTAAAAAGAATCGTCAAAGGACCTACCACGAATTCGTTATTCCTCGAAATGGAAGGAATCTCACGGAATAGGAAAGGGAAGTTCATAATTTATAATCACGTACCTACCACCTGCCAAACGCGACGCATGTGCCATCTCATTCACCAAGAATTAGATTCTTCTTTTTGGGTTGTTTCCATACAACAATAAAATAACAAAAACACCGCGAATCTTTGGGTTAGTGGTCTATTAATGTCACAAGCAACAATTGTAAAACAGCCATCATCAGTTGCTCAAGGTGAGAATTTTGGTTTATTACACAAGTCAGCATCATTTTCGATGTTTAAAAACCAATATGCATTTTCGTATGCATCATTTTTGCTGATATTAAATCTGTTAGAATTGTTTGTCTATCACGTCTCGTTTTCCTGCAAATCTACATTCACTATCGTATATGGGCAATTCCACGAAATGTTCACTTTTCTCGACCCAAGCCATTTCGAGGTGTTCTGATCATAGATACAAATTTATTTTTAGTTGTCCCAAACAGATTTCATTTTTGGTAATTGAACCCCGTTTGACTCAGCAAAATAGCCCTAAGCCATCTTGATCAAAATTTAAATTTAGAAGTCAAATTGTCATTCATCTGGCTGTCCCCAAGAGGCTGACGAATGCCGGTTTTCAAACGTCCCTTGAAAGTGTGATCACAGTTGGAATTGATTTGCTACTTTTTTTCGTAGCAATATTTTTTTTCGTCTGAATATATTCAATAGTGAGAATATTGGTCCAATCCACACGGTTTGAGCTGTCATCCCTGAAGTCTTGCAAAATTTCTCTGTGAAACAAAAGTTTGGGCATCACCCATCAGACTTCTTTAAATTACAATCATCGCAGCTATTAAGGGTTCATGTGTCCTCTTTAGGGTGAGTATCCTACATGTTACTGCGCGTCAGAACTGTTTAAATCGTCCTTTTCATTTTGTGTGTTGAAGTTCTGTGGCGTCAAAACAGTGGAAAGACACTACAGCATATGTGAGCAGCATTTTGACGCGAGACTCGGGGAACAAGATAAAACACCTGCTTTTACGGTTTACTGGTCGATGTTTGTGGTATAAGCAGTGCGGTGCCAACCTGATAGATGATTGCTATTTTTGCATTACTGGAATAAGCAGCTTTTCTGCTAAGACCAAAAGCGCTATTGTCTATCCTGAATTTGACCCAGTTCCTCACGGAGATCCTCCTAGTTCTCATTCATCAAACCTGATTGATTGAAGAAGAATCTAACAACAGAAATTACGGTTCCTGCTGTTCTTGAGGATCCTGCCTGCTGAGGAGTCGACTCCTCACGCAAGCAGAATTCAATGACTTGTTAAGAGACTGACAAGGTGTGCAGCAACATTCCATATTTGATAAGGATCTCTGGATTGAGTACAAACCATCAGAAAGTCCTTTCTTCGTAAAATCATCAAATGATTCAATTTTAAATAAATTATAATGCAATTTTGAATAAACGGGACACATTTGGCAACGTTGTTTTATTTTCCGAGGCACATCTTTTTTCTAAAAATTAGAGTCAACTTGTGAATTTTGGACATTTAAAGTCATTTGACTGAATTGATTTGCGGATAAACTAGACGCGATAGGAAAAATCTACGAATATATTTGGAATCAACACTGAAAATCCTTTCGAAATCACTTGTTTCTTTTCATTCATCACACAAAAGTTATATTTTGTAGAGCTGTGTTATTTTCAATAATGAACCTTGGTGATCGAGCCACACGGGTCGATTTACATTCATAAAATAAAAACAGACAGGATAATAAAATTGAGTTCTTCAGGTACCCATACTTCCATCAGAACTAGGTTTCCAATTTGTTTGAAATGTCATAAAATCCGCATCATGTGAACAAAGTCACTATTCACCATAAGAATAAATAGTAATGTGTTTGCTACCTATAATGAGATTTGACCATTAGCATCTTCCAGCTCAACAAAATTTGTTGAAAACAACTTTGAATATGATTTAGTCAAAATTAAACAAACAAACTACCCACATTACTGACCAAACGATGATACCACACTGGCAGGCGGTCTCCACCCCATCATATGAGGACGGCTCATGATGAGGATAGCAAAATTGAGTTCTTTAGATACTCATACTCTATTACAAATAGGATTAAATATTTTTGAAATGTCTTAAAAGCCGTAGCGGTAGCTTTTTTATTTTTTTTTTTTTTTTAATAATCTCCCCTCAAAGACAGAGGGGGCACGCTATTAAATGAAAACGAAAAAAACTAAATGAAATGAAAGTGGGGAGGACGCCAAGGTTTACCCGACGCCAGCCCTTGGGATATGGAGAGTTGAGGATGGTGGAGGAGGAAGAGGGATGAAAGGAAGTGCCCCTATAAAAAGACCACCAGTTCAGGTAAGAGCCCTGGATGACGCGGGTGGTGATACCACGAAGTACTCCTGATGAGATGCCCAGCTCAAGTAACTCCGTGGCACTTTTCCCACACCACACTCCCCGCCATGACACGGTTGCAGCTATAACCTTGATGTTGTTAGGCGCTACTCCTTTTAGCTCAGATATCGCTTGCTGAAGGTCATTTCTATCATATTTACTTATCTTAGCCCTCCAGGTCTGCTCCATGTCCACGCTGCCACTGACAACCTGGACAACCAGGATTATGGCAGACCCATCGGGCTTAACGGCAACGATATCAGGCTTCTTGCCCTGGTCACTCAGCATATGATACAGTCTCCCTCTCTCAACATCCCAACCACTGGATGACAATGCACCTGCTATCTACTTGGCAAACGCATCATGACGGAGTATGTGGCCACCATGAGTTCGTGGACACTGCTGCACCTCATGATAAAGATTTTCATTTTTACCCCGACAGGCACGGCAGAGGGTATCTACTACCCCACGACTATAAAGATGTGTGACAATTAGCATCTTCCAGCTCAACAAAATTTGTTGAAAACAACTTTGAATATGACTTAGTCAAAATTAAACAAACAAACTACCCACATTACTGCGCAAACAGTGATGCCAAACTGGCAGGGGGTCTCCACCCCATCATATGAGGACTGCTCATGAGTCACTATACGTTAGAAGGGGGATTCTACCAACTGAATAATAAAATTGAGTTCTTTGGGTACCTATACTTCATTTCAAATAGGGTTACAATATTTTTGAAATGTCTTCAAAACTATGTCATGTGAACAAACTGATCGTCGCGTCACTATTCGCCCTAAGAATAGATAGTGAATCATTAGCTAACTGTAAAGAGATTCAACAATCAGCATCTTCCAGCTCAACAAAATTTGTTGAAAATAACTCTGAATACGATTCAGTTATAATTAAACAAACTACCCACACTACTAACCGAACGGTGATGCCACACTGGCAGGAGGTCCCCACCCCATCATATGAGGACTGCTCATACGTCAAAATACATTAGAAGGGGGATTCTACCAACAAGGATGGTAGAATGGAGTTCTTTAGGTAGCCATACTCCATCACAAATAGGGTTACAATATTATTTAAATGTATTAAAGGTATGTCATTAGAACTAACTGATTCATTCACTATTCATCTTAAGTAAATCGTGAATCATTAGCTAACTATAAAGAGATTTAACGATTAACATCTTCCAACTCAACAAAATTTATTGAAAACAACTTTGAATATGACTTAAGTCATAATTAAACGAACAAACTACCCACACTATTGCGCAAACTAGTAAATCTGACAATCTAAATATTAACTGACGAAAAATAAACAAATAAGGTAAGTTTAATAATTAAAGATTAACACCCAGAAATCAACTAGGTGCCTTCTTAACAGCAGAATTTTGAAAATCCGTTCAGAACCCATTCAAAAATTATTTAAAATCCCTCATGAATATGGTTCTTAGATGCGAACTGCCTACACCAAGTGTTGTCACAACCTATTATTATGCAATTCATAGGGGTAGGTAGTGTAAATTACATTTCGACAACAAACTCGGGGATTAAATTATAAGAGTAATAGTAATGATTTGTACAAAATAGCTATACTCATCAAGGAAAACATATTTACGTAATATTGTACAAGTGAGGAGGTAGCGAGTTATCTATGCAATCCCAAAAGCAATGACGGCAGGGAGACGTTAGCAGGAGGTGCCCAGCTCTGCATCAACCAACCTTCCCCGGAGTTTGCAATGATAACATTGATAGGTAAGCAGGGTGTACCTATATAGGTTCTGTTGTTCTCCGATCATTCTTTCATTTGTGTACTGTCACCGAAATCACTGCAGGTTTCCACACTTGCAGGCGATATTCTTAGAGAATGAATAATCATTGCAACAAAGTCAATAGTAACTTGGTAGACGAAAAACGATGATGAAAACGGAAGTAGCAAGGTTATTTTTAGGCAAGTTCCGTTCCCAAGAGGGGGACAAATTGTACAAAAAACCGTGGATATCATCGGGTGGTCAACTCATACGTAGTCAATCAAATAATTGGGATAGAACGGTGTAATGCATCTAATATTAGAAATTAAAACAAGGATTGTGTCGAAGGGGAAGGAGGGGTAGGCTGAAAGATGGGTTCAACTTGAAATTAGACAAATCAAGGCGGAAGATTTTGGTGTTGTTCTAGGGTAGATATCGTATTCGATCAATAAAGAGCCGACTCGTTGAATATTATTGTGTTCCCCGACGCTTATCAATTCGTATACTAGGTAATACTACGGAGGAATACGATGGGAAATACCTGTAATTCTGCTCTATCGACTTCCCATTGGGACCTCTCCATTTCGAAACGGGCCCATTCGTGTTGTATGAAATGGAGTATCCCGGGTATGGAATACTGGAGGCGCTGACCCTGTTCTTCGGATTGTTTGATCCCCGAATTCACACCACCGCCCGACGGTCCGATTTGTCCGTTTAAATTCGCCGAAGGAGATGTTTCTTCCATTGTAAACCCACTACACTGACCTGGGACCTTCATGACATGGCCGCCATGACACCTAAACTAAATGAGAAAGAGGAAAAGGTTGGCCAGCCAGCCAGCCATCACGCACTCGATTCGAGGTTACCTTCCTTATCGAATATCGAAAGAAACTATCGATTGTTATCACTATGTCGATCTTGCCGACTTAATACATTTCCCGCGAAAATTTAAACGCGCGCAAGTTGTCAGGCTTAAATACTGTAAAGTAAATAATTCATGGGCGCCCCCAGAATATTTTCCCAGGGGGGCAAGGCCACCGGGGGGTCTGGGGGGTAAAAAAGTAAAAGTCAAAAATGTTTTAAAGTAATATGTATTAACTTCAAAATGAACTTAGGTGTGACATGATCTGAATGGAAGTAAAATATGACTTGAACAAGAATTGTACTCTTCTCTTATCCATTCCAAAAACATTGATGGTCTTTTCTGTTAGCTCATTTTTGTTGTTGTTTTACTGTGTTCCTATGAACAGACAGTAGACAGAAGCCACTTATGTAGTCATGTTTTTCGTTAACGTGACCTCATCCCGGCGTTTTTGCGGAATTGCCGATATTTATTAATTTTGCGCATACTGAATTTTTCAAAACACTAAAACCTGACAAAAATGTATGCATATTATCCTGATTCTCAGGGGGGGCCATTGCCCCTCCCTGCGGGCACCCATGATATAATTCAACTGTAATTTCAGATATTTTCGCTTTGGTTTGGATTCAATTTAATTTCACTAAATCACCTCTCAAAAATCTGCGGGCACCCATTATATAATTCAACTGTAATTTCAGATATTTTCGCTTTGGTTTGGATTCAATTTAATTTCACTAAATCACACTCTCAAAAATCGTGGAAACCCATGACTTGAAAAACACAGTGTTTTATTACCTTTATATGCTTTCACCACTCCTCACCAAGACTATGCTTCGATTTCCTCCCTTTCCACCTTCCCAGCCAATAGAATTGTATCTCTTTTCACTCAAAAGCACATAATTGGATGTTCCCCTTCTTCTCCTGACCAATGGAATTGGAGCTCCCTTCCACGTGATACTATACAGGGTGTCTACACTTGTGGCAGGCAAAAATCCAGGGGTCGATTCTACAACTAATTTGCAACATTTTTTGTCCTTAAACTTTTTTTTTAACGCAAAACGCGCGCACCTTGCGAAAGGTCACGTGATCCGTGAGCACCAGATGCTGCCTATGCGTACAGCAAGGAGGAGGGCACTTTGAGAACCTGCTTTAATTTTTTTTTTTGAAGAAGTGATTTTTTTTTTATAATACAAAAGATTTGACATAAACAACTGCATTTTCATTGCCACCCCATCACATAACATCAAGTACTTGAATTTTTCCAACTTTCCAACGTAAAAAGCTGAGGAAAAACGTGGATTTGGACCGACAAAATCATGTTTTTTGCATTAAACGCAGTTTTTCTCCCAAAAATTCTCTATACAAATTTTTTTGTTAGTATACCGTTAGAAAGCTGACAGTTTGAGAAAGTTTTTCCTGAAGAGTGCCCGACGATACCTCTATTAATTACAGGCAAAAAATTAACTTGAAAAATGGTGATTTCCGAAATAATTTTAAAATTTAGACTTTGGCCTATTTTTTCACTAATTAAAATGACGTAAAAAATTGCGTTTTCCATTAAACGATTAGGAAATTTTACGCTCTTTCCAACGGTCTCCTCAGATTTGAGATTGCTCTTAGAACAAGGGAGTTATATCCGTTTGAGTGAGGAAAGGTCGAAAACACGAAATAAATCTTAAAAATAAAAAAAGTAGGATTTTTAGCGGAGTAAAAAAAAAAGTTTAAGGACAAAAAATGTTGCAAATTAGTTGTAGAATCGACCCCTGGATTTTTGCCTACCACAAGTGTAGACACCCTGTAAAACCACTGTTTTTTCCAACGTACAATTAGTTATTGTTATGTTTCTGATGATGACTTAACCGTAAAATTAAAGTTAACATTTATAACTCTTTAATGTTTGTGAAATAGACCAATTTTACTACATTTCAAGTGGTTAACCTAAATTAAATTAATTAATACAAATTTTCCCTCTATCAAATTTATTGGGAGACGGCTTTAGTAGACCCGAGGGGAGAAAAGTGAGACTCTCTAGTGATCCCTTTTAGTTCGCAATCGGAAAAACTGCCCCAAAAGATTGTCCACAGCCGGTACGTTCTAGTGCTCTGGAACATGAACCCTTCAACAGGCTAGTGTTGTGATTATTGATGGATTTGAATATAATTTCCATAAATCATTAGCTGGGGGTTGTGAGGAAGTGGGATTGTAGTGCAAGAAGCGAGCATATCGCTGTAATCCATACTTTAAAACAGCTAAATGTGAGATGACCCACGAAACCCCTACAAAACTCCTTTACAACCTGCTGAATCGGAATGTTGTGTCCTGTGATGATTGTGCTTCGCAGAATCAGAGGTGACTCTGAATTCCTCAACGTTGGCCACTTGGTCAGAGAACAATCTTCTATCCTCGCGAGTGCTCCCAAAGATGTAATCATCTTCTTGGATGGCTGCACTAGCCAAAACCGAAATGCCAACCCATCGAACGCTCTCCTGTTTTTGAGTGCTGAATTCGGAGTCACCATACACCAAAAATATCTTGAATGCGGCCACACTCAGTGTGCCGATAGTGAGCACAGTGTGGTGGAAGGGGTTTTGAAGGGGAAAGGCATTGCATTCCCTCACGAGTTGATTACCCTAACCACGGATGCAAGGAAACCTCCTCCTGAAGCACCATCAATTGAGGAATTTTTCCCAGTATATCCGTTGCCCCTCGATCCGACCTGGTATTACAGCACAACAGCCTATTGTGATCTTTCTTGAGGTGGTTCAAATACCACCGAATTGAACTATATAATATAAATTACTGTTTGACAACGAATTCATTGATCTTCCGCACAGACCAAGACTTGGCATTGTTCGTCCCATCAACGACTTTCCTCCCATGCATAAAAACGGACCAATTCCCATCCCCAAGGACAAATGGGATGATCTTCAGTCCTTGATGCCATACATCGAGGGGGGGCGCGTGGCCTTTCAATGATAACACAGGTCTGCAACCAAAAAACTGCATACGATTTTTTTACTGTCTCCCATGGATTTTTGCATGCTAAAACCGAAAAACGCTGCAAATTCTTCACTCACTGGTTTTTTGAATACCACATAGGTTTATTATTCAATTGGCTTGCGTTCATGATTTGAATTTCTACTAAGCTTTGGAGTGATGCGTGTTTCACAGGTGATAGAGCGATTATTGAATTTCAGAAAAAAAAGGCACACAAATATGATCAACTGATCAAAACAAATAGGTATTTTGGTCGAGAATAGATTCACGTGCTCCATGTATATCTCCTGAAATTCAATAATCGCCCTATCCTGTGAAACACGCAGACTCCAAAGTTTAGTAGAAATTCAAATCATGAACGCAAGCCAATTGAATTGAACCCCAGTGAAAGAATTTGCAGCGTTTTTTAGGTGGTTTACTAACAAAATATCACTAAATGCCTTTTTCATAGTCAAATTCGTCATCAGCGTTATGTATCCTAAAATACATAGAGGTTTTCTCATTTTTTCTAAAAAATTGGTATTCGGACCTCATGTGCGATGCGCCATACATTGTAGAGTTGGAATTCACGCACCGTACCTGAAATGATACATTTGGGGGGTTATAACAAATTTTTGCTGTACGATTACTAACACTTATTATATTGGAAATAAAAAAAATAGAATCTAATAATAATAAAAATAAGTTTTCTTAAGACAGGTAATTTCATTTTTTTGTGCTAGTCGTCATTTCTAGTCCGTTCTATGTCGGTCCGTTTCGGACAATTTTAGTGATGCCGATTGTCGATTCAACATCTTCATCGCATTTTTCTCCAACTAGCTCTAGATGTCCGTGTTGAAGTAAGGGGGAGTGCTCTACTGGTCACCCCACTTGGCAGATGATTTCCTCTAAGCCGGCTGCCTTTAGTTGCAGGAGGTTCCTGCCATCTAGCTGAGCCACACCCAACCACTACCGATCGAAACTAGGGTGGTGAAAATAACAGGGAGCGGCTTCTATAAGGTGTTATTTGTACACTGCTCTAGAAGGAGGGATTTGACTATGTTTCCCGTGGTATATGCAAAACGTAGAATAACTTACGATGGTTTTGGGAGCAGAATATGTTGACCCCCAATAGTGTAAGGGCGAGATATAGTCATCCGCGAGCAGCTGGGTAGGCGAACGAGGAGGCCATGAGTTATTGATTTTCACTGTCGAATGACCAAACAAAGTGGATTTCACTTCAAAGATTAGACCGACCTACCTTTTCAGCACGGGAGCTGGTAAAGCGGACTTTTTCACCTAAGGACTTATGAAGTGTTCGTTTTATTAAGTGAACTATTTGAAGGAGCCAGCGGGAGGTGGCAAACGGAAGTTTTAAAGCCCAACGATGCGCTTGCAATGTGATTTGGGTAAGATCCTGTTCCTGGTCTGTCATACCCTCACGTTCGCTCATCGGGAAGAGGGCGACCCGGAGTCGACCGTTCTCAAGAGAACGTTGCACGATTTTCCCAACTGCCGAGAGAGCTTCGACATACAAAAAGACAAAATCATTCGGACCCAGGACTCGAAGGCGCTGGGAGCGAGGTGAATATCTTGAATAAACGAATGACAATAATTGATATTGCCTAGAGAAAATACTATATTGTAAAATATCAAAACCTTCAATTCAAAATGCGTTTAAATACGACAAAATGCGTTTAAATTTATTTTCAAATTCGTAATGGCATTGAAAAGCGAGATATTTGAAACCAAAATGCATAAGTCGAAAAAAGTTCAGTCACAAATATGGATGAGCTGATAATTCAGTTATGAGTTTTCACTAATTCTATCTTCAATTCTATATTCATCGAATATACGAGAAGGTCCCCAAAACCTGTAACATTACACCACAAATTGGTGAATCCCTACAATTTTTATCATTTTGACAAATTTTCGTCAATTGATCAAATACTCCTATATTACAGTCATATTGATCTTAATAACTGAGGAACCATACGAGTAGGTACCAACATTACTCGTTAACTATTTTGTAAACCTGTAAACTATTGATAATATCATTAATTAATTAATTAATTTTTTTGCTTATTTAATTAGTTATACATTTTTATCAACTCGCCACCAAGAATAGTTAATGATTCCGTAACTGTGTACCATTTTTCTTAAGATTGACAACTGATTGATGAATAGCAAAATCAAAAGTGATATTTCTTTCATCTTTACGGTCACCATTGTCACTCACTACGCGTTACAATGGAAGATACCGTTTCATTCATTGACCTTCTGTGTAAATCAAGTATACCACGGTAACGTAAGATGTAAGTTCACTTTTGTGAGTTGAACAATTTTCACTCTCTAAATAGAAGTTATCACCTGTATTTCATGGTTTATGAATCTCTACTGTTATCTAGAAAAACGCACAATTTTTACCCAATCTTAATAAAACAACTATACTGGATGATTACAATGATTGAGGCAAACCTCCATAAAAATCTGCCCTAAAGGGGTCTACACGGCCTATCGCTCATGAGCAAACGTGAATGATTAATTCGTATTTATTCTTGCAACTGAAATTCGCTAAGTATTTGAAAGATAGGCAGGTGCCTAACCATGAGCGCTAAATGGTTCGGTAAATGTTGAGTTTGATTTAGGAAATGGTGAATTGTGATATGTTATATTTGACATGATGAAAGCGTCGGTATCACACGGTACATGGGCGGGCGGCGCTACGGTCTACCCATCCTTCAAGACCGAGGCGTCGTGCAGGTTTTGCCTATCTACGCCCCGTTACTTCAATGACCCCATTGAACCAACTATCAAGAATGAAATTTCTTATGATCGTAAAATCAAATTAGTAATGTAAACATGAAATGAACAGGTACCTCAATGAACGAGATGTAGCCTCCAGAGAAGAATGCATGCAGATGTGCTGTTCTTCGGAAAACTGTGACGTATTCGTCTTTGAAGAAATGAAGGTAACAAATCACTTAATAAAAAATGTATTGTATATGATTTTCACTTAGTCACTAAAAATCCTCTCTAAAACAGTCCTACAACTCATGTTTACCTACTTCCAAGTCCTTGCATTTCTACGAATGAAAACCGTTCAAACGCAGGTCCCTGGAGGGTGTTATCTCTTTGAATGCGGACCGCCGGAGGACTTTAAGTGCAAGTTCACTCGTTACAAGAACTACACGAGCGGTTTTTTGAACGTTAACCAACAACTGCACGAATTGGAAAGTCAAATAAAATATTCACAACACGAACGGGAATTGACAAAATTGAGGTATGTGGTATTGAGCCAATTTTAACAGATTCCTTCGATAGATAGTAGACACTTTGAATGATGTTAGTGGTTATGTTATGATTTCCTGAATGAAAAATATACTTGCGTGTGTACATAATTTGTATTAAAAAAAAATGGACAATTATGCTTAACTACAAGAATCGATAAAAATCCTAAAATAGGTTTGTGGACTGAATATCACATAGTAAACTCTGTTTTTCGTCTACTTTTGATGCAGCTAAAATTTGACTAAAATTTTAAACGTGGCGGAACTTACGTCGTTGATTGCAGGGAATCTTACGAGAAACCGGCTCCAACGGAACTCGCCGTAGTTCATAAATCGACTGTCTCACCGAAAACGAAAGAAGTGCCAGAACAATATGCCCAAGAAATATCACCGACTCACCAAGGAAGTAGCAGTAAGTATTTTGAAAGGAAACGGGGCAACGCTGATTTGAGGATAATACAGTTGAACTGGGATATGTGCTTACTTGAGATGGTTCATGAGTAGGTCCTCCAGATTTTTTTGCGGCCTAAACATTTTGTCAAAAACCGAATAAAATGTGGCACTTCCGTACAAAGTATAACCCTTGTATTTTCCGTTGGAACAATTTTTTGTTCATTCAAGTATGTAGGTACCGTAAAATGGGGTTACTTTGTAACTATGAAGGAACATTGTGACAACACGTATTTTTTGGAATATTTTATTTTCCCGCCGTGGCCTAGTGCTGTATTTTGTCGTGAATCAACACATAAAAGAAGCACTTAAGTTCAAAATCCTACTAAAAATATACTAATAAAATTGATGAAAAATGATTACTCATTCAACAAAACTTTGTTTAAAATTTAAGGAAAAACGGAAATACCTCTGCCACAAGTAAATAAAATGCATTACTTTTCACAGGTGGAAATTTAAATTTTTTTTATAGGCTTGGTCGCAAGCTACGGTGTGAAGCTACCTTAAAAAAACGCTGCAAATTCTTTCACTGGGGTTTATTATTCAATTGGCTTGCGTTCATGATTTGAATTTTTACTAAGCTTTGGAGTGTGCGTGTTTCACGGGTGATAGAGCGATTATTGATTTTCAGGAGATATGCATAGAGTGCTTAAATCGGTTCTCAACCAAAATACCTATTTGGATTGATCAGTTGATCATATTTGTGTGCCTCCTGAAATCAATAATCGCTCTATCACCTGTGAAACATGCATACTCCAAAGCTAAGTAGAAATTCAAATCATGAATCATTGAATAATAAACCCCAGTGAAAGAATTTGCAACGTTTCATGCGTATCAGAATGCATCAACCCGTGTATCGGTTACAAAGGCTTTTAGGAGTTCACTCCAGTATCCACATTATTACATCACTATGTCACTAGGTTACTGATATCAAAACAAAAACAATAATGAACCAAAATAACGCATATGTTGGCACCATAAATCGGGCCATACATCGGGAATGGTTTGACCTGGGGGAGGGGCTCATTCGATTCCTCGTGGAAAGTTCTTCAAAATGAGTCCAAATTTAGGCCGCCTTGACTTTTTTTGATGTTTTTAGGGATTTTACAAAACTTTGGCAACCCTTAAAGGGCACTTTAAATTAAGTGAGAGTGCTGGCTAAAGAATTGGGCGTTGTCGGACCAAGATGGATTTTTCCTGAAAATTTCAGATCTTTTGCTCCAGCCGTTTGGGAGAAATCTTGCGTACGACGTACGGCGGACGGACGGAAAAATTTTTATTGCAGATTTGGATTCTACACCCTTGAAACGTAAACCATGAAAGTTTCAGGGGGGTTTAGAATTTTTTTTTCAAGAGCGATTACAATGGTTTATTATTGAATGATAAACCAAAAACGCAAATGTTGGCATCATAAATCGGGCCATACATCGGGAATGGGTTGACCTACGGACCTGGGGAGGGGCTCATTCGATTCCTCATGGAAAGTTCTTCAAAAGAGTCCAAATTTAGGCCGCTTCGACTTTTTTTGAGGTTTTTGAGGGATTTTACAAAACTTTGACAACCTTTAAAGGGCAATTTAAATTAAGTGAGAGTGCTGGCTAAGGAATTGGGGCGTTGTCGGACCAATATTGATTTTTCCTGAAATTTCAGATTTTTTGCTCCAGCCATTTGGGAGAAATCATGCGTACGGCGGACGGACGGAAAAATTCTTATTTCAGATTCGGATTCTACACCCTTTGAAACGTAAACCATGAAATTTTCAGGGGGGGGGGGGGGGGGTTAGAATTTTTTTTTTTCAAGAGCGATTACAATGGTTTATTATTGAATAATAAACCAAACGTTATTGCGTAAAGAAATAGAACGGAAATGAATATGACACATGGGTTTATTATTTTTTTGAATAACGCGTGATTTTTCGTATGATTGAACAGAAAGAGGATGCAAAAGAAATCAGTTCGAGTGTCACTCAACTGGCGAGTGCATAGCTATTTACAACGCCTGCGACGGGATACCACAATGCTCAGACGGAAGCGACGAATCCCAAGAATTAGGCTGCCCTGCTTTACAAAGTAAGCACGACTGATTGAGCATATCCATATCACGTTTGCCATATTCCTAAATACATAGATATTTGAGTAACTAGCTTTAGAAAACCACGAATTATGGGACCTTTCAATATTCACGACATGAAAAGTCAACTTTAAAGCGATATTAGGCCAATTTCGCTAGTAGTTGAGCTGTTCTGTCACAGAGGGGATGTATCTACACCATATTAATGATTTTTAAAAACATTCGTTGGCCAATAATACATCTATAAGGAGTCTACAATCCTATCTACAGGGCTAGTGAACCAAAATGGACTAATTTAAATAACGAATCCCTTATTTGGAGCATGAGTTTTTATTTTCATCGGATACGTTTTGTCCTTCAACGAGGACTTCATCAGTCCTATTATGTCATCAATACATGTAGAGTTCTGGCTTAGACGTGGTGGTGCCACACATCCTTTCACTTTGTTTCAATACTTGTAGTATGGGCAATTG
This sequence comes from Creontiades dilutus, assembly GCA_031894815.1. Taxonomy (NCBI): domain Eukaryota; kingdom Metazoa; phylum Arthropoda; class Insecta; order Hemiptera; family Miridae; genus Creontiades; species Creontiades dilutus. The sequence goes on from JAVIWC010001618.1 coordinate 825,285, forward strand.
AAGTTTTTTAAATGCTCCCTCATCCTTCTTTATATAAAAACTGGTCATGATTAAAAAACTTTTTATATCATTGTTGTTGTCATTAATTTAATTAGTGAAAAAAGGGTAAAAAAGAGGAAAGGGGAGAGAGGAGCTGCAGGCATAACAAAACCGACATCAACAACCTTTGATCGTATCAAGTACTCACAAAAACATTAAGCATTAAGACCAAAATTAAGGAAAATATGGACCTTTTCTAAAAACTGTTGTTAACTTATCTGGCGTAATGAAACCCCAAGGAAATCATTTAGTAGTTGTACTAAATTAATAAACCCCTAGTGCCCTGTTTCTCCTTTCACATCGTCTAATTCGTCTTGTAAGGTCTAAATGCTTTGGGATTCTGTTCCTGTCCGTTTGAAACGCCCGAATACAGCAAGCGAGGTTTAGTTTAGTTAGCCATCGGTTTCAGAGGTTCAATAGCTTATTGCGGTTCAGATAGGTTGTGTCCAATATTTTTCATTAAGATTGCCCAGAAAATCCGTATAATCGACCGAATGCCCATTTCTGATTCAATTCCCCACAAGCCATAGTTATGTAAGCACCTAGTGCCTACCCTCACAACCACTCGAGGCCCTTACGATGAAGGATTTTTTGGGAAGTCATCCTCACCACATACAAATAAATACTTAGATAGAAAAATTAGAATTGTATTTGAAGAATTATATCAATTTCACATTTTTCTCGATAGCAACAATCATGGCTCCAGCGAAACATGTACACCCCACGTCTCCACCCATCATCCGGCACCAACCTCAAGAGTACATACCGGAAACAGAACTCAGTGGAGAAAGTGTGAACGCAAATAGAGAAATTAGCGCTGTACCTGTGAGAAAGCAGTGGCCTTCGAGTGAAGATTACGGTAAAAATAATCGAATAAAAATCGTATTTATGTAAGTTCTGCAGTCCATTGCTTTATAAACAGGCACCAACTCAGAAACGAAGTTGTTTTTTTTAAATAATAAGAGCTATCTCTACGCTTTTGTGGCAGGTTGTCCAGATCAAAAATCTCCTCCTCCCCCCACCATGGGTTGGCAACAACGGGACCAGCTAAGGACTAATGCATTTTTCAATCCTAAATTATGATCCTCTTCAATAAACAATATCCTTCCACCCCAGTGTGTTACCATACTTGTTGATGAATTTGAATTATTCAAAACAATTTGTGTCAGAATGAGACCGAACAGCACAGAATTCGTCAGTGTTTCAACGTGTTTATCATAGGGCAGATTTTCCCCTCTGGCCAAAAAATAGGTGTTTAAAAAAATGCTATCCATATAAAGAACTCGTCATCCTATGTCATGCCATTGCCATGGTCTCCCCAGGTGGTCGAACTACTAAGAAACCGCGGTTAGATTGTAGTTCTCGATGTCTGTTTAGCTCTTTTTTAGTAAGAGTTTATAATAAACTATTGTTTGATGTAGCAGTAGCAAGGAATCAACAGAGCATGAGCGGAGCCTACCCACCGAAAATATCTTCATTGGGAGGTCAAATGAGCGGACTCAACATTCAGGATGTTCCGAGAGCGGGTTACGGACGCGAAGGCGAAGAGCTGGTGAATTACCACGGGCCAGACCCCTCCGCTGCCTGGAGCGCCTCCCAGTATCGTCATAACCAAGGTTGACATGAAAATTATTACTTTTATCTAAAATATCTTGCCTATCTCATACAGGGTGTCCCATGTCATATCGATCAAACTTCACCCACATATTCAACAACTAATTTGAGACAAAAAGTGCCTCTTAGAGTTTTTGGTTCATTGTTTTCAATGACTGGACTTCGTGATTGTGTAGCAAAAATATGTTAAAACCCCCCTCCTCCCAAAACTTTCTCATTTTACTTTCAAGGCCCGTAATTCAAAATCTGAGTAAAGATTCAAGCAAAGCAAATTAATTCAATTTCAGATCCTAAAACTGCCCCCAAACCTCACAATCATTTCCAGTTAATTTTGGACTTCAAATCGATTGAAATGGATTCCAGACCACTTCCAGCTCAACTAAGAAACTCTAATTTTACAGTTAAAAATGTTGAAAACTGTTTTAAATTTCAATTTTTGAAAACCCAATCTTATCATTTTCTCGTTTTGACGACTTGGAAGACAAGCAAAGTTGGGAGGGGGGGGGGGGGTGAATTGGTGTCAAAAATACGATGCACTTCTCTCTTACCTATTCCTCTCATCTCTCTTTTTTCAAACGACCAATATTACACTCTTTCTCAAGTTCAAAGGCTGGGTCTTTTCGGGTTTCAGGTTATCCGAAAAATCTTGTCAACTATAAACTGGAAAACACCTTTTTGCCCCCATTTAGTAGATTTCCTCAAAATTACTAAAGTAGCATCTGATTCAAGTTTGAACAAATATCAATGAGATGCCTAATTGAAATGAATGTGCGTAATTTTCAAACGACCTCTCGTTTATTGAATTTCAGCTATACTTTATCACAAGATGAGAATTGCATACTGCAGATTCGTACGAGCAAGAAGGTAGCTTCTATTCTATATTGTTTCAGGAAGTCAAATATTCACACACAAAGGCGAGGGGTTAGTGCCACAGAACAGCCATTATCAGCAGCAACCGCACTCTTACGTGCCTCCAGAAACGTCAATCAGGTAGATTTTCAGTATCCCAAGGTCGTTTTTTCTATTTTTCCGAAGTATTGTTCAATGTTCGTAGCTGTTTCTTCCCAATTGGTTTGATTGAAAAGGAAAGGTTACTACACAGGACCAAAATAAAGGAAAACCAACGAAAAAACAGTAGGTGATATGAACGGCTCTCATGCCTATCAGCGAAGAATCCTAAAATTATTACAATTTTGGGAGGAAGGTTGGTAGTGGGTGTCGTTTCCCTGTCATAGGAGACAAGATCCCAGTGAACTGGAAGGAATGCACGAAAGTACTGGAAAGGGGCGACTCACGTGTTTCTGAAGTTGTTGAAGCATCAAGGAACACGAGAGAGAGCGAGACGAGGGGAAATGATTTGCTTGGGGGGAATGAGTCTCAGATCAAAACAGAAAAACCGTATCACAAAGGGGGAGGGTTGCTGGGCTGTCTCCAGCCATGCCGGAAACACGTTTCCATACAGCACTGCCATAGACACGCCTTACATGAGCCAGAGATCTGAGAGTACAGCAAGGATGGGACAAAGGCTGACAGGGGTTGTATTGGAGGCGGCATATTTATACTACTGCTGATGCAGATATCTCCATCTATATGAATTTGGCCAACGTGTATTATTATCGTTTGATGTGCAAGTAGATGCCCTGCTCCCCGCCCTTATTTGAATACTAGCGCGCACTATAATTTGAACGGACATAACTTACAATTACCAGTTTATTAGGTCTAGAAAAAACAAGAACAATCCGATGAAAAATGAAGTAACCTTCGCTCTTATAAAATAATGTTTTCTGGATGCAATAAACTTCCGTAAGGCACAACGTTTCTATAATTTTCGAACCAAAAAAATCAATCTCGAGAAACTCAAATTCTATATACCTACTCACTGAGCATGTTTCTGAATTATCGCATCTTGACATTATAAATTTTCGTACTTTTCTAAATATGTTTGAGTTTTAGATCCGGACTCCAGTACAATGAACCCGGACAGGCTGATTATTCCAAGTTTTATGCCGAAAATCCAGCATACAATCGTCTTTATGGAGGACAGGGATCAGTGCTAAATAGCTGGCAGTCCCCACCCAAGCCTCACAATATGAACAGTAAGAATTTATCTTATACATTGATGACAATTAGGTATACATCTGATTTAATTTGTCTATGGTTTAACGAGCATTGTCGTCGAATAATGCCTTCTACAACAATCCCACACAAGAAACAAATGGACGTGTATGTTATGTGCAAAGTCCAAAACAGTACGATCCTACACGAACTGCAAAGCATCACCCTACCGACTAAATTTTAGGACCCCAGTCACTGTTCTAAGTGCAATAAATTTGCTTTCAGTGCATTCCAAGTTTTCCTGACATTATAAGAGTGGATCGGTTTTCAATAACGAGATTTCATCAGGGAATCTATTGGGCAAGACTATCTCAAGCAAGCCTTTACCGAAAGGCCAAAGGTCTCCAAAATTTTCAACAGCCCAATTTTCAATAGCACACTGTTAGAATTCCTTGCACCAAAAGGTGGATTAGTGCACAAAACTAGTGATATTTGACCATACAATACTTTCAAGTTAAGAGACCATCCAAGATTAAACCAAACTAATTGTGGACATAAATCAATTAGAAGACACAGCGCTATAGCGATGCCCGATCCCGTCTTCTGGAAGGAATCACGCAACTGGATATTCAGAAGCCTTACAACCTGGACAACTTGCTTGCCTAAAATGAAATAGTCGTTTATGAAAACATTTTCACGTATTTCCAAGACATTGACCGTGCAGTGTGATTTAGATCAAGATTCCAGTAAACTATAATACCCATTGTGTACCTACGATGATATAATATGTTCATGTACATGACTAAATTACCAACTTAGGCCGAATGTAAAAATTTTTACGACGCCAATAAAGAGTTAAAAACAAAAAGACACAAAGAGTATAAGAAAAGTTGCTTTGCCATGGTAATCGTTTCACAATTTTGGAAATTGCACATAACAAAAATACATAATAGGATTGCTAGCCGAAGTAAGGGTATGAATGAGGATCTATTTTATAGATGCTCATGATGCTATCAGCAATAAGCTCCTGTTGAAATGATTTGACGTTCGGTAATTGATTCGATGATTTATTGATTGACTCTCCTCCGCCACTAGTAAGGTTAAATAACACTAAAGTGTAAATAGGAAACTTTGTTCTAATAGTTCCAGAACAGTCAGTTCCTCAAGGCCCAGATGAAATATCGGGAGGTCGGAGCGAGGTTCCGCAGAGCGGACCTTACCCAGATTATTACTACGAAGAAATGTACAAGAACAAGATGCAGCAGCAACAGCAACCGTATCAAGCTCCTCCTCAGACCATCTATCAGCAGCAGAATGAGTTGGTTGCTCCTCAAAAACCAGTGCAACCCAAGGTAAAATCATTAGCTAAAATAAAATTAAAAACGCTGCAAATTCTTTCACTGGGGTTTATTGTTCAATTGGCTTGCGTTCATGATTTGAATTTATACTACTAAGCTTTTTAGTGTGCGTGTTTCACAGGATAGAGCGATTATTGAATTTCAGGAGATATGCATGGAGCACGTAAATCTGTTCTCAACCAAAATACCTATTTGGATTGATCAGTTGATCATATTTGTGTGCCTTCTGAAATTCAATAATCGCTCTACCCTGTGAAACACGCTCACTCCAAAGTTTAGTAGAAATTCAAATAATGAACGCAAGCCAATTGAATAATAAACCCCAGAGGAAGAATACTTATTTACCCCACTAATAATATTGAATAATATTTACCTATATATCATCAGCGTTTCATGCATATCAGAATGCTTCAACCCGTGTATCGGCTATAAACTACAAGTATCAACATCGGCTATCACTCCAGTATCCATATTCACTACAACTCAACGCTATCGGCATCACTAGGTTACAAACAAACAATAATAACCCAAAAAACGCAAATGTTGGCACCATAAATCGGACCATACATCGGGAATGGTTTGACCTACGGACGTGGGGAGGGTCTCATTCGATTCCTCATGGTATGTTCTTCGAATAGGTAAATATTTAGGCTGATTCGACTTGTTTTGAGGTTTTTAGGGATTTTACAAAACTTAGACAGCCCTTAAAGGGCACTTTAAATTGAGTGAGAGAGCTGGGCCAAGAATTGGTGCGTCGCCGGACCAACATGGATTTTTCCTGAAAATTTCAGCTTTTTTGCTTCAGCCGTTTGGGAGAAATCGTGCGTACGGCGGACGGACGGAACATTTTTTATTGCAGATTCGGATTCTACACCCTTTGAAACGTAAACCATTAAATTTTCAGGGGAGGTTAGAATTTTTTTCCAGAGCGATTACAATGGTTTATTATTGAATAATAAACCAAAATCTACCTGTCAACTTAATCGTTGAGATTATGCAAAGAATATCTGGGGACTGGAATTTATTTTAGCGTTTTTGTGGCTCTGTGTTCAGATTTTTCCTCTTTTTTTCATAATTCTACTGTCAAGCAATTCGTACCACCTACAACTTTATGTGAAGGCTGTCAGGAAAGAAAGGGGAGATACATTTCGTTAAAGCCGGAGTGCAAAACACATTGGTACACTTGGATGAAGGCGATAGAGTCATGAGCTATGTGGAAAGGAGACGGAGGGTGTTGACCTGGCCCAGAGTGCGAATCACCTTGAACCAGAGACGGGTTAAGAACGAAGGAGAAGATAAGCCATTACGTGAAACATTTGTAACATCAGACAGGACAAGCTCATATGTCTGTGGGGATGAAGATATCCTATCCTTAGGTCGGCTCCGATACCTACCTATTCGCTTTGGACCACCCACTGTCGGATGGTACCACCAGTTTTATTGAGATTTGTATAATGCGTTCCTAGGACGAGCATCATCATTTAGACAAGTTCCAATAAAAATCCTTTGATGGGGCAAGCCTTTGATGCTTGCTACGAATAGCTAAAATTCAAGAAACGTGGAATACGCTTTAGCAGCGCTCACAGTCTCCTATATACTCTTGGGAATAGTACACTGCTCAATCTGTTGGGAGACTTTATGATCCCCACCCATCTTGGTGGTCAAAGACAATCCCGCTTATCGGTTTTCGGGTAGTTAGTCCAAGGTTAAAGCTGTTCGTGGTAAAATCCGGAATCATCATACATTGAAATAATTCCGATCAAGTTGACCTTTTTAAGTAAAAGCCTACCGTATACAGTTTGAATTTCAAACAAGAGTTACGTTGAATGGAAGAGAAAAAAGTTGTGTTGAAGAGATGGTGAGGAATGTAGTTGAAAAGGTACTTAACAGGATTGATGGAGTCGATGAAGACGAAATGAAGGAAAATAGCTTCAACACTAATGGAATAAACAGAAATTTTATCACAAGGCATAGCAAATGCATTTCGTGTGATTTAAACATGGTAAACATTTATTCTGAAATCCGGGAAAATTAATTTAACGAAGCGCTACTAATTTTTAACACACGCAACAAGTCCGAAATTGTCCAATAGCTCTATTAATTTAGATCAAAGACTGCGGATTTATAAGCAATTGCGTAAAACTCCAGTCATCTGTTAAAAACGCTGCAAATTCTTTCACTGGGGTTTATTATTCAATTGGCTTGCGTTCATGATTTCAATTTCTACTAAGCTTTGGATTGTGCGAGTTTCACAGGTGATAGAGCGATTATTGAATTTCAGGAGATATGCATTGAGCACGTAAATCTGTCATCAACCAAAATACCTATTTGGTTGTTCAGTTGATCATATTTGTGTGCCTCTTGAAATTCAATAATCACTCTATCACCTGTGAAACACGCACACTCCAAACCTTAGTAGAAATTCAAATCATGAACGCAAGCCAATTGAATAATAAACCCCAGTGAAAAATTTGCAGTGTTTCATGCGCATCAGAATGCTTCAACCCGTGTATCGGCTACAAAGCCTTTTAAGGAGTTCACTCCAGTATCCACATTACTACATCACTAGGTTACTGCGATGAAAACATAAACAATAATAAACCAAAAAAAAACGCAAATGTTGGCACCATAAATCGGGCCGTATATCGGGAATGGTTTGAGGTACGAACCTGGGGAAGGGCTCATTCGATTCCTCATGGAAAGTTCTTCAAAAAAAGTCCAAACTTCGCCTTGACTTTTTTTGGGATTTTACAAAACTTTGACAACCCTTAAAGGGCACTTTAAATTAAGTGAGAGTGGTGGCTCAAGAATTGGTGCGTTGTCGGACCAATATTGATTTTTCCTGAAAATTTCAGATGTTTTGCACAGCCGTTTGGGAGAAATCGTGCGTACGGCGGACGGACGGAAAAATTGTTATTGCATATTTGGATTCTACACCCTTTGAAACGTAAACCATGACATTTTCAGGGGGGTTAAAATGTTTTTTCAAGAGCGATTACAATGGTTTATTATTGAATAATAAACCAATAGAGAAATAATTAATTGATTCTTACCTTATAAATGCCGTCAATAATTTACGTACTATGATAATTCACATTAAAACTATGATTGTTGATGTGACATTGACTTTAGAAATTCACCGCTAGGCTGCATTTTACGAAAATTAAAGAATATCAGGAGTGTTGAGCATTTACGGTATCTACCACCTACTTTTCAGATAATTTCACAAACAAAGGAGTCGTTGAAATCGGATCCACACGCTTTGAATAACGGGCCTCCAACAGCCCACACAACGTCCACAGCAACAACGGACACGAAAGGTCAGATTTTCATTGTTAACAGTGATTTTTCTATTGCAAATGAAAATAATGTACAGGGTGCTAACCTGAGGAAGCCACAGGCTAGAAATATATTTGACAACTCGATTCTGACAAAAAGTGCCTCCTAGATTTTTTTAGAGGCTTGGTTTTCTAGTTACTACCTATTTCAATTTCAAGTTTTTTTTTTGTGTGTTTTCGATCTTAATTTCCTAAAATGGCAATAACTCTCTTGTGTACTTGAGGAAATTCGATTTTGGTTAAACCGTTGGGAAGAGAGTTCAATTTTCCATCTCCCTGGTGTATCAAAAAAAGTACCTATTGTAGGTTTGTTCAATTGGTGTAAAATCAATCGTAAAAGTGCATTTTGTCAAATCTTCAAAGTGACCACTTTTTTCATACTCGGTAATTCTGATACAATTTTACTTTTACAATCTAGCCTGTAGTCCTAAAATATGCGCCGGAATCTCAGCTTTTCAACAGTGTACTCAAGTTTGTTCGTAAAGTGGAATTTAGTGGAGAAAATTTCGTTTGAATGCTGGCAAACGAGGTTTTCTTTAAACGAAAAATGGACTTTTCATGCAAAAATAAGTTTGGTATTAGATTTTATGGACTTCTTCTGGTGCCTTTTCAATGATGTTAGTGATTCGATACATTTTTTTAACTAATTTTTTTTTGTTTGTAGTACGTTACCTATCTCACTGGTAGTAACGCTAAGAAAAGCCTACCTTGAAAGTACATATGTATTCCAAGAGATGTGCTCAAGGTTCAGCCTTTGGTCCGAACTACTTAATCTTATTATGAATAAGCACGTAAACTTGTAATTGATTTAGAAAAATATGAATAAAAGAACCTTGCGATTGAATTCCAGAAGTGGAAAGCAAAGGAAAAGGCGAGGAAGACCATCATGCCGACCACTCGAAATCATCTCACAGGAAATTAGATCAACTTCACGCTGATGTCAGGCTGAAAGAGTCAATATTGAACCTGGAAGAAGAGCTGCAGAGTAATACGCCTCGAGGAGCTGTGTTGTCATTAACCATGGGTACGTCAAGGGCTGGTTCCACCATTGTGAGCTAGCTTTCGAGTTATCTTGGAATTAACGCCAAGAAATGCGTTTCCCCACTCCGATTGAATCGTAAAATTCGGGTTAACCCCGTGTCTAAGCCCCAAATTATCATGGTGTTAAGAGCTAACTCTGGGAGTTGACCACAGTTGTGATAAAACTGAAGATGTTCCTGAAACAGTTCCAGCCATGCAACATTATCGTATGAGCGAATTTTATAACGTTATCGTATTATTTCACGTAAAATTGAGTTGAAATTTGAACACTGCTTAAAATATTAATTATAAATTTAATAGCGAAATAGCTTGTTTTAAATTATAATCTATTCTAACACAGACTTTACATTTTTGGAATCTTTTGCGTTTTTACCGATTTTTTGTAGGACATTTTAATGAAATTTGGGCTCCAATTTTTAAATGATCTTGTTCATGGCTGAAATTTTTTCGAGTTATATTTTGCAGAACAAATGAACATTTAACAGTGTTTACCCTTTTTTCGCTATTTTCGTAGTAGGTACAATTTAAAAATGTTGACCAATTAAATGTGCCCAGAAAGTGTTGTCCAATTTTTGGCGGAAGAACAAAGTTTTTATCTCAATCATATTGAGCGTTATCGTCTGGGATGGCAAACCAATAGCCAATTGCGCAAGTAAGCTTCAACCTCATCATTGCTGTGGAACTTAAGCCCTTCCAAAGCTTTCTTAAGGGGACCAAACACATGGAAGTCGCAGGGAGACAAGTCTGGACCGTAAGGAGGGTGTTCCAGTGTCCCCCAACCCAGTTGTACCAATTTTTCTCCAGTCGTTGTATGGGGGCGAGCATTGTCGTGGAGAAGAACCACTTCTCTCATTGGTAGGCCTCGTTTTTTGCAGAGATATGCAATTCTGACTTCACTCAAAATGTGACAAGCAGCATAATGCTGCCTCTCATGCTGTCTGCCGTCATGGCTCTCATTTTCAACACGTTCACGACCCCCTACAAACTGTGACATGGAAACACTCACTCTAGCTCTCAATAATGTCTCTTCCCCAAACTGAACAGTGAATCTCCTCAAGATTTTGGCTGGTTTAACTCCTGTAGCTAGAAACTTGATCACAATACGTTGAGCAATTGACGAGGACACCTCCTGCTCAGTTATCGTCAAGATGGATACTGAGATGGCTAGCTCATGTGCTTCCCCCACTCCTGACACCCCCACAACGCCAGAACGTTCTTCCATCGGTAATGAGCTCGCAGATCCAAAAGTCTCGTTTATATTCGTTTTACCTTCGTATAATGTACAAAATCGTTAAAATCCAGGAGTCATTCCAAAATACGTCAAAACGGATTTCCATGAAGTAAATTTATGGCTACCAGAGTCAAAAGACTTTCGAGTGAACAAAAAAATAAACAGGGAAACATTGAAACAAGCCAAGGTGTACACCGAACTATATATTTTTGGAAACTGGCTTGAAACCCCTCTACGTGTACACCCTAAGGAAGCACTTTAATTATCTGCTGAAAGTATTGAAAATGCCTGTCGATCGTCTAACAAACTACTGCATTGATGCATTGAGTATAACGTAGTTTGGGTGAAGGGGTGGGAAAATCTGAGGAATAGGTATAACATCCCACTAAACGTTCATGAGGATATCGATGAGTGGAGGTCGCTGATTGAGAAAAGCCTAGTGGTTATTGGTGACGCCTTGCAGATGGGATTTGAGGAGAAGGCTCTCAATCATCCTCAGTACGCGGCTCTCAGATCTGAAAGCGATGTCGTTCCATTGAACAAGTTTAAGGACTTTCGGAACTCTAAATGGTTTTTTAAAATTAGAGGGGACCTTTTGGCTTTAAAAGGTAAGTCATATGAGACGAGTAGCCGGGAATTGTGTAGTAGTGGGGAGGTTGAAGATGCGTTTCATTTCATTGGAGGCTGTACGGCTCTGATCGGTGTTAGACGTCAATACTTGGGTGGGGCAAAATTAGGTTGGGATGAAGATATGATGTGGATAAAGTCGGACAACCCAAACCTAGTTAAGTACTGTACTGTGGCCTGGGACCTAAGGCGAAGAGCTGTGTTGGAGTACGGGTTGGTCTGACAGAGTCGATAAATTCCATAGGCGAGCGAATGCGCAAAGGTGTAATGTAGGTATTGAGTTTAGTATAATTATCTATTATTATCACCTATTGTTAATGATGTTGTATGAGGGGATAACCCAGATGTTCAGTTTCAGGGTATCTAATATTATTTTTATGGAAGTTCCTAAGTACCTAAGTGTGTGGCAATAAAATCGTAGTACGTAAGATAGACAAACCCATAAGTAAGTAAGATAGGAAAAAAAAAAATTTAAAAAAAAAAATATTTCTCCGCCTATTTATTTATTTTTTTTCTTTAGAAATAGTGAGATGTACCTTATTTTATGTTTCAATAAAGGCATGATTTCATTCATTCTCATTGAAACAAGCCAGAGATCAGTAAGGAAAAGAAAAATGAGCCTAGCTTGTCGCTTAACTGCGAATTCATTCAGCTGTTTCAACAAAAGACACACGCCAGGGAAATAGATACGTAAATCCAAACTAACCACCAATTCATGTGTAGTTTTCTTGCTTATCGTATAGGTAATTATTCTCATGGTGTCTCGTTCGGTAGTTATTTGCGAAATTCAAAATGCCCTTTTTAGCGTATGCCGCTTAGTGTATTAGGAAATAGATCATTTTATAACAAAAAACGGCGCTAATACCCCAATAAATCGAAATTACTCGGAAAGACGAAACCAACGATACCAAAAACTTGATTTTGGACATTTTGTCTCTCAACAAGTGAATATTTGCACAATATGCCACTGGCGAATTCAACATATTCGAATAAAAACCCTCAAATTTCGGCGAGACATGTTACATAATTACCCTCAAACCGCTGATATTTTACAGGTTTATGCATCACGGGGATCATGCTCATCTTGGTGGGCTGCCGAATGAGGATGGTGAGCAAGAGGATGCGGCGAGGGGGCAAAGGCTACGCCCACGACGCCGACTTTCTCGTCAACGGAATGTACTTGTAATATTAAGTACAATTAACGGAAAGTCACTAGTTAATATTCAATTACTATGTATATCGCTGTTAATTAATGTAAATACGTAGACGTTGACATCATAGATAGGTACCTAGTTCAAATGGATATTTAATACACGACACTTTGATTTAGGCGTTGTAATCTGAAATATCATCAAGTCCCTGTGTAAATTGTCTGATTTGTAAATCAAAATAAAGTTGATTTTAATATAAAACGTATTTCTTTCAAGTACCTCCGATTCAATAATTAAAGACCACGGCCGAAAACAGCCTTTTATATTTTTGAAAATTTACAGTAGAGCCAAACTCATGCTGTATTGCTTACTGACACAAATTGATTGTGACACCTGATGAAGTATAGGAAAGAGGTAGACATAATACAGAATCCATTAATTTATAGAAAATATATTTTTGAATACAAGTTTTTAGATGGAGAAAGTCTTCCACATTCGCCCAAAGGAAGATTTTTAGGAATCGTTTCGGCTATAATTAAATTCATACCAGTGTGTGCTTGTGGTTGAAAAAAAACCACAATGAATATCAAACCACCAGGTGACAAGAGTATTCTCACCTGTTTAATCAGGTTGTCTATCATATTTTATTTATCAATCCCCGTTATAGTTCCAGATTGAAACTTTTGTGTATAAAATTTCTCAAGTCTAGCGCAATATTTTGATAAATTTGCTACATTACTTTGCGTATGTACAACTGAAAAAGAATTGAAACACAAACATCTTCTCCTTGACGTAATAGCAGCATCGAATTCTTCTTGAAATTTGAATATTCCTACGTTACTTCATAGCAACCGCACTATCTCTTGTTTCGACGTGGTCTGTCCGGCACGGATTCAGACGAATGATTAGAAGACTGAGAGTCTGAAACATGAAATACACCTAAATCTTAGTTCACGAAACTAGGTCAATAATATGATTTTTTAAAATAGAAATGCACGTACATCTTGTTCTACTAGTCACAAGTCGAAATGACTAGATGTAGAGGGTGCAACCATACGGACTCTCCTCCAGTTTAACGTAGAAAATCCTCATTTTTCTCTCGTATTATCTGCCAGAGATGAACTTATGATTCACCGTCTCACAAGTTGTAGGTTACAAAAGACGAAATACAAAAGTGCATAACGCTACAAAGATTAGCGTTCATCCCATTCAGGTACCTTACAATCTTAAACGTGGTGCGTGAACGACTAGCCGTAAAGAAACCTGATAATCTCTGTTTCAATTACAAAGGTTCATTATTGAAATTAATAAATAAAAAAATCCCCATTTATACTGTTGACCATCAAATAATTTTTTTGTGATGACTTGGTTAAATGTTCTCACCTTTTTGAATTCGGTGACTTCCATCCATGGGCTGCGGTTTGTGAAGAACATGCGGAGCGGGAGGAGGGGGCGAAGGGGGTAGAAACATTTCAAAATTGACGAGAGGGGGAGGGGGCGTGAAGTCGCCCAAAGGAGGGGAGGATATCCGGCCCAATGGCGGCGGGCGGGACGGCGTGTTAGTGAGGAGTGGGGGCGGCGGGACAAACTCAGGGTACAACATGAACGGAGGGGAAGTGGCACTTCCGAATGGTGGTATGTCACCGTTGACTTCTCCTGTTAACAGACAAAAGAAGAAGACAAATGAGCAAAATTACGAGTTTCAAATAACTACACTGGTCTACAAGAAAAAAAAACGTCTGCCAAGTGGGTGTGGCACATAGCTTCCTCGTATCCATAACATGACTGTAAAGATCATTGAAAATTATTATTGACTAAAGAACTTCGTTCAATCAAGCTCGAGACTAAAACTTTATTTTCTCTTTATTACTCACGAGGACCATCTACACATCAAACCGAACAATCCCTGAAAATGTCATCGAAATTGGTCAAGAACTCCCAGAGTTATGCTTGTGGCAAGGATTTCACGTTTGCGCATGCGCAGAGGCTACTATTGATCCGGGAGTCATGAAACTCATAGGGGACCATCTACACATCAAACCGGACAATCCCGACCAATTTCAAACCATTTTCAGACCATTTCATCGAAATTGGTCAAGAACTCCTGGAGTTATGCGCGTAACAAGGATTTCACGTTTGCGCATGCACAGAGGCTACTATTGATCCGAGGGTCATGAAACTAATAGGGGACCATCTACACATCAAACCGAACAATCCCTGAAAATTTCATCGAAATTGGTAAAGAACTTGGTAAAGAAATTAGTAAAGAACGTTTGCGCATGCGCAGAGGCTACTATTGATCTGGGGGTCATGAAACTTATAGGGGACCATCTACACCCCAACCAGCACAATCTCTGAAAATTTCATCAAAATCGGACTATAACTTCGTGTAGTTTTGCCCGTAACAAGGATTTGCTGACAGACAGACAGACAGACAGACACGGAACCAAAATTGTTCAGAAAGGTCTAAAACGCAAAATGCGAGTGGAATTTTTGATTTCGGAGACAAAAAAATTTTCACATTCCGAAAGTGAAAACAGTGCTTCCGCTACCTTGGTAGACTCGGAAGCAAAATCTGGCAAGTTGGGTGTGGCACGTAACATCCTCATCCAGGTAACATGGACGCATACATCCAGTGAAACGTATTGGATAAGATCGAAAGATGTAGAATATAAACTTCTTGAAACGATACACAGGATAGAAACACTGCAGGACAAGTACCGAAATGTACAAAATGTGTACAAAAATACCCAAAACTTTCGTTTTTTGCAAAATATTCATTTATTGTTCATCTACATCGATATTGTCCTACTTAAAGAAGTTCCCACTAGATATTAGGCACTTATGCCAGCGCTTTTCCAATTTTAAAAATAATTCTGGAACTCGATCTTTTAGATAGCTTTGAGTTCTTCCAGCAATGCACTTTTAATGTCATACATGCTTGTGAAACGAGGACCCTACGAGGTTTTTTTTTAAATTTTTGGACAAATAAAAAAGTCTCAATGGGTCATATATGGTGGGTATGGACGTTGGGGCATCATCACAGAGTTATTTTTCGCTAAAAAATATTTCTTGGCATGAGCCAATCGATATGGCAACATCATTAGCGACTTCTCTGATTGAGATTCGGCGATCATGCACAACCATTGCTTCCACTTTTTCCACGGTTTCATTGGTTGTTGATGTGCTGGGGAAATTAATCAAAAGTGGATGAAAACTGTAGGAATGGAGTTTGTTAGGAGGATACAGTAGCTACAAATGATACTATTGCATTGGGCTTTGTTTGAGATGATTTAACCGTTTTTCTCTGGCTACCCTGAAGATTTGGCACATACGCGATCTGGCCAAAATTCACTCCCAATTATCTCGCTCGACCCCATTTCAAGTCTAGTGCATTCACAAACCTTGAAAACGTCGACTTTCACGAAGAAAAAGAGAGATATTGCGGAGGAAAGCCGAAAAAACTGTTTAAAAGGGTGGTTTTGGGTCCCATCTGGTCCCATTTGGGCGCGATTGGTTTATTAAAACTTGAAAAAATGAGGCTTGCTGGATTTTACGTTTATGCATGCGCAGACTGACGCTTTTTTTTTTTTTTTTTTTTTTTTTTTAATGGCATGGGAGGAACCCCTGGTCACTGAGACCGCTAGGATCTATTGTGACACTTTCCCAGTTTTATTTAAGAATCTTTTTGATGGCCAATTCACAAAGTGAAGGAGGTTTTCAGACGTTTCCTTGGCAATATCGGCGGGTGTTAGGGTACCCTTTCCGAAATGCCGGAATCTTATCGATGCAACAGCAGGACAGTCGCAGAGTTCGTGTTCAGCTGTCTCCGCTTCTTCGCAACAGAGCCGGCATTCTATTGTCCTGGCCTTACCCATTTTGTTAAGGTGGTACCTTAGAGGACAGTGGCCAGTGAGGAGTCCCACAAGTTTGCGAAGGTCTGTACGCCTCAGTGACAATAGGAAATGTGCGCGTTTCTTTGAGATTGTAAGAAACCGCTTGGCTTGTCTCTGCTTAGGAGTGTCTTGCCAATATGTTGTTCGAGTCTTGTCCTCCCATTTCTGGACCTGACGAGTTATATAACTCTTGGTAACCCCTAGTTGCGGTTTGGGTCCAATTGGGCTGGACTCTGATCCCTTTTTAGCTAGTCGATCAGCTTCTTCGTTGCCTTCTATTCCTTCATGACCTGGTACCCAAAGCAACGTTAATTTGTTGCCGTGGGCTGCAGCCTTGAGTGAGGTGAGGCAACTCCAAGTCAGCTTTGATGTTGTTGAGAAGGCAGAAATAGCCTTTAATGCTGCCTGGCTGTCTGATAGTATGTAAATTCTCGCACCTTTGAGTCGTTTCCTGGCAATCTCTTGTGCACATATTTCTATAGCATGGGTTTCTGCCTGATAAATGAAGGCTACGTTGCCCAGGGGTTTGGAAAAGGCAAAGTTTGGGCCCCTGATCTCCAGTCCCGCTGCACCATTCATCACAGACCCATCCGTGTACCACACTAGTGAACCTGGCTCAAAATGAGGTAGGCCTCTCTTCCAGAATTCACGATCATTGATGATCACCCTAAAGGGTAGGTCGAAGTTCATTTTTTCCAACATAATGTCGGCAACTGACATAGTCACTGGCTCTGTTTTAATCTTGTCCAGTATTCCTAAGTGACTATCTTTAGATCAGGGTCTGCTGAAACCACCCACGTGCAGCATTCTGATTGCCCCCTGGTAGGCTGTCCTCTGCACATAAATGTGCAGAGGTGTGAGGTCTAAAAGAACCTCTAGAGACTGACGCATTGAAGCTGAACAATGAAATTCATAGGGGACCATTTACATTCCAACCCTCACATTCCCAACCAGCCATCAGCAAAAATTCGGTCCTCCCCCAAGAAGAGATAGGAACATTTTTTTTATCCCCATGCCTTATTCAGTGTTTTATAAAATACGAGTATTTCATGCTTTCATAAACCAGCAAATGTTTTTATACGTTTTCAATCCGAGAAAAAAAGAAAAAGCCTGCAACTATATTTTTAAAGTTTTGACTGCATTCAATCCCTAGTTTTCTTATTCAAGTTGATTTATACGAAAGGAAGAAATCGATGGGGTTTCAAAAATCAAAAGCGAATACCATCCTGGTTGATATCTATCGAGCAGAATTACCTAACAATTAATGCAATATGGGGGTGAATTACGGAAAGAATCTTTGTTCGACTTGAACGCTTGAAGGTAGGAGTCTACAATGCTCCAGCTACTGTCAGTACTGGTTCGAGGCTCGCTCATTGCGGCGAGGTTTTGACTAAAATTATAGTGTAATAACCCAAAATGATGAGGAAGTTCTACAGTTTTTCTTACTGCCAAATAAAAGTCGATCACATGACCCCCCAGGCACCCTTGATTACAGAATTAGTCTGATGGTTAAGTGGTTTTCACCTTTGTTCATTTTGTCTTCAGAGTTGTCACTGGTGGCTTCAAGAGCAGTAAGTCTGGAGCGCAGTTGGGACGCCTCCATCTGGGCTTCTTTCAGTCTTCTTTCATGATGACGCAAAGCCACCTGCAACGAACGAATAACAATTGAACTTCCTGTGGTTGGTGAAGGGGGTGGTGATTAGCGAGGATAGATGAGTTAGTCATGAGAGTTATTTGAGTTGGTGGGGTATGGATTGACCATTTTTCTTATCGAACAGGTTGTTGGAGCTCTTCAAAAAATCTTTATTGCCATGGATTTCGATAGTTGTACGTTTCACCCATGCAACGTGGGCTTCTTCAGCATGTATTTTCTTAGTTTTATCTCTTTAGTATTGGACACTCTTCGAATTCATTTGAATCATCGTCAACATCATCAAGATCACCTTTTTCTGCTTGCTGATGGCTTTGCATATCTTATTTTTGTTGACTGCACTGTCCACTAGGTGCATCAGCTGATATGTTAATTGGTTGACTTTGTTTAGTTTTATGATAATTTGCCTTTGAATGTCAATTTTGAAAAAACCAATGGGAGGTGAACACGTTTTTTGGGAGAGGATCGAAGAATGTCAAATACTAAAGAGATAAAACTAAGAAAATACATGCTGAAGAAGCCCACGTTGCATGGGTGAAACGTACAACTATCGAAATCCATGACAATAAAGATTTTTTGAAGAGCTCCAACAACCTGTTTGTCATGAGAGTTAGCACAGTGAGTTATCGTACGACCTAACTCTATTCGATTGATTGCTCTTCAAAAAATGTTTACCAGCGCTGGCCTACTATGATTCAACCAGTGAGAAATGGCAAATGTATGTTGCTGAGGAATATTGAAAATCAATATTCAACAGAGGTCTGAAAGGATTAAAGGATGAGCATCGTCTGATTTCTGAGCATTTGGATAATTTTGAGCTTTTGCACATTCCTGCCTAGTTTAAAGATAAGGTTTTTACTATATTGTATAGTCGTTCAGTTTAAGCCCAGTTTACACTGCTCGCCGAGCATTTGCTCGTGGCTCAAGCAGCGTAACGGGGCTCTAGGAATTGGCAAATTCTTTGTTCTTCCATCTTTAAAAAGCAAGGCTTCCAGGTACTTGGAAGGAATATGAAGGAAAGCTGAGATTTCAACTAGTAAATGTGTGTGGGTTTCGTATGGAGTATCAGCAGTATCGATATGCTTTAATGTCAAACAAAACTTACCCAGTTTTCATGAGCTTTTTCTTCTGCACTTGTTATGAGCTTTTTAAATGATGCTTCTTGTTCAAGTACTTCTCTCTTCAGGGTTTCGTTTTGATTCCTGAAAAAACCATAGATATAGCTAAAATGGATGATTTGAAACGGAAGATAACTTATACGTTCTAATCAGGCTGATACTTTCGTACATAAGTAACAAAAGGTGAATGGGAAATTGAAATAAAACACAAAGCCATTTTGTGCGGAGAGGATTTTAGATTCGAATTTCAATTTAATATTAACTTTGTTAGTATTCATCTCACGAAAATTACCAATTCAGTCCTAAATCTTATTACGTTGTAAAAACGAAGAAAGTTGGATAGCGAACAAGTTGTTACTAACCGAATAGTAAGTTTCACGAATCATTAAGGGAATATGGAAAAGTAAGGAAGCTCATTTGAGGGATGGTTAGTTTGGAGACCACATTGTGACCTCCAGTAATTTGATTTATCGTGTCCTTGAATATTTTGTGCATTACCACTAATTCACGCGTAACACATTAATTTATGTTCTACAACTATAAACGAGACTTGAAAGATAATACGTGAGAGCGAAGAGGGTAATGATATTAACTAACTTGAAGCTCGCGTTTTCTTCCCTGAGAGCTCTCATCTGTTCATAAATTGTCCGATCGTCGCTCTGCTTTTGAAGCCATAACGATTCCTTTGTTCCAAGTTCTCTGTTAACATGAGAAGAAAATATATAGAAGAGAGGAGGTAGATTATTACTGATATTTGTATTGAAAATGAAACCAGTACCTACATACCGCTTTGATATGATAGAAGTACGAGTATATGACATTGTAATATTTAAGCTATTTTGTTCCCTTACTCTTGAAGTTGTGTTTCCTTTTCCTTGAAATAATCCGATAAGACTTGGAGTTTGGTAAGAGCTTCGATTTTATCTTTCTCCGCCTTCTCGTACTTTTCGTTCAGCTGGTCCAAATCAACAGCGAGGGTCCTTTCTCTTTCTGTAAAATAAACGACCGATTTTCAACTAGGTATATGGAAAATGAATGAGACAGCTGGCCACAAAAGTGCACAGCCCGCTAGATTACTGTTCCCAGCCGTTAACTCTGGATAAACCCCCTTGCTGGATAAACATTTGTTGGAACACTTGAACTCAACAATATCCGCCTAACGCTAACTCACTGCTGCAAAGTGGCAGTTTTTGCTATATTCGCCCA
Source organism: Creontiades dilutus (assembly GCA_031894815.1). Taxonomy (NCBI): domain Eukaryota; kingdom Metazoa; phylum Arthropoda; class Insecta; order Hemiptera; family Miridae; genus Creontiades; species Creontiades dilutus. Next base: position 845,610 of record JAVIWC010001618.1, read on the forward strand.
GCGTTTAGGCACAAGATTTCAATCACCATAAGGCTTTAAGAACAGCAAGGGGAGGGGTCCCTCCAATAGCAGTTCAACCACAATCAACTGTTCCTTCATGCTGGAACATCTGTTACCATTACTACGCATTCGCCAGTTAAACTGTGTCACGGCACCCCTTGCTGGAACCTAATATGTATTGCACTCTTTCTATCTCAACAACTTATGTTGCCACGTTAGGCTGAATTTCGAGTTAAAAGTTAGCACATTACCATAAAGCTCAAAACAATCTTGGTTGAGAATAATTCCTGTCAGTTCAAATTATTAATTGATTTTTCATCATCAAAGTCTGATTGATTCCAAAATCTTTGGCATAAGGCTCAAAAAGGTAGGTGAAGAAAAATTCGAGCCAATTGAAGTTGTTAATTGATGTTTCACGATTGATTCCATAATGTTCTTGAATTGAGTAATGAGATGTGAATTCATCAATCATCATTCAATCAGCTGATGGCTCAAGATCACCTCATTTTAGAAAATATGAGTTTGGGGTCCTACTATTCTTCCTATACTACAAAGTTCAGAAAAAGGTTGCTGTTTTAAAAAAATTGGCAACCAAGGACAATCAATCGAACCCCTTAGTTGTTGGGAGTTTCCCTGTAAAGAACCCCACCACTATGTTTAGGCAACAAAATCTCATTTTTACGACCTCACTAGTTTTAAAAAATGTAACCTTATCTCTACTGAGTGAGTCGCAACCTTAACGAAATAAATAATGGCGCCTATTTTGCTAACAAATAACCTTGACTCTTGCTATAACTGGAAACTTCAATAGCCATTGAACTTCACTCAGAAGCAGTGAGCTCTTAGGCAAAGTACAAGTAATTACTTGTAGCTCTACTACTTTTTCACTTAGAGCGAAAAATGAAATTATTGTCAATTTTTAATATTTAGGTGTCATTTATGATGGTCGCATTTTTTTTTAGAAGAATAGGCATCAAGGCTTATTTATCACACTATATAAAGACGAGCTTATCAGAGTATATCGACGTTTCAGGGGGTGGTAACGCTGGGTGGGTGGAATTCTCCTCCCCCCCCCCCGTCTCCCAGGGCAACCGACCTGCTCCCTCCTCCCCCCAACCCCGCCTGTGAAGGAAGGAGGGCCCCAGCAGGAAGAAGCGTCTCCCAGGGCAAGCAACGTGGTCCTCTCCTCGGGGATTTGGGATATACAATTTTTTGACTTAGCATATTGTTATTATACTCCCTCATTGTGTTATTCACCTATTTCTTTTTAACCTGCATAGCAGGGCCATTAAACTAGTTATCATATAATGTTTATCTTATTTCCCATTTAGTTGCTATGTGGATACAATTAAGAGAAGAATAAAAAATTGTTGCGAAAATGTTGTGTTAAAAATGAATTCCACTTTCTCTGTTAGAGTGCAGGGGTGAAGGGCGATATTTGCGGTTGCACACTATGGTTCGAATAATGATACAGGTTACCTTCCTAGATGTTGAAAAGTAAGTAAGGCAGTTACCTTCCACAAGTGTCTTTTCTCGAGTCAAAGCATCTCGAATGGTGGTGAGCTCTTCGATCTTCTTTTCAGCAGCCAAAAGGGCCACTCTGACCTCCTTTGCATCAAGCCATTCGGTCAGAGAGTTTGACGGTTTTAAACGTTGGAATTTCTGTAAGCTGGTTTCAGCTAGTTCTTTTTCAATGGCTAACGATTCTTTTTCCTTCTTCAATTGAGCACACTCTTTCTCCAGTTTCACACGAGAAAATGTACTTTCCTCGATGGTCTGTAACATAAATTTAATGAAATTGATGATGGCTTAAAAGTAAAATACTATCAACATGAACAAACACTGTAACCAACAAAAAAGATTGATTTGTATCGAACGTGATAGTCACACGTACTGAACACATCCATACCTAAATGACTTTTGTGTATGTAGCCATACACTTGAAAACACATCTAACTTATTTATGACAAAAGTTTCAATTGTTCGTAATGAATTCCAGCATACGAAACATTGAATCAAATGAATAAGGTGCAAAAGCTTTATTCTTCTACGTCAAATTACCTTTTCAAGTTTTGCAATACTCTCTTGGTATTTCTTAGCAGAATCATGGTTCTCGGAAATGGCTTTCTCCACATTTCCTTCCAATTGTTTATTAGCTTCCTTCAACTCCCCGATTCGGGTATTCAGGGATTTTATCTACAAATCAAAAACCAAATAAATGATTTGAATAAAATATACGAGCGCATTAGTTTACACCATGGAATTGGAATGATCAGTATGTATATTTCTAATACCTCCTCTTTCTTCTCTTGAAGCTGCTCTTTAAGAGAAGCTATTTCGATGTTATTACCAGCAATACTTTCTTTCAAGTTTTTAATGTCCAATATGAGGGCCGACCGCTCGCCTTTTTGTTTATTTTGAGAGAGGATGTTTCTCAATTCGTTGTAATTTTTTTCCACCATCATAAACTTTTTCCTCGTCTCTTTTTCCTTTTCTTCTATGGTGCATTTTTCTTCCTGTAACATGAAAAGTTATTTTAGTGATACTATCAACAGAATATATGCGTACTGCGTATACTATATGCGTATATAACGTCCCAAATTAACTAAGTTGAATGAGGCGAACTCAACAGATGGTCTTCTGACCATGTCGCGTGGGCTTTTGATTCTGCGTAGATTGATTTATTTATAAAGTTACGTTTTTTTTTCTTCTTTCTTCTGTAATGTCCCGTAACTATTTGATAAGTACCTCCGGCAGAGTTCAAACGCATGTCCTTATTACTAATCCTGATTGATGTTCCCTGCTTCCTTTGTGGCATTCATTTAGGCGTAGAACTCGTCCAAGTACCACCAGTTTGCCGTTCATTTAGACATCCATTACCGTCCAGAACCAATTCAACCAAACCAGTACAGACATTTTCATTGGGGCCGACAGTACAAGACATGCGCACTGAATATTTTTGCTTATCACAATGTCTTATCAACTAAATATTTATATTTACTGTGTCGCAAAACCCACCCCGCCAGTTTTGGTGAACAATCTTGAGTAGAAATTTCTGACCCGGATCTTTACAGGCCTGGTAAATTTTCGGCAATGACGACAAATAAAAACACTACTTAATAATTTTTTGACTCAAGAAGGCCCTTAAACCTCTTCAACTCTGGTTTATTTTACTTGACCTTAAAAGTACCTACTATTAGCTAATTTTCAAATGATCCAATTGCCTCAACCCTACTGTTCTCTCCCTCTTTCACAGTATGCCATTGTAATATGGGGAAGCACTTTCAAGTACCTAGTTCATAAAATTTTCAAGATTCAAAAAATGACATTAAGGGCATTGTTCGATAAACCCAGGGCCCATCCCACCTATGCACTATTTCATGATTTGAATTTGTTAACTCCACGTCAATTGTACACATTGAATTTTGCTAACGCAGCAATTGAGATCATATAGACTGAAGTTGCCGAAAGTTAAAAATACATTTGATCGAATGACGACCAAATGCAGAGGCCTGCAAATAGTAAATAATGATTTTGAAAAAATTGAAAAAAAAAGGTTGATTCTGAAAACATAACAGTCCTTTTTTGGAACCTCCTCAAACATGGCTCGTAGCCCAACTTTCTTATATCCTTACAAAGAAGATGAATAGTGAACGGCTATTCAAAAAAAGAAACTTGTAAACTAATAAGAGATAACCAGTTTGAGTACTTTTAAACTAAAATCAATTATTTTATAACATTAACAGGAATATAAATGATGTATATACTAAATACACGATATCATGGAAGTGGAATCTAAATTTTAATAATTAATGTGGTGTAAATGTAGTGTTATAGGTACTTTGTAACAGAGTTGGGAAGTAATTAATTACTTTCGGTAATTAATTACTTTTTAATTACCAATTAGACTACTTGGTAGTTACAATTCAGTTACCAATTACTTTAATTGTTAATTGGAGGACGAGTAACAACTCTTTTTATTAGTTGTAATTAGTTATTTGGGGTAAAAATTAGTTTTTAGAGTTACCATTACCAATTAATAATTACTGTAATCGAGTAATTTAATTACTTTTGAGTAATTTAATGACCTTTGACTGATTTAATTACGAAAAATTTTAAATTACGTACAGAGACTCAATTTGGGTTGCAGTTGTGCCCCGAAGTGCAGCAGCCTGTCAACCCATGGTTGCATAACCTGGGTGGACATATGGGTAAAAAATAGGATTTTCGAGGCATTCAAAGATACTCAAGTAATTGGTAATTGCAATGAAAGTAATTACAACTACCAATTACGTAGTTGTGAGAAGTAATTACACAGTTTCAACTACTAATTACTCGAGTAATTGGTTATTGCAGTTACTTCCCCAATCAGGTAATTGTAATTATTTTTTCCCCAACTGTGCTTTGTAAAAATTGGAAGTAAGAATCAACTCCGTGCTGGGCCACAGTGTTACACTATCCAGCTGGGTTATTGGTTATTATTCAACTGAAGAATGTACTTAACATGTAAAATGATGAAAATAAACGACCATTCTATCTTTCTATACATTTTCCCCTTTCTTTGTCGTGATGTATTGTACCTCAGTTATTAAAACTATTTTACCCCTATTTATTGTTAATTCATCCTACCCCTCCCTCATGACCCATGTGCTTAATCTGCATTATCCCAATTTTATTAATTAACTGTTATGTGAACATCTCATGGAAACATCCAAGGTGTAAAAGCCTACAAAACGGAGAACAGATAATAAATACGTATTAGATTATTACATGAAAACAGGTCAATCGGAAAGAGAATTTAAATTCGAATGAAAAAATGTAACAATTCTAACCTTGTACTTTTGAACAAGACTTTTCAATTCAGCTATTTCGCCGTCGTATTTCGTCGTATCGAATGAAATTTGGGTCATCTGAAAAAATACAAATAAAAGCAAACAATCTATTAAAGAATTTAAATGGGAAAATGTAGGGAGATGGCAACGTATGACTGAAACTTATTTACAAAACATTTAGGAAATTTATCAAGAAATTAATGGTATTAAGAAATTGAATATTTCTGTCTGAACAATACTAAGTGCCATATAAGTTATAGGTGCATCACTTAAGTAACGGTAAACCCAATTGTTATTTTAATAACTGTGTTACAGTAAAATTAGAACAGCAAGAACTCTCCTATTTCACTATTATGATCAATGTACTGTAAATCGTTAAATGTTTTGTTAGTAAATTTGTTAATAATCATCTAACCATTCGACTGCTACATTGTTATGTCCATAGTAAGTGTACTTTGTAAATTGTAGAAATATAATTTTATGGAACACCATGTCCTCAGTATACTTGAGTAGAATTAGATAATACATTACTCTACGCATAAACAATAGGTGACAAAAGTTGTTTTAAACCAGATTTCATGAAAAGAACTTCAATCGTAATTATATCCGCTGGTTTTATAATCTTAGTTCTAAGAGGATTTTCTCTAGGTTTCACATGTTTTTATTCACACTTATAGGATGTTCGACCCTCTGCTCTTAAACTAAACCGAAGCTTCTGGCAGGAATTATACAGGCTGTGCCAACAAAAAGTGCCTCCTAGAACTTTTAGAGGCCTCGTTTACGAGTTATTTCAGTTATAAGAATCGTTTTCCTGTTTTCGATTTCATGTCACGAAAACTCTCTTACCCAGAAAGCTTAGATTTGATTGATTTTCCAGCACACTTTGCTTACTTTCTTCCTCCCTCTTGCAAGCAGGGAGGAAAATCCCTTGTAGAATACCATAGAAGACTGCTACACACACAGTCAGAGCATCTGACGACACAAGTAACTATTTGCTCTGGGCGTTCTAGCTCGCTCTACCCACTGAGTAGGATGGTACCCGAGTTATTGCAAGCCACATAACTCACAGGACCGGAGGAGTGTCTAGCCCTCACCTTTCAGTCTTGGCCTACCAGCCTGTGTGATCAACCAGTGCCACCACAAAGCCAACCGCTTTTGGGGGGCAGACAAGTGACGCTTTGCTGTTCGATGCCTAAGTAGCCTGGGGTTCCCCCCGCCCGTGGTACTGGGGTTGAGAGTGAATTTTACCAGTACACCGGTCACATCACGCACCAGAGGCCAGACTGGTTGCAGGCCTGCTACAAGTTCTTAATCTTATCCATAATACCACCATAGCATTTGTCCAGGCAGCTGTCGATACGAGCATGTTCACCCAAAAACCATTAAACCAAAAAGATTAAAAAATCCGTTCATTTAAGTTAGTAAAACAAGACGGTCCTTACCCTATTTCGACCAAAGTACGAAATTTACAGGGCTCTGGAATGTAGTTCGGACCAATCAGATGGACGTGAGTACATGCTCCAAGGTCACAGAATATTTCGGGGCACTTGGCGTTAGCACTGAGGTTGTCATATGGTATCGATCAATCAGAAAGCTCGAAAAAAATCAAGACTGGAGCATATATGTCCTTTTCTCTCTGTTGGGACGCCCCTGACATATCTTAACACTTCATCATCAGTTTCTCACGGAAATATGGAAAATGAAACCAATAGCACCAACTCGAAACTTTTTTCATGCGTATAATTGATTACTCTAAAATGAACACTGTCAAAACATGCAAATAGACAATCACAGTCACATGACTCCCGACCCAAGTAGGTACTTCTCAGTTATTCGATCTGGGCTGGTACTTTTTAGAAATGATTTAGATATACTTGGCTAGGGTAACCGTTTACCAACATCATATCTCGATTTCGTTAACAAGGCTACTTCGGGTTCCATCTACGCTCGAGCGGGACCGCTCGTACCATTTCTAATCTGTTCCCTTAGACCAGGCGGGGCCGCTCGTACATGCCTATGACTCCAAGACATCGCCTTCCCTCCCTACGGGGACGCTCGTACCCAGCAAGATAATAGGTGAGGTGTAAACTGTCAGCTGTATGGAACAGAACACGAACTTTCTGAAATGTTCAAGCGCATTTCCCCACTTGTTGGTAAACCTAGAGAATCTTTTACAGTTTTTGGTAAACTGACGAACATAGATGCTAAGGTTGACCACGACACTGAGGCGACAAACGGATTTCAGGTTTGGATGCAGCACACTGACAAACCCCAAGAAAAACCCTCATTTCTTCGGCACCAAACCACAACTTTTTGTTGTTGGCCAGTGCTATCAACCTGATACTGAATGGAGCGAGATCCAAAAACGTTTGGATCCTTACTCGTCCGAAGGTAAATAGGTTTACAAGGCAAGAAAAAAAGCTCAACGTTAGTGGAAAAGATAAATGGGATTAACACAGTAATAACCTTTAACAATCGACTAACTGGTATAAGTTAATTTAGTATAATTTTAGCTTGATAACCCTAGGTATGTTTGGGATACCTCTATATATCCCGTAGTTTATTCATGATAAACGTTTTGCCGAGTTTCTATGAAATATTTAAAATAATGGTAATATCTAGCCTTCAATAGTTAGCCCACAAACCAATAAAAAATACAAGGTGTCTGAACACAGCCCTAGCCTTGTATATTCGGCTAACGTTCCACGGCAGAGGGGTCAAACTTCCCCTCAACAGAGCTTGAAAAGGGCGTAAATACTAGGAGAAACTCACGGATTCATTGACTGATGTCAGCTGTTCTGCCAGCATTTCCTTCTCTTTTTGTTCTATGAAAAGTTTTCCAGCCAAGTCGTTGTATTTGGATACCAATTCAACGTCTCTCTTCAGATTCTGAAACAGGTTTCGGTTCAAATTACGTAAAATATAAGTCAATTTCAGTAAAACAGAGGGCACAGTACTCTGTCCTATAATTTTGTAACCAGATCGAGAAGTTCCAACCACTCTTTTTCTTTGTCCGGTTTTCCCAACAGTCCACTTTAAGAAGGAACCTTCTCACTTCTTTTTGCCTGTCTAAAAAGTATTTTTTGTTAAAAACAAAAATGTTTAATATTTTTGTGTTGAAAACTTGAATTATTCAAGAGTTTGCAAGAATTTTCAAAAATTGGAAAATTAAAATTTATCCCTGAGTTCAACTCGATTAGGTATACCTACATATCACCACAATCAACTATGGCATCGATAATTATATTTGGATTTTTTCTTGTTGACAGCGAAATTCCTAATAGCATAAATTACTCAGGATTTAATGATTCCTGCTTACCTCCAAATAGTAGTATCCCAGTGAAAATAGAAGAATGGCTATAGTTGTTATGATCATTAAGATCACGCCTCTAGGTGACAGCGAAACGAGATCCTCAATTCGGGGATGGATGTCCTGTTCTACTCCCTGAAAATACATTCAAATTAGTAGTAAGAACGTGATAAAACATTGATTCGGGTAAAGTCAAGATCACTAAATAAAATGGACAACGGAGCTAGTTTCAGAGCTGAATGCTTTTGGGTGGTTGCTATTTTTCTGGAGTGGCAGGTGTAGATGAGGGATGAACATTGACAATTCTTGATTGGTTGAATGTCGATCGCTTTCGTCCCATGGGTCTTCTCAAGACTCCAAACAATAAAATTTATCAAAAATAGTTGGATTGGTGTTTTAGAGTCCTCAAAACCATTAAAGGAAATGAAGCGCTGAAGATTAATGATTCATTTATATAAGGCGCTTGACAGCAATGCATTTTAACTGCGGGCTGTCAAAATCAATTCTTCAATCACATTCACTACTCCGCTCTTTCAGAGCTCTGAACCGTAAATTTAGTGTCCATACTGTTAAGGATATGAGATAAAACCTATACAATCTCTTTTTCAAAGCGGATGCAGTTTGCGAAACTGAATTTGTAGTTGAACACTGAAGCTTACCTCGTCATTTTGAAATTGATGGTCACATGCTTCGGTGGTACAAGTCTCCGTCTTCTCATCGACTGAAATCAAAGCATCTTAGATTTGTTATTAGTTATATGAAGGGGCAAATAGAAGGGAAACAATAACAAATCAGCCTGATTGAAAACACCTGCTAGGAACCCTGTATATACCACGGATTTCATGTTTTAACAAAGAAAGACTTTTTTTTTTTTTTTTAGCTAACTCATAATTGAATATAGGTTATGCAGACAGCAGTGTTATCTAGGCCACTTAAACCTGTGAATGGTATTTTGAAGGCAATCGGAGTTTCACACAGTAGTTAAGAGCGATGAAAGCAGATGTAATTTCGTCAAAGTTTTACAGGTCAGATATAATTTGTTCCCATCCCAAGTGTAACAGAAGATAATGTTCAATTTCAAGGACTGTAGTTTTTACTGTACCTTACGTACATTTCTATAATTCATGTAGATGTTACACGAATCGGAAGTTAGGGAAAATTGAGTTCTGGCCAATTACAAAAGTATCAGGTTATTGGAAAAGTAAAATGCTTTTATTATCAATATGAAGTGGTTGGATGGATCGCAGTTTAAATATTAATTCAGTTCCGGCGTATTTGTTAAGAATAATACTTGGAAAACATTCAGAAGAGAGGTCAATAAAATAAAATAATGTAAAGAAAAGTCAGGGTGAACGTTTTGCACAATGATTTTTCTTTTAATAATAGATGGTATTATTAATCATGGAAAGAATGAGAAACGAAACTGAAGAATGAAGAATAAAAATAAAATGTTGAAAATCACCTTGAAATTTAGGAGTCACCTCTGAAGTAATGTCTCCAGAAGGACTGACTTTGGGTTCTAGGGCTTCGCCGAAAATCATTTCTTGAATACTGGCTAAGGAGGACAGTACGCTTGAGTACCAAGGATCTGAGGAATCTTCTTCAACGAGTGATGGAGGCTCCGCTTGAGCGGTGTCGGTTTCGAGCGGTTCAGGTTCAGTTTTAGTTGGATATGATGGTTCAGTAGGTAGTGACATGTTTTCATCAACTTCTTGGATAGGTTCATTCATATTGGCAGTTGGTCCTGGCATAGTTGTTGGTTCCTCCGTGACAGGAGGGACCTGCTCGTTTGAGCTACTTGCTGTAACCTCCAAATTGTTAATGCGAGGGTCTACGAAATTTAAATCAGATTTGAATACACTCCAACTATTAGGAGGTGGGGGCTCCTCAACGACCTTTTGAGTATCCAAACTGTCTATGACTTGAGGATGAGATTCTGCTTGTTCAATTGTTGCGTTGGCTGAGTCTCTGTTTTCATTCTCAGTGGTTAACTCATTTTTTTCAACATTAGGATCAAAAGTGCCTTCAGAATCTGCAACAGTTTCAATTTCTGCACTACGTTCAATAGCTGGAACTTCATTGAGTGGTGGTTTATGGGGAAGATTGTCATCCTGAGAAAGTTGTTGTGTTGTAGGTAATCTTTCTGAAGATGGTTCATCAGGTTTAGCTTCTATAACATTGTCTTCAGGAGGTTGAATATTTTCTTGGTCAAATTGCTTCGCATCTTTTATCGAGCTCTTTTCTTCAGTTCCTACACTTTGAGAAGACAATGATTGAGAGTCAGGCGTAACAGGACTAAGGCTCTCACTCTGAGATACAACGGTATTAGGGACATCTAGGTCAGTTTTATTGACAATTCCTGTCGCAGAACTCATCTTCGACAATGATTGATCATCAAGTACAGATGATGACAAATGAGAGTCAGACGTTGTAGAGCCAACCGGGTCAAGGTTTTCACCCTGAGACGTACCGTTTTTAGGAACGTCACTGACGGTTTTATCGGCTGCTCCAGAAGAGGAACTCGAATTCGACAATAACTGATCATCAGCCACAGAAGATGGTGCCTGGGAGTCAGTTTTATTGGCAGTTCCAAAAGAGGAACCCACATTCGACGATAAATGATCATCAGGCACGGAAGAAGATGAATGATAGTCAGACGTTGTAGAGTCAACAGGGTTAAGGTTTTCACCCTGAGACGTACCGTTTTTAGGAACGTCACTGACGGTTTTATCGGCAGTTCCAGAAGAGGAACTCGAATTCATCGATAATTGATCATCAGCTACAGAAGGTGACTGAGAGTCAACCGTACTTGAGACAACAGGGTTAAGATTTTCCCCCTGAGATATACCGCTATCAGGAACGTCACTGACGGTTTTATCGGCAGCTCCAGAAGAGGAACTCGAATTCATCGATAATTGATCATCAGCTACAGAAGGTGACTGAGAGTCAACCGTACTTGAGACAACAGGGTTAAGATTTTCACCCTGAGATATACCGCTATCAGGAACGTCACTGACGGTTTTATCGGCAGCTCCAGAAGAGGAACTCACATTCGACGATGATTGATCCTCAGGCACAGTATCCGAAGATCCTTCATGGGGATCAGAAGCCTTGGATTTCACATCAGCGCTATTTGGAATTGAAGTTTCATTTCTGTCTACAGGTTTCTCAGAGTTTACTGACTGAACAGATGTTTCTTGACCCCCAGCCTGCTTTAACTCGGAGTCCTTTTTATTAATTAAATCAGACTGAACTATTTCAGCTACAAGTTTGTCATCAGCTTCTTTCTGTTTTTGTGCACTTTCAGTTTTTTCAGGAGATTCATTTTCTTCATATGAGAAAAACGAACGAATTTTAGCAGCACCTTTTTCCAACAGTGATTCCCCTTCCTTTATCAAGTCCGATTGTAAATCAGAATCATTTTCATTTACTTCATCCACACCCATTGTTCCAACATCGGCAAAATTCTCCTGTTTTTGGCTATTATGAATTGTAATTGAGTCAGAAACAACTGGAATTTCTGTGGTCGGTTGAAAAGTGGCAGCTGCTTTAGGAACATCATCCGACTGAGAAGGTTTAGGGCTGATTGTACTTGCTGGCGTAGAAGAGATCCCTAAACTATCATCTTTCAACGTTTGACTTTCAAAATCAGAATCTGGTGGTGTTGCACTTGGTTCTTTACTGGGATAGTTTGATTCGTGTAATTCTTTTGATGTATTTCCGTTTTCAACTTCTGCGGAGTCCACCTTTTCAACAGAATTTTCAGTAGTAACTGAAGGAGGTGCAGTGCTTTGAACTACGGAAGGGCTCCCAACATCATTCGGCAGTGCCTGACTTTGTGTGGGTTCGTGTGGGTAGTAATTACCATCGTAGGAATCAATGATAGTGGTGCCTTCATAGACGGTTGTTGGGGAAGATGGATTGATACTAACTTTTTTACTTGTGGTAGATTGTGTATCTAACCTGACCACTATCAGCTCTTGGTCGGGTGGACGATTTTGGGACTCTCGAATATAACTCTGATGGATCAGTCCTTCTTTTCCGGTCTTCTGAGACTAAAACAGAGGTAAGTAAAAATAGATATTTTTGTGCACTTGGACTTGGAACATTCTACACTCAGTAAAAAAATGTCTCTGTACACCCCAAAAATGTGTCCTTTTTTATTCATCCAGGGAAGCTAATTCGGATGTTCAAACAAAAATACAAGGAACGAAGTCTTCATAAGCAAACTGGAGTTCATCTGAATCGGTACAGGATCCCTTGAAAACAACTACCAGGGGTCTAGAATCATGAAAATTGCGGTACCAGCATTTTTCCGAAGACGATCATGGAGGTCTCCCTGTACAGGGACGACTATTAGAATTGATCCTGGGGAGGGGGGGGGGGGGGTAGGTCACCCCCAAACATTAAAACAAAAAAAATTAAACAAATTAATAAAAATAGAAATAAAAAAGTAGCTGAATACAAAACCATTCTCAGACCAATCTAAGACCAAGGAAATGGAAAAAACTAGCTGTATGTCTCTCTGTGTGTCCCTGTGTTCTGAACTAGTGCCCTCAGATACCTTCCAGCTTGGTTTAAAAGATCGTCGATTCGATAAAATTCCGTTTGTTGGAAGTTGTCAAGCAAAAAGGAGGGCCACGAGGTATTACTTCATTTTTGTGGCTCGATTTTTGCTGTTCTTTGGACTGTACGAACACTTTTTTGCCCTGATAAAAATGAATTCGTTAACGTCTGTTGTCAATGTCACCTGGTTTGTTCAGTTGAAAAGTTGGTTGGCTTGCGATTCATCATTTAAGATGTCTGTGGATACATTAATACAATTAGTATCCCGTTTTTCAAGGTTTTTGAGAAGCAGCTACAATATTCGTGAAAAGCAAAGTAGGTGTACGGAGACATTTTTCACTGAGTGTATAAATACCTGGGTCATTCCATACCCAGACAGACTCGAAATGTACCGACCCCCTCCGATTTTGTTCATACTTGGTGTAGTTGCTTCCATTAAAGAATGAAAAAGGCCTGCCAGGTCAGTTCCTCCAAAAATGAACGGTTTTGGAAGCTATAGCAGTATATTTTGACGATTTTTTATAACCTTAACACGGTTTTTTGACTATATCTTCGGTGCCAATCGATCAAATAAAGTAAAGAACGCAACGGACCCAGCAGAAAGCCGGTATGAGCGACCGTTTTGTTTGTCTGGCGGATAACGTCCGCAAATCTATAGCGTTTAGCGTTTTACCGCTCCTGGAGAGGGGCAGGGGGGCCCGAGAACTACTGTTCGTTTTAAAGATGAAAAGTACAAGTTTTACGGGTCAAACTGGTGTTGTACCTCATGGGTAGAATTAGAGCGGTACTGACTATGAAACTCCCTTTGCCACTGCTACCTTCTTACCCATACCCGTAAACAGACTTTGTTTTGCTCATAGCTCGTAAACGGTTGAAGCTACGGAAAAGTGGAAAGAGTTCATCCGAATGGAAATTTCAAGAGCTACAACTTTTCTTCTATGACAATTTTCGATATCTCGAACGGTTTTAACAATAATAATAATTACACGGTATTAATAATTCAGCTTTACATCAATAAAAGGCGAAATAATGGCGGTGCATAGCCCTTAAAATCGTTATAACTCCGTCAAATGAAAATAACACAAAACCCGTTGGGGGCATTGTAAAACAAGTAATTACAAACATTTTAAGACTTCGAACGCCTAATTCTACTGAGCGACTTGGGAGAAATCGAGTTTTTAAGATTTGCGGACGTTATCCGCCAGACAAACAAAACCGGCTTTTTGCAGGGTCCGTTGCGTTCTTCACTTTATTACGAAGAAAATCAGACGATCGATTGGCACCGAGGATATAGTCAAAAAACCATGTTAAGGCCACACAAAATCGAAAAAATCGTCAAAATATCATACTGCTGCAGCTTCCAAAACTGTTCATTTTTGGAGGAACTGGCCTGGCAGGCCTTTTTTATTCGTTAATGGAAGCAACGTATGAACAAAATCGGAGGGACCCTTCTTTTATTTCTAGGAATGTGAACGACCAGGGATAACAACAAATTCAAATAGAGAGAACCAAATGAAAATTAAAGTTATTTTTAATAAAGAATCTCAGTTGAAGACTGTAGTTGGGTCAGCCTAGGAAGCTACTTGAAGTCAAGGAGGTCGGGGAATCACGAGTCCGCAGTCTGTCACTCCCTCTCAACTCCCATTCTATTTCCCCAACTAGTAAACTGTGAGGCTCGAATCAGGTGATTTAATCGCCATGTAATTACTATCGTAATTTCAACAGATTGTTAAACAACAGCTTTTTCAGTTGTTGAAATATTCAGGAGTCAGGTTTTTAGAATCATGCGGAAAGCAATAGGTAGACGGAAAAGAGGGATCCAGTGGGGACTGTGTGAGAGGTTGGAAGATCTCGACTTCGCAGATGATGTGTGCCTGCTTGCCCAGAGATTCCGTGATATGGAGAGTAAACTCGCGGGCCTCACTGAAGCTGGAAGACAGGCGGGTCTGAAGATAAATGGTCCGAAAACGAAGGAAGTACGAATTAATACAAACATCGAGCACTCCCTGACTATCGAAGACAACCCCGTATTGCTGTACGGTAGTGAGACTTGGAAGATGAAGAAGCTGGGATCGCAGCTCCAGATGTTGGTCAATCGATGTTTGAGAAGAATCGTTAGGGTATTCTGGCCGGCCACGATCACAAACGACGACATTTGGAGAAAGACAGACCAAAAGCCCAGCGAACTCCAAATCAAAGAGCGAAAGTGGAGATGGATTGGCCACATTTTACGAAAGCAAGATGAAGCGATCGAAAAAGTAGCTCTGACATGGAATGCTCAAGGGGCGCGGAGAGCAGGACGTCCCAGGAAGACATGGCGAAGAACAACCGAGGAAGATATTGAAAGAGTAGGAAAAACTTGGAACGAAGTCATCAGGATTAGTCAGGATAGAGTGAGGTGGCGAAATTTCGTACAGGCCCTATGCTCCTCCAGGAGCTGAAGGAACGAAGAAGAAGGTTTTTAGAATCGGATCGTAGAAGAAGGCATGGAAGGGGAATGAGACAGCTACCTCTTCCCACTATTAATCAAATTATTGGGGACTGTTAATCTTATTTAACCTCATACGCCGACTCACTACAGTCACCAACTAACACAATGAAAGGTACCTATTCGTAGGACAAGCACAGTAATATATAGAAAAATTGCAAGCTTACCTTTACGTAATAGTATTTCTGAGATGAATCTGCTGGTTTTCGAAGTACCTGTACCTTTTCATCTTTGTTTAGAGTAATTTTCTTGGGATCGTTTGAGACTAAGTACGGTTTTGTCACCGTATATGTTGAGATAGGATCTGTAAAATTGTTGAAGGTGTTCTTGACAAATAGTTATGACACTAAATTATATTAATAAAAAATTAGATAGGCACATTTGTGCTTCACTGACATAAATCGTATAACTGTTGAGTACTAGTTGTCAGACCGAAATCCGATAATAGACCTAGTTATGTATTATAACCATGAGCGGTGGATATATAAATTCAAAAGAATGTAGACAGTGTTGACACTTTCGTTACTAACCTCCTAGAGGTCGGTTTCACCAAAAATTTCCCACAAGTGACTGTATTTTACTTTTACGATTTTTTCCGTGTTTGCCATATGACCGCTAGCGAATACACTCAACTTTGGAAACAGGTTGAAATTGCTTTCAGATAGGGTGGCCACCCAACGTGAGAAAATATGCAGATTTCGTAGTCAGCAATCCACACCCAACGGTATGAATTTTTAATAGCATGGAACATGCTTCAGTATAGGGCTAACTAGCCAAAAAATATCACACGGGATGGGTGACGTGAGAGGGTAACGTGGAAGTGTCACACGTACCAGGGCACCAGGAGCTAAGATTCTGGGGAAAGAAAAGAGCCCACCACCAGAACTGACAAAAACAGTTTTCGTGGTCCTAGCTCCTGGCGCCCTGGTACTGGAACCCGTACTAGCAGTCATATCAAATTACTGAATGCGGGAAATCGGAAAGCTCAAGATAACAGGCTGAATAAGAGCAAACTGAAAAAAAGCGCGGCTAAAGCATGTTCCATGTTTTTTGAAGGCTCTAAGCAGTAAGCATCCGGGGTCGCGCAGCGCCGAGTTTTTACTTCACTAATTAGAGGATAAAACGACGTTTGAATAAAAACGCACACTTCTCGTTGAAATTCTTAAATTCTGGGATCAGTACCCATCACTTTTACACCTGCTTTATCTAAGTGAGGGGAAAGCAGACCCTCACTTTTCATTGCAGCAACTAGCTTTCTCGTTCTCACTGCCTCTCCTCAAACATTTGAAATTGTAGCACTCTCTATGACCCCAACCAGCCAGGGCAGAAATGGACAGTTCGAGCAACTGGACCGCTACCTTCCATTTCTTCACGATCAGCAGCGAAAGGTAAAAATGTCTGATGGGAACCTAGGGGATAGAAAAAAGGTGGCCATTCGGCGGGCTGAGTCCGGATTCGTTCGACTGAGTCGGGTTCGTTAGATTCAGATCCAGGATTGACTCTATGGATAGTATATTTAGCATCCATGGATTGATTCAGTTGAACGAACCCGGCACTAAGCCCTCCCATTGCCCACAGAGGAATGAGTCTGCATCAGCCAATCGTATGGGATTATTTGGAACATCAGCCATTGGAATTTGGTCATTTTGAATCCTAAGGACTCATTCCTCCCTTCACGTTCAGTACATGGATACATACGTTTAATTATATTGTTATAACACTACCTCTTGCTTTGCAAGGAGCGAGTGTTATTTAGAGGAGTTGAACTGAAAACGCTCCATACTCCATATTATAAGATGGAGGGACGATAAAATAAAATCTATAAGATATGTTGTGTTCAGAGTTCTATTTTATGAAAACGGGATAGATACTGTACTACTTATAGTATCCTGGAACGATGGTTACTTTTTTCGGATTCGCTCCTGGACCTACTCCTTTAAAGGACTTGTTCTCCCTGAATCTGGCCCCTGCTAGTAAACCTACGCTTAGGGAAGTTAAGGAAGAGGAAGATGGGTGCAGAGGCTGCAGGAGGCTTATTTGACCTCACCTCTCAAAAAAAGCAATGTTGCTAGAATGATTTAGAAAAAAAGGGACTATCCCTGCATAAGCAAACTTGAAATCCAGAAACTTAGCCAACTTGAGCAAAGCACATTCACACACACATTTTTTTTTAAAAGTAAATCTCCCCTCAAAGGCGGAGGAGGCATGCTATTAAAATAAAAAACCGAAAAAAAAATAAATAAAATAGAAGTGGGGACGACGCCCAGGTTTACTCGACGCCGGCTCTTGGGATATGGAAAGTTGAGAATGATGTAAGAGGAAGGAAGGGATGGAAGAAGGTGCCCCGGTACCAGTTTCAGTAAGAGCCTCGGAGAACGCGGGTAGTGATACCACGAAGCACTCCTGATGAGACACACATCTGTGGATTGGAACGAACAAACTTTATTGGTTGATATTGTCCCAAAAGCAATTCCAAATCCTAAACTGGAGTAGGCATAACGAGAGCGTGAATGAATGAAATGGAATGCGTTTATTCCTTTATATTAATACAAGCTTCTTATGATTGTATTAATTTTATAGGTGTCAAAATTTTACGAACAAGAAATGGTAAAATTTATTACCAATTCATTGTAAATTGAAAATCCCTATGTTGCTCACAAGTATAAGACTGGAACCAACTCAGTAATTTCATACAGTAAGGAAGGAAACTCCATACGATGTTTTTTGGTAGAAGTTCAAGTCTTAAATCGATGGGGAGCCTCTCTGGATGGAGAAGAGCAAAGTGAGCTAGTAGGATTTTGGCAATTGATGAGGAGGATCTCTGGAAAAAAAGAGACCAATCGCTTTACAGCCTCCATCCTGATCAGCGGAATGTGCCAACAGTTATGTCGTATTACATTACAACAAAACTTAAGCTCCAGCTGACCGATTCGTGTAGCTGTTTTGCTACATGCTCTGCAAACCGACGTGAGACGTTTTCGAGTAAGATAGCGAGACATTGGTGACAAATCTTAGAAGATATGTTCTAGGGTACTGTCATAACCACTAGTCAGAAGAATAACTCAAGAGTTTAATTTCAGCGACGACGATATTTCGATCCTTGTGAAATTACCTTGCCAAAGTGGGTGAGTAGCATTGTTTCCTCGGTACCCAATTGCAACATGAACGTGAAGAATTAGTTGATAGAAACAAAATGGAATAGTGTATGTGTTTGTACACGGGCTAATACGCCAAACAGGATTATATTATAATATTCATGTCTGCGGATGAACCATCAACCTATCGGCATTCCCCATCTAATATTTCTAAGGACCAACTCCTGATCATTTCATTAAAATTCATTTATTAGTGACGGAGTTTATTAAGTAACAATCACTCCAGTTAACGTAACCGGTGCTAAAACCGCACTTTGTAGGAAATTCACGTTTGTGGGTTCACATGCACTGCTATTTACCCAACAACAATGGGTGGATGGGTGTGGATAGATCCACAAAGTGACTAAAAATGTCATCACAATTCGTCTATTGGGTAATTTTAGAGCTTTACCTCAACCAATAAATGAAATTCATCAAGTACTATACTGGAACCTATACCTACCCAATTACCCCGCCCTTCAACTTCAACTCTGCACTAAATCGGACATGTAGATCATACGAAACCGACGTTGTAAAAGAATTCACGTTTACGCAAGAAATGAAATCTATAGAGCATCATTTAGGACCTACCCGCACAATACCTTGAAATCTTATAAACATTTTAATAAAACTTAGTCCTGGGTGTGACAAGGTGTTAGCACAGGCACACGTACAGAAGACACGGAATAAAAATGGATCAGGAAGCTCTGCAACGCAAAAAGCTAGTAAAAATTTTGATATAGGCGATTTTCGACTTCGAGCACAAACCTTGCCTACCTTCGGTGGTGAGAAAGGAAAATAATTGAAAATGAAGGGAAATTTCTGTTGAAGTCCTCTCTTCACAACTACCATTCACTAGGATAACTTAATTGGTTATATAATTTGATCGGTACGTGAAAAACAGCAGTAACAAAAGTTTGTTCAATTAATTATTCAATTAGGCTGGTCTGATGTGAAGAGAGCATTACGAACTAACGAAGTTTTTCAGGGATGGAAATTCGCCATCCCAGTTTCAAGTCATGACAGAACAAACATGACTTGTTCATATTGGAACAACATCAGATATGTCTTGCATATGCGTAGGTACCCATTTGATACGCCAGTGAATTAACCATTTTGATGAACCTTGACAAGCGAACCATCTTAGCTAAAAACGTATATAGGTCCTATTTTGGTAGGTGTACAATTCGGTAAGATTGCTGAGCAGCATTTTATTCTATTTCCTAGATCCTCTCCGATACGGTGAGTAATGTGACTTTATACCATGAATATTTTCAGGCTAATCAGCGTATATCGTATAGTAATAGCTTCTGATAAGGATAAGCATTACGTGTCCCTTCGACTAACGCACACTTCCTTCCAACTCACCTGAACAATTTTCGTCCGCGCACAGCCATGTAGTCGCATCTTGAGGGCTTTCCGAACTAACTAAATTTAAAGTACACAGAACATAAATTAAAAAACAAATTCGGGAACTAGAGAAAAGAAACATTACGTCAGCCAACTCATCACAAACTTATCAAACACTTTCCTAAAAATGCTGGTGTCAATAGAGCTTGACGCAGTCAGCAGTAGACAGCTGGACATGCAATGGAAAACCGGAAGGCTACGCCACACACAGAAGTAATTCGAATTTAGTGATGTTAAAGCTTGTTCTGGTTTGAAGCGCCAATATTATATTGTTTTTGGTTACTAAAAAAAAAACCCCCAATGCATGAACTAATCAGTGGATTTTCCTATAAATATACTTTGAGTTTAAATAAGATACGATGAATACTGTAAGGAATAAAATCTGATAAGTCGATATAAATGTGCCAAAAACCGTTTCCGCGATCATAAAAGGGTGGATGAAATGTTGTGACGTCACTACTGGAAAATGGGTGACGCTGTACCTTTTTGAACAAATTTTCAATCGTCTCAATATTTTTTTTCTAAAGAGTTAATTTTTCCACACAGCCAACATTGAAACCTTCCAATGATAATTTACCACCATAATAATAATTTAGAATTAGATGTAAGATAAGTTGATCTGTCAGAAACCGATTATAACGCCACTATAGAGGTACAAAAGAACAGATCCATGCACTCAGGTGGAACCAACGGTTAGTTTTTACATGGAAGCTTCTTCCATGGCTTCATCATTCTTCTAGGTCCATATATCTGCAAACTAAACGACAAAATGAAGAATCTAGAAAAATCAAACTAATGAAGTGTCCCTTAAAATTAAAAATATATTTGTATAATATTAATATAATTGCTTTGAACAGCAATTGTAAATTAGTATATCCAAGTTCCTTGGAAAATGAGGCTTTCCTTGAACGGTAATTTAGGTAACATTGGTTCGACCATGTTCCTTTTCCAAAATTTCTTGTGAGCCGTTGTTTATCGTTGTTAGCGATTTGTGCTGGTTCGTTGAATTGTATTCGCAAGTTTAGAAGTTATTTTTTAGTCGTTAAGACCGTCAGTCTTAGATTGAATTACTTCAACGGGTGTTTTACCCTGGAGAAGATATATCCCATCGTACGGTGAATCATTTTATTAGTCACATCTTAACAAAATGGCTGCATCCGACCCGACGGCTGAAGATTCCCTTTATCCGATTGCTGTTTTGATCGACGAGCTGAAGAATGATGATGTTCAAGTGAGTTTGAATTTATGGCAAATTCAAATGTGCATTACCCACCCAACATTAAATGATTCAGCGTCATCTAACCGTATCTATTGTAATTGCCTTCAAGTCTTTGTGGTAGAAATTCTAACCTATTCCTTGACTCTACGATTGTATTTTAATTGATCATTTCTAGGTTTTGCTTTCTTTTTTTTTTTTGCTAAATAGGCAGGGAGTGGCTTAAAAGTTTGGTGACAACAAATTTGAGTATGATGTTATTGGTTTACTGCGATTATCGGTGTACGTTGTATGTGCACTTCCGTCGATATTAGGTTCATACGAGAAGTTCAAATCCATCTACTGTTTAATGTAGTTAATGAACCTTACTGTTTACATACTTATAAATAGAGTTTCTTCAATATAAAGTAATTCCATTGAAACAGCTCTCTATGGGTTGAAATGAATCTTTAGTGATCTATTTCGTCTCCTGAGGTTCTTAATTATGTACTGTAGTTCTGTGTTTATCCGTACAATCTGCTTTTCTCAGTGTTCATGACCACTATCTGAGTATTAAGTCACACGGGTACAATTTTCAAATATTTATTGAACGAAATAAGAACGTGTTCACAGTGTTAGTATAACTCAGATGCTACTCCTCTCTTCCAGTAAAACGGGCGTTGATTGTAGCAGTTTTGCTCAAATACGTATTGGATAATATTAGTAAACAATAACTAGATATTATATACTAAAATCGTAGATCTCCTGTAATCGTAACAAACTGTCCACCCGAAGTTTTTAGGGCGTCCCCTGAAGGAAAGCTTCGTCAATAGAAGGACGCCGGTTAGAATTCAACCAGGATGTGTGTGTGGGACAATCTAAACTTGTTTCTCACAATATTATTCTCTTCGGAAATTGGAAGCAGTTGGAGTTTGACGGTTGTAAGATCATTTCAGTCTTACCTATAGAGAGTGGAGTTGCCCTAGTAGATACCTTAGGGATCCACTGCTACGTTATTAAATTCACGAGATTTTAGGGAAGTCTTATTTTCGATTCTCATAAACAACCTTCCCTCAGCCATAAAGTTCGATAATACATACATATATATTTTTGAACGTAATCAGGTGAGGAAATCCTTGAGATCCTGAGGTGGGAATAGGATCTCACAAGATACAAGAAGGGACCGCCCAGCAGATGATGGGGGATTTACACCCACTAAAACCTCACCTTCCCTTTCTCACATTGTAACTGGTCAACTCATTTACTTCATTCCGAAAGCTCGACAGTACGAAAATAGTGAACTATGCTGATGAAACCAACTTTTTCACCAAAATTGGGAACGTTATGTTTTTTTGGGGGTTACAATGGGTGGAGAAGCAATCCGATTGGGTTAAACTTTTTAATTCGTTCCAAGTCCGTGAGTGGCCTCACGGTGAGGGGCCTAATTTACACGCTGCGAGGGTGGTGCGCGAGTAGATGCCTTTCTTGTAAAACTACCTTAACCAGTGGAGACGATTCCAACATTACCTCCCTCAGTGTGTAAGGCCCGCCCTCGTCATACACTATGTTAGATTGAACTATTAATTTTGTTTCCAGTTACGTTTGAACTCAATCAAGAAACTGTCAACCATATCCCTGGCTCTGGGTGTGGAGAGGACCAGGACGGAACTCATCCCATTTCTTACGGACACTATCTACGATGAAGACGAAGTTTTACTTGCTCTTGCCGAACAACTCGGACAGTTCACACCCCTCGTTGGTGGCCCCGAATATGTCTACTGTCTTTTGGTGAGCAATCATTTTAGTTTATTGTCCAATTTAGCATGATGCAATCAAATCAAAGACATTTCCCCTTTCCTTGTACAATATTTCCATTTACATACTTATGTTCCGAATTATCTTCATGTAAAAAAATAATTACTTGATTCTTAAAAGTGAAGCCTCTCAGCAAATCTCCCTCTTTACCAACATCTGTTAAATATAAGCTTTTTTTTTGTAAACTGACTATGGACGGGTTTCTCGAGACTTAATAATAGATTATTGAATAATCTAATTTTTACCTGTCAAATAGGAAATTTCGAATGGCAATAGTGTGATAAAGAAGAGTCTTTCACATTTGATCATACTGAATTCTAGTAGCATTGGGATTTAGTCTTGAATTAGGTATTCATTCGTTTTAATATTTTTGTTGAACGTTCAAGTCTCGTGTTCATCTTCCTAATTACGTTCACACATTTATATCAACAATTCGTGACAAATGGTACCTTCGTTGTAGAACCTGCTTCGCTAGACATAACAAATCCATTTCTCTCGCTGTCACGATTTTCTGCCGATAGCAAATTGCCTGTTAGCAACCATAATAACAATATTACGACCGCTCCAGTCGAAATCGGTCCACCAGTTTTGTCATCTATAGAGAACATACATGCGTAGATGGGTCATTCTCATATTATTTGACCTTTTCGCTTTCCTAAACCATGTAAGATAGGTTAAGAAAATGTGGATTTTTTGGACCAAACTTGATGTGTGAAATTAGTATAGACATTCAAGACAACGAACGTAGTGTTGGTAGTCATGTTTTCCAGTAGTAGTATTTGTTTTAAATTTGATTTTGAACATCTTGATATAACAGGATTTTTGTCTACCAAAAACCGTTGCTACCGTACAACGAATAGGATGCAGGGAGCAAATCGCTGAATTGTACTCCTCCTCAAGCTCTGAAAATCAACAAAAAGCTCACCTTAATTCTGCTCATTAGACTCGCGAATATGATAAAGTTTAGGTTGCCGGCTCCAATAATACGTTAAATATTGAGTTTTAAGGGTTTTTCAACGATCCCGGACTACTGTGTGTGTTGTGTGTGTCAAGTAAAGAATCAGTAAACTTTTGTGTAATAATTTGCAGCGTTTTCAATTAAATGTTTGTGCACAATTTACACAGCCGCCATTGGAGTCGCTCGCTACTGTGGAGGAAACTGTTGTGAGGGACAAAGCAGTCGAGTCTTTGAGATTGATAAGCGCACAGCACAGTTCTGCTGACTTGGAAGCGAGGTTCGTCCCTCTCGTCACAAGGTTGTCTTCAGCAGATTGGTTCACTTCAAGGACGTCTGCCTGCGGTTTGTTCTCAGTTTGCTACTCCCGCGTCAATAGCTCCGTAAAAGGTACTAGCTGGTTCACAATATTTAGTAAACAACCATCAGTTGCAATAAAGTATTATCCATTACAAAAGTTCGGATTCTGTCGTATTCTTTTAATAATATGAGTAGGTTTCTGGAAGCAATTTTGAACCAATTCCTCCGGTAGGTGTCTCCAATTTAATGTCATATTTTTTCACATTTCTGTTTTTGTTCTAATAACATCATACCAAACCAAACTCATACCAAAAACGTCACCAAAATACCTGGCAGAGCCTTAATAAGCGATTTTCTAGTTCAGATGATGACTGATGATATTAGAGGAAGTTATTGATATAGGGTGGATGAAAATGGTAGCCTGAGGTTGATAGGAAATTGTTTTCTCTCTAAGTAAGAAAATATTTGTTGAGAATTCTAGAAATTTCAAACTTTTTTCCTTTCTTTTCATTGAAGAAAAACTCTTTCTCAAATCTGTCTTCTGTCGGTAGCAGCCAAAAGAAAGGAAAAGGAAGTCAAAAGTAGTCGTAAAACGACTTCAACAATGATGATAAATCCTATAGTTAAAAGAAAAACGTAATGTAGAATGCCCAAACAACAAATAGCCTTGGCCTCCAATCAGCTTGGTGGTATTTTCTTCGAAAATTCGCTAATAGAATAGTTTCACTTGGCGGGGCATCTGCTTTTTAGGCACAATTCGTACTACCCTTTGTGATCGCCTTGGGAGATGATTCGGACGCCTGCAAGCGTCCGGATCATCCTCTGAGCGTGGCGGAGCATTATCAATGCATCCAGCCCATTGGAAGGGGCAACTAACCATTCCATCACCTCACATGCTAGCCTGAGCGTGGTTACGTCCATTGCCCCTTTTATCGTTGATTGTCCTGACTATCCTGCTGCCCCTATTCACTCGCGATTCCCCCCCCCCCCCCGTGGCTGTAAGCCCTTTAATATGATCAATTTTAAATGGACGTAACCACGCTCAGGCTAAAATGTGAGGTGATGGAATGGTATAGTTGCCTCTTCCGAGGAGGTGGATGCCTAAATTATGCTCCGCCACGCTCAGAGAATGACCCTGACGCTTGCAGGCGTCCGATTCATCTCCCGAGGCGACAAATTCTAAAATCGGGAAGGGGCCAACTTACCATATCCATCACAACTTAGAGGGGGAAAAAGCAAAAAAGGCAGGGTATGTTCTTGTAGAATGATACTTTCCGTGGAATGGAGGTAGAACTTAGGTCCCCGATGCCTCCTCACCGGATGGCCAACTGGCAATGTCCTGGAGGGGAGAGGACCAATTGCAGTAGAACTGCCACAAGCTCCAGAAATGTAAACCAGTCATGCCTAAAAGGCCAATGTCCCTGCCGACTTGTTGAAAATTTTGAGTCAAAATGTTGAAAAGAAGTAATGTGGCGGGCTGAAGTTAACGCTCGGTACTGGGTAGGAATTTTGAATTCTGTTTGGAACTTGACACTTTCAACGTGGGACCAGAAACCCGACCCAACGCCCCTCACGGGAGTGCTCAACTTCGGAAATTTGACATTGACTCTTTATTTTTGGGTCTTTAGGGTAGTATTGAAGTTGCGATAATGAGATAATACCAATTTTCAATGCATGATGTCATGTTAAATGTATATCACCCGTGATCCACGAAAGTCCGAGTTATGCAAACCGGCAATGACTAACGATTTTGTTCTTCCTGACTATATTTGCTTGTGATAGACGCTCTGAAATTCCTCGAAAATCATGTTGTTCGGTTGTGAAGAGTTATTACCCAGAATGAGAGAGCAGGAATAGGAAAATTGTACGAAATAAAGCCTGTTATTGACGAGTCTCTTATAAAATCAAATTAACTTATCGGGGTGAAAACGACGCATTCTATATTGTACGTGGAGAACTAATGAAGAGAAATACCACGTCACGAGGTTTCTAGATGGAACCAGGTATTCAGGCGGGATTTTCAAAGTTTGGAACAGCTAGAAGAGTCAATGATTTCATATGACATCATCCGCGTTGAAAGTGTTGAACTATAATCGTTTCTTTTTTGTCATATTTGGCGTCATCTAGGAAGGTTTTAGTTTTTGTTTCATGTCATATTCTCAAGGGTTTTCAGTCATATTCTGTCGTTTTTCAAATCATATCGATCCGAACTCTGGTCATTACTATTACCTCCATCATTGGTTGTTTTGTTGTTTACCTCTGGTCTAAAATCCTTAGTTTAGTAGGAGGACCAGCTCATCTATTTTATCGTACTTTTTTCAGCCGATCTTCGTCAACACTTCCGGACTCTATGTCAGGATGATACCCCAATGGTGCGAAGGGCAGCTGCTAACAAGTTTGGGGAGTTCGCCAAAGTGGTTGAGCCAGAATATTTGAAGACGGATTTGATTCCGATGTTCGTTAGTTTGGCTCAAGATGAGCAGGTTGGTTTCAGTCTTTTCGAATTATTATCATATGCAACGTCGTTTTATAACTGCCATATTACAACAGACATTAAAGGTACAGCTTGCACTTGGGAAATACCTAGCTTTAATAATCAACTACAAACTTTAAACTTTCATTTTATTGCTTATATCTACTAACCTGCTGCTGAATGGCGGGATGGAGTTGGTAATATATAGATGAGATAAAGACCTATGGTTTATTGACTTTTTAGGACTCTGTTCGTCTCCTGGCAGTCGAAGCTTGTGTAAGCATTGCTTCCCTGCTTCAGCAAGAAGACGTGGAACAGCTGGTGATGCCCACCCTTCGCCAGTGTACCAGCGACAATTCATGGAGGGTTCGTTACATGGTGGCAGACAAATTCACGGAGGTATTTGCAAATATTGGAAAGTTAATATTTTTTAATTTTCATTGACTGTTTGATTCTTTTGTCCTGCTGCGGGAATGACTTAAGTTTTTCGGTGTTCAACTATAAATTTAACAACTTACAGTTGTTTCTATACGATAATCATTAGTATGATTCACAACATACCTACGCCTTACTGCCAGCAAAGGGGAGGGTTGACAATGCTATTCTTTAATAAGAAGAATTCGCCCGAGAGGGCCACCATTCGATTCAGCGGAAAGAGGTGCAAAAATCCGGTGCCTGACCAATTTTTTTGTGGCAAGTCGATTTCGGGTGAAAAAACATGGGTTTCGCCGTAAAACCTTCGTTTGACCGCATTCATACGTATTTCTGCACGAATTTCTATGCTGTAGTTGAGTATACAATATTGTGCGGGTGGAAAGTTGACATCTTAGCGAAACTTTCAGGCCTACAGGCAAAACTCCACCACTGGATCACAGGAACCTGTAAGCGATTGAAAAAGGTGGAGATAGATACCTGACTTACCAAACCCCTACCATTTGATTTAAATATTAAGTATTATTTTAAAATGAGTCAACTCAACGAAGTTTCCAGAAATAACGAATGAATGATTTATTCAGTAACCATTCGACAATTTAACACCTGTCAAGATCTCCATAACTACTGACTGTGGGAGAGAAAAGTAAATTAGTATTTGAAATAAATAAAATTAAAAAAAAAAATTAAAAGATTTTTGAAGATTTGACAATTTTCCCTCTTTTGTTTTCCGTCCGTTCTGTTTTGTTTTCCATCACAAATAGAAATTATAACGCTCTTTCAAAACGGTATAATTAAATTTGATGTAACCCTGTCAATTAGGTACTCGAGTAATCATCATTTTAGTGAGCCTGAGTCGAAAACACGGACACAAAATTCGTATAACTGAAGTAACTTGAAGGTTTAACTAATCGAGGTTTAAAAAAGTTAAAGGGCAACTTCGATCAGAAATAAGCTGTAGAATCGGTTCCTGAACGTGTTAGGCTATTAGGTTAACACCCTCACAGGTAAAGTTCAGAATAAGTACGTGACCGTCTTGTAAAGCCAAAACTGGAGGATATCCATTACTTTATTATAGCTGTAGGTAACTGCCAGGAAGAACTATTATTAGCGCCCTTTAATTGTTTCTACTGAACATCAAGTGACAGTCAACTGTGTCAGACACTACTGTTTTGTAAGGATGAAAATACATAGACGGAGGACATAAACTGCTTAATGAGTGTTTGCATCTTCAAATGCATTCCTGTTCTTGCGCTCAGTTCTGTACGCATCATCAATTAATTCTTATTATTGTATTTTTGGCCTATCGCCTCAATCACCTTGGGAGAGCCAACCGATAAGGTATGTCTACACTTGTGAAACTTTTGTTCATCAGAGGTGAAAAACGTGTGACGCACGTGATGAATCCCAAGAGCCGTGCCTCATCCGAGTTGAACGGGAGTGTGGAACCGCAGGGTTTGGATTTCTGTACGTCACACCGTTCATCTCGCGTGAATTTTCCATTGAAAAAGTGTCATCTTCAAGTTCTGTATTGTTGATAAAATGTCTGATGCGAAGGAAACGCTTGAATTCATCGAGGGTTACCGTAAATTACTTGTTCTCTGGAATGTAAATGATAGATTGTACACTAACAAAATCTCGAGTAATGATGCGTTGGCCATTTTGGGTGCAAAGTACAAGTTGGACACCAAAAGTTTTGAAAATAAAATTTAAAAAGAAAAAACAGGTTCAGGGGCTGATGGGTTGTATGAGCCACCGTGGTTTGGTAACAAGCCTCTTCTTTTCGTTTTGGATAAACTATTTCCCAACACCTGACACACCAGCTGACTCCATCGCGATTGTTGAAAGAAATCTGGCGGGCAAATGTGGACAGGAATCGCTTGCTCAAGGGCATGTGTCAGAGGCAATCTTCATGGGGCAAGTTAAAAGACGTAAGAAGCAGATTGAAAGTTGAAAGACGAAAACGCACAAGTGTAGACATACCTATAGACAGTCACAGATCATGATTTATCATGTGTAGATTAAATAATTGCGTAACCTTTTCCCAAAATACATACATTACTAGCATATTTTCTTATATTTTCGGTTTATAACAGCTTCAGGCGGCCGTGGGCCCTGAAATCACTCGAGCTGAATTGGTATCCGCCTTGCAATCCCTTCTCAAGGATTCAGAAGCTGAAGTGAGGGCCGCTGCAGCTAACAAAGTGAAAGATTTTTGTCAGGCGTTGGACGCCGCCTACAGAGAAGGTCTCATCATGTCCAATATCCTTCCCTACGTGAAAGAGCTCGTCACTGACCCCAATCAACACGTCAAGGCCGCCCTTGCCAGCGTCATCATGGGTCTCTCTCCCATTCTTGGAAAACACAAGTGAGTAAATACCAGTTTTCTGACATAATGCGTTAATCTTGTGTTAAGACCCTGAAACTGCGCAGAAATGTTGTCCACCGTAGAACCCAAGTGTGGCATATGAAATTTTATTATTTTTGAACGCTGCTTTTTTTTAAAAGGGCGTTGAAGGAAAAAACACAGTAGTATTCTGCAGAATATGGTTTAAAATAAAAATGAAAAATAAAATGTCTTTCTCAAAAATTACTCAAATTGTGAAACGAAGTTAGCTACATATGGCTGCTCTCATGGCCTATCGTCATAGCCTTCTCATTGTTTCTGGATCCAGTGAAGCGCAAGCTTCTATTATTCTTCCTTCCCGCATCTCGTTATCCGATTGGTGCCAGGATTGTTCAATCTCACTTGAACCGGCATTTCCCATATTGTTGGATCGGCACACGTGGTCTACTGCAATGGCCTCTCCAATCTCCTGATCTAAAGCAGGATTCACATCCATCCGGCAAATGCGTACGAGCAGCTGATTGGTTGGACATCAGCTGGGGAGGGGGAATATTTTTTCCGGACAAGCATCAGATTTTTCAGATATTTTTCGCTCTGCATCTGCGCAGTTTACTACCGCGCATATGGAATGACGTCGGGAACCGAAACAGCTGTGGGAGTGAGCGCAGGAACGAGTTGTTAGCTTGAGTCCTCTCCATCCCCTCCACTGCTTTTTACTAGCTTCTCCCATCCGTATTTCCATACGTTCTGGATGGATGTGAACCCTGCTCATCTTTTTTCATCTTTTGGGGAGCATTGAAAGTTGAAAGATCGCGATTACTTGGGCCTAATCCCCATTAACGAAATGTTGGGTGGGGGGGTGAATTAGAGAAGCTTGCCCTGCTCCTCATTGGATTAAGAAACCATTAGGATGGCTACTAACCATGAAAGCAGCCAAGTGAGTTTGCTAAGTTCGGTTCACAATTTGAGCAATTTTGTGAGAGACATTTTATTTTTCATTTTTATTTTAAAATGTATTCTGCAAAATATTACTAAAATCTGTTTTTCTTTCAACACCCTTTTCAAAAAAGAAAATTAATTGCACCACGTGAATCATTGTTCAAAAACAATAACATCTTATGTGACACACCTGGGTTCTATGGTGAACAACATTTCCGCGCAGTTTCAGGGTTGCGCGTTTTTTCATGCCCATAGAGTGCGTTAGGCGTGGTAAAAAAAATCGATTGAGGCGTCAAATGTTCATGAAATTTTGATTAGAATCTGA
Organism: Creontiades dilutus; assembly: GCA_031894815.1. Lineage (NCBI taxonomy): Eukaryota > Metazoa > Arthropoda > Insecta > Hemiptera > Miridae > Creontiades > Creontiades dilutus. The sequence continues at coordinate 876,131 of JAVIWC010001618.1, forward strand.
ATCTGTGATAGAAAACGGGAGTTCCAATCAGAAAAACAAAGTTGATGAGCAAATAGCGCACTCGCGACGCGTGAAAATGTGATATTTGAATTCCCCGTGAAAAATGAGTTGGGCTACCGTTTGAATTTTTTGTCAGGTTCGGAAATTACGGAGACAATTGCTGATCCCATTATTTTTTTCCCAATTTCTTATACCAAGATTACTCAATTCTAGTTTTCTCACATAGTGTTTATCGCATTTATATTCCTCGTTCCTGTGTGTATTGGGATTGCCCGCATTATTGGAGTAGATAAATAGACACTGGGATGCTTTTCTGAGCCTTCGGGAACATCGAGGTGGTCACCCTCCATCCCCTCCCTGGTTCGTACCCCAACCACGAGAGATGTCTCCCTTCGAAGCTGCACTCTTTGTTTCTCCCCATCCTCTTAGTGGATTTCTGCCATGGATATTTTTCTTGTCTACCAAAATCTGTGGAGTTCGTCCTAGTCCGCAACTATTAATTTAAATTCTTTACGATTTCAGCACTATCGAGCATCTTCTTCCGCTTTTCCTTTCTCAATTGAAAGACGATTGTCCGGAAGTCAGACTCAACATCATCTCCAATTTGGACTGTGTGAACGAAGTTATTGGTATTCAACAGGTCAGTCCTGAAGTACGAATGCGTTTTTATTTCATTTTTTCCACCATGTCATTGCAATATTTTATTAAATTCCTATCCGGGCGTATAAATACAGTATTACATTAATAACATAGATTTTTTTGTGTTACTCGTGGGTTTTCCAAAAAAAAAAAAAAAAAAAAAAAAAAACATTTCAAATTTTCAAAACCCCAACATTTTTAGATGGGGCGGAATTTTCCACCACATCGACTAGAAGGTGCTATTCGACTTCGGCTTGCATTTTTTAGCGAATTTTCATTGAAAATGGAGTTATTGAAATGGTTTCTGAAATTTTAATATAAAAATGTTCGAATTCGTTTAACGTAACAGCCAAACGTTTTTAAATTTATTCATTTATCTATTTATTTTTTTTGCGGAATATGGCTAAAGAATGTTTATTAACCATGAACTAGTTCATTAAAAATTTTAAAGCCAAACATATGCTGAAAATGTACTTGAATTTCACCCAAAGTCCTACAAAATCGATAAAAACTCAAAAAATCGAAAGATCTTTGTTTGATAGAAAAGTATCATTTAGAACAAATTTTTTCGCAATCCAATTAATTCGAATATTTTTGCATACAAAGTGATCAAATTTCAACTCAATTTAACATAAATATGATACGATAGTTCTGGAAAATTCGGCCATGAGGCCATGCTGCATGTCTGTAACTTAGGAAACATTTTTTTGCTATTTTTAAATTTTGCAGCTGTCCCAGTCGCTTCTCCCAGCTATTGTGGAACTGGCTGAAGACTCGAAGTGGAGAGTTCGTCTCGCTATTATTGAATACATGCCGCTCCTCGCTGGACAGTTAGGCGTCGAATTCTTCGATGAAAAGTTGAATTCTCTTTGTATGGCCTGGCTCGTAGATCACGGTAAGACCTTTCCGACACAAATTGACGTTTTCCTAAAGGCTCTCAAGCGCCCTATAAATGGAAAAAAATAGAATAATAATAGAATCAATATCACACTCCTCTACGTATGAAGTCGAATTTGATGTTCTTTAATCCCTCATACAATTGAATTAGTTTAATTTGTACCTACGTTCCCTTCCGGTTTAATGAAAACCAATTCATTTTACAGTTTATGCTATCAGAGAAGCCGCAACTCTTAATTTAAAGAAACTCGTTGAAAAATTCGGTGCGGATTGGGCCAAAACGACTGTCATCCCGAAAGTGCTGGCTATGTCTAACGATCAAAACTACCTTCACAGAATGACCTGTCTCTTCAGCATAAACGTGAGTCAACTGTAACTACTAGTACGCTACGTTTTCATGATGCTTTATGTGCCACAAATAAAGCTAACTCCTGATTAATATTTAGAGGCGAATCTTAATAATTTTCTTCTACTATTGTTCTAACAGGTATTGGCACAAGTATGCGGTAGTGAAGTGACAGCTAATTTGATGCTCCCAACAGTCATCACGATGGCGTCTGATTCGGTTCCAAACGTTAGGTTCAACGTGGCAAAAACACTCCAGAAAATTGGCCCAGTCCTTGACCCAGCGTAAGTGTTTTTGGTTTTTATCAATATGAAATAGAATTATTAATGTTTCAGAATTAGTTGAATCACTCTGTCTTGTACGTATTTAGTTAGTTCACTTAATGAATGCTGTTGGTACCGGAGTTTTCATAGTTTAAAGGCTTCACTTTAAAAGGCGCCACATGTTGACAACTCAATTTTCGTCATGTTAATTCCCCAACGCATTGTGCTTCGCTGAATTTGCGCGTGCATTGTTCACTTTCTTTTCGCTATTAGAACTTTAGTTGATGTCGCCATCTGTCTATTCATTTGGTCATTCATAATACCGAAACGTGCCGGGAACGAAAGGTACCTGGTTCGAATCCAAGATGATGCTACATTTTGTTTCCTATTGCACCGTTCAGCTCTCGCATCCTCTGTAGGTTTGTTATGTTCCAGAAGTATGACCCACAGTCGACGAGATTTGATTAAATCGACATCATAACTCAATCCGTTAGACTGTTGCAACTGAAGGGGAATTTTCCCTTGGTAGTGAGGTCATGGGTTTGAACTCAATCAAAGGAATTCATAATTTTCGGGGCGGTAATAGGTTTGTGGGGCGGTTAATCTCTTTTTGGATTTTATAAACATTAAATTGCGAAGTATGATCTGTTGAATGTGATTAGGTACGTCTAAAGAGATGGAGGAGGTCGAGGGGTGTTCCAGCCTGCAGCATGCATGTGAACACACATTAGAATGCCTCATTTGATGTTACTTCCCATGAAATCCTATATCCTTCTCTTTGACGTTCTACTTGTATTACAGTTAGTCATAATAGTTTTTATGATAATATCAGATACTATCAAACGTTGAACTGCCTTGTCATTTAAATTTGAAACAGACAAAACGGGGTGAGTTCATTGCAAAGCCAACTCGACTGTGGTGGTATGTGTGCCTTGATTGGGAAACCATTTGTTGAATTCAAATTAATAGCCATCCATCTTTTTTATGCTCCGTATGAGTTGGCAGATGCGTGACGTTAAACGAACCAGTCTCAGGGGCCTGTTGTTAACGTTCCCTCAAGGTCACGCACATTTGGTCCCGAAAACTCTATTATTTCTCGTGATGAACCTTTGTATTTGAGAGGAAAACACTAGCCCCTGCGCCAGAGTAGGTTAATCCTGTTGGTGCAGGGACGGTCAGTTTTATTTCGGATTTGTTAGAAATTGTACAACAATTATCGGAGATGAGTATTAATCGGTGGCCAGCGGCATAAACCATCCCTAAACAAATCCAAAACTCACTACACACTAGGTTACTCACTATATAACAGTGACGAGTGCAGTGGCAGCGGAAGGAAAGTGAACATGCTGGGGTGGGGTAGATCTCTGAGTGAATGACCTAATTTTAATGTTCTTGTGTTTTCACAGTTCTATCAACTCCCAAGTGAAACCTGTTCTGGAGAAGTTGAATTCAGATGAAGATGTGGACGTGAAACATTTCGCTTCGGAAGCCATGGCTGTCATTGCAGGTATAATGTTCTAACTCGGCAAACGTTTCAATACTTTTCCACCTCGTATGACGTGACAATGATATGATTTGAAAATACACAATTATTGATTGATTGGATTCGGGGTTTTTAATATACTCGTACTTTCAAAGTAGTAGTGATCCCTTGGGGTCCAATGATTAAAATGATTTGTCTGATGTGAATCAAACCGATATCACACAAATCTATCTGAAGTATACATTTCACTATAAATAAGAGTAGTTTGAACAGATTAAACTTGATTTGCTTACTTAACTTTTAGTTAAAGAAATTTCACTTGACACATTACTGGATGCAGTTATTAAAAACATACGGGGTGAATAGTTCTTTGGAAGTTGTGTTATATCATTAATTTAATCTGTACCTGATGAGGCTTGCGATGGCACATAACTTGATTTAAAAAGGTGTTACGTACTAGTGCAGTTTTATGTGTGTGGTGTCTTGTTATGCCTCTTGACCCATTGATGAACCGAATCCATAATCCAAAATAATTCAGAATCCAACATTTACCGTTACATTTAATTTCTCGGAAATATCGTACATGTTTTTACTTCTTACTTGATAGAATAATTTAAATTCGGCTCACTTTTTGACATTTGCCGGATTTCAGGGCGTTTTACACTCTTCGCCCACAGAACGAGTAAAAATATGCGCTCTTGATCTTCAAGCGAGGCATAGCTCTTCAGGGGTCTGATTTAACACATTATGCTGTTGACAGTTGATAGTTTTAGGTGTGATTATAACCTCCGTCACTTGGTCACATCCATTCGTTTTCAAGTTTGGAAAAAATATTACTCAGATTTGTATGTAGGCTAGGAGACAATTAGATGGTTACAGTGGCAAATAGGGAAATAACGTATCGCCCAGTCTTTTAAGGACGTGTTTTCACTCTTATGGCAACTTATCTTTTCTCGATCCAGAAGGAAAGTCGAAATTGGTTTCAACTCTCCATCATTCGCCATAATTCCTTCTTAAAACAATGTCTGGTTAATTATAGAAATAAAATTGTAAGGGAACTTACCCGGAAAACACATAATTATTCCAATAAACGGGAGTAGCGCAGGGACCAAGGCGCAAGGGCCAGCCCCTTCTTCCTTGGGAAGGGGAGGGAGGCAGAAGGGATACGACCAGGTATAAATACCCCGGACACCGAGCTGGGACTTCACTTGGTCAGTGAGCTCTCTCTTAAGCTAAAACCCTTGCGTTATTATTGCTAAAACCCCCAAATAACCGTTCTTGCGAGTAGGTTATAGTAGGTACACCTTTTAGCCTCACCCTCGAGTATGAACTCTGATGTCCGCAGAAGTTGTATTCTGGAAACATCGAGTTCCCTGCCTCCTCTCTTCACCTCTGAGATACGAAGTCTGATGCTGTAGACGTAGGTCTGGAATCATCGACTTCCTCTGCTCCATATCCATCCTATTCCAAGTCAGAGTGACTGGTGTATGCGGACTTTATGTCACAGAAACACCGTCAGCCGTAACCATCCTCTCTGTCAGTTTGAGCCTGATGCTGCTGACGTATCGCCATCTGGAATCATCAGTTTACACTACAGAAACTTCCTAAATACTCCTTGCCAACTCCAACTGATTCGCTAACCAGAACTTTACAACTTTTTATAGTTGAGAACAGACACGAATACGAAAGAAATCTCAACAAACAGTAAACATTTCATTTACAAAAACAGACGCGTTTTAATCCGAACATTGCCGCCAGTTTTGTGCCACTGTAGCTGTCTAATGTGGAATTCTTGGGAACGCACTGAAACATTAACTAGAGTAACGCACGGGGTAGGGGTAGATGCTAATTTCGGTGTAAGATGTACAATTGTTTTAAATTTGAAGGGAATTGAAATTTCATTCATGAATTTAAATTACCTTTGCAAATATATCTAAAGACTGGTTAGCAAGAAGTACATAACAATTTTAGAGCCTGTCTGCACATCAAAGTAGGTACTGGGAATGAACAAACTTACGCAGATAATAATTTATAAGTAACCTAAAAAGGGACATGCTGTTTTAGTACCTTATCAGCGCACTGGTTTTAATTTTTTTTTCGCTAATTGATCTAAAAATGCATTAGGTACATACATCTCATGGTCATCGAATGTTGATCAAATATTCCCTACTGATGTCTGACCAAGTGATGATTTAGATTGTTGTAGGCAGTTTAACGATTCTACTGCTTGCAATTAGTTCAGTTTACAAATTTAGTTTTATAATTAAGTTGTTTTATTTTAAAAATGTAACTTGTGTTGTGGTTGGCTTAGTCTAATGACTTCATGGATTCAAACGTGGAGAAATTAACCTCGTTGGAACACCTCAGGGAACAATGACGCGCGATGGTAGCACTCCACTCACAATACTAAATTAACGAATTGAATTATCGGTTGGCTTTTGGCGCTATCTTTCACTCGTAGTTTGCAGTCTGTCAATTATGATGAGGATTTAATGTCCTATCTTTGTTCATAAATTTGTCGTCTGAAGTTAAATTGTGAAGAAGAGAGTCTTTGAAAATTCAAGTTTTTTCTGTGATATCTCTTTTAAAGCCTGAAATACTGGTTTTGATCCAGTTCAACACGTTCCTCGCCGTATGGCCCTTTCTCTTTCGTTCGTCCCAGAAATTTGCGTTGCACACTTATTAGTGAATTCGCATTCTAGTTACTTCATTCCACACGAGAATGCTCTTTTCCCATACGGCTGGTGGGATCTTGTTTGGAGTTGGTGCTTTTTCATTGCCAAAACTTTCGTTTGTTGGTTTTCGTTCTTCATTTCTGCTCTGTAAGCTTGGAATAATATTTTTGATTACATAAAGAACCATCACACCATTCCAAAAAAAAAAAAAAAAAAAAGGGAAACTGACCAAAAATAACCGATGCACCACGCTGGGATTGAACCGTGTACCTCAGAAGTTGCTTGTTGCAAATTTGCATAACCAATGTTAGCATTTACCCACGTGACTTCATTCAGTCGGTACTACAAAATGTACTTATCCTCCTCAATCATCATCGTGGAACACCTCTTAAAATCATTACAAGATTGTAAGTTGTTTCATTCATTTTGCTCATCTAAGTCGGTTCAGGCCTAAAAAAAGATTGCCCCAACACCGGCAGCATGGAAGTGTTAAAGGAGGTTTAATCCTCTACAGAAACAGGTGGGCGTTGAGAATATTCAAACATAAATAATCAAATATTAGTTCTGGGGATTTCCGCCAGGTATGCTAGTGTCGAGCCTAGGGATTTTTGGCTTTTCGTTCACTTTTCCTAACCTTTATTTCCTATGAGCGCATTTTAGTTGCCCTAATTGTTGACATCCATTCAACAGTCTAGACAACAAAACAGTAACTTTGGTCGTTTGTTATGGTAATCTACTGACTAGCATAGGTTAGCCTAGGAATTTTAGTAATCCGTAGTCAGGGTTGCCACGTTGTCATAAGTGGCTGGAGAAAATTAATATCTCCCAATTTTGTTGAGTACATTTTCCGCGAATTGATTATGTCAATAGTCTTCATTCAACTCTAGCATGAAATAAGAACAAGCCCCTTGGACCCCCGGATGCTTTTGTGGCTAAAATTTAAGAAACATGGAACATGCTTTTGTAGCGCTCACTATTATCTACCTCATAAGGTAGTGTTTTCTTTTCTTCGCGAAAGTTGTTTATTTTTCATTTTTTGATATTTCTCACATCAGTTTCTGCTTTCTCCATAGAATAATATCTTATTATTTAACGACTTTGGTTTTCTTGAACTGTAATTCACCCACTGGTATTATTCGTTATCTATCGTTTACTAATAAAATTGTCTTTTTTTTACAGCTTAATCACACTCCAATCAACCATCCCGTGCATTTTGTTAATAAGTTATGATAACATATAAAACTGATATAATAAACCTGATAAATTCCTGTCTCGATGCAAAATCTAGATGGTGGGATTGTACCTCATTTATAACGGTTAAAAACACATTTATTTCTTCAGTATCTGTATCTTGGCTTTTATAGCTTTTTCTCTAAAAATCACTTTTATAAAACTACTTTCATTATGAACATAAATTACCTACTGTAAGTTTAGTCATTATTCGAAATATCTATTATTTGAGTTATGTTGTCTGACAATAGATTTTAAAACATTCTGTGTTATGCGTGAAACAATATTATTTAATAAACTTTAAAAAATACAAAAAAAAAAATTACTCGAAATTTCGGATGTATTTTTTAAAAATTCCTTTGGCCATCTCTAGTTATAGTGGTTGTTGGTGGTGCTTTGTTCTTAGCTTGTAAATGCAGTGTACATTCTATTTCTAGAGAGTGAAATGGCACACACATTGGATGCCAGTTGTCCAACATTGGACTGTCAAGTATTACTGACATTTGGCTGTCAGGTGTGGTCAGATAACTGGTACAGGAGTTAGTTCTAACTACGCCAATTCGGTCTGAGCGCAGTTATTAGGTTAAGTTGGTAGGATGGATCGCTGTTGCCCACAAATTGCCTAGTGAGAGCAGTATGAAGCCAACTCTTGTCTGTGGAGAGAACTTATCAATTATATTATTCAAACCTCACCTCAACCTTCTTAAGCTCTTATTCACCGTCAGTATCGCCTCTTCAATACAAGATCCTAATAACTATAATGATGCCGTGTAATAGTGATGCATTTGTGCGTAAGTACAAAAAAGAACTTCTCAAATCTCTAATAAGCCTATATTTACACATGATCCAAAAGAATCAGCTTGTTTAGCTGTTGACGGACGTTGCTCAGTACTTTCTGCTATGCTGTGGCACGTGATCTTTAGGGACTTCCTACAATTGGCGAGACTTACCTATGAAACGAAATGTCCATGTTTTTAGAGGCTCTGTTCGCAATTATAGGAGCAGTAGGAGTTCTGCATGGCTGAGAAACGCTTTGTGATGCCATCTTGTTGACGCGACATGATAAAAAGTGATTTCTGTAAGCGAGCAGAAGGGATAAATACTTGAAGTGCCTAATAGCAAGGGCGAAAGGCTTGATCCACTGGTGTAGAGGGAATTGGCATTTCTTGCTAACTTACCTCCTCCACCTCGAGAGACCCGCATTTAGTCCTACAGGCGTATTACATACGTGGTTGCCACTTTCCATCAAGGACTTACAAATCGCCCTACCAATTCTCGTGAAGTGAACCTGAATTATCTCTACTTTCGTAGGCACACCTGTCTAAATGGGTGTCTATTAATTCGCATAACCTATCCGTTGGTTGGTAAGTAACCCCATAGTTAAATTACACTTGTCAACTCGTCCGAAAATACGGAACATCGTTTTTGATAAAAAACTGTTTTATTCTTCAACATCACTAAAAACAAAAATGATTTCAATTTTTCTGCGGGGATTGATACATCATTCGGAGAAGGAGTTGGTTTTTAGGAACAAGAACGGGGAAACTTCCGAATACGTATTTGTTGAGGTAGCAGTAAACGGGGCGAGCGTTATGGTTGGCGGTGCAGACTTGGGAGTAAAACCGGTGGGTGATGGTGTTCCTGTAATATAAAGAACGTAGTTTGTCAATAATTATAGCAAAGTAGGAATGTATACTCATTTTTAAAACCTTCCTTCAAGAATATTGCCATAGTTGGTGAAAAAACGTAGCACATCGAGGGTGAAGTGGCATGACCTGACTGTGACAGGGCTTGACAACACTAACTGTCTATGGTGGTGCAAAATAACATGATCCTACTGACATTTTGAAACGCAGAATCTCTAGCGATTCGTCTTGGTAAATTTAAATTTAACTAAAATATAAAAAATGAAACATTTCAAATAAAATTTAAAAACTGTTAAGTACTTTTTTTGCTTAACAAGTCAGGCTCCCGGAAGTAAAAATTGAAATGTAAATAATGTCAAATGAAAAATGAACATTTTTCGCGTTTTTGCAGTTGCCAAAAAGCACTTCGATATTTGATTGTACAGCCTTTTTTCAAGAAGTACGCAGGAAAAAACCTAAAAATCGGGGGCGGGCTGACGTTTTGCTCCACTTTTGGTTTAGTGGAACCGAACAAAAATTTTCTGCATCAAGTTCACATCGCCTTAGCTGGTTGGGGAGGTATTCTAGGTAGTTATAATTGTAGGAGTTCGTACTTTTGGTAACCTATGTAGAGTGCGCTGCCTAAGAAAGCCCACAGATCATCCGTGATGTCGTCGTCAACGTAACTCTCACCAGTATTGGGCTCCGCTATGATCCCGAAGATCCCTTCTCGACGCACGGCATCTCTAAACAAAGACGTAACAAGAACTAAGAACAAACATTTTGTTCAACCATAACAGATAGGTAACTACTTTACGTTGAGGAATGTAAATCTTGCTAGCATAAAAATTAAATAATTAATGAATGATGAGTTATGTTGGAAATAAATTAGCAATGACGATTCTGCTTGGAACCAACGTTATGATGAATTTTATCATCGTTGTTTTGGTTTCTTAAATAACACTGCCTGATATGCAGACGGTGACAGGAGCCATGCCTGATCGCTCTTTCAAGATTACTACAGCTTATTTCCGATCAAAAGTGCCTCTTAGAGATCACTTTTAGATGCTCTACTTTCAAGATTTTTTGTTTTCTGGTTTTTACCTTACTTTACTAAAATTTCCATGACATCCTTAATCTGCTCTAAAATTCAAGTGTGAGGATACTTTGGGAAAGAGCGTTAAGTTCCCAGTCTTTTGAATGCCTGACAAAACGTCTGCCAAGTGGGTGTGGCACATAGCTTCCTCGTATCCATGACATGACTGTATAGATCATTGAAAATTATTATTGACTAAAACTTTATTTTCTCTTTATTACTCACGAGGATCATCTTAACATCAGTCTGAACAATCCCTGAAAATGTCATCGAAATCGGTCAAAAACTCCCGGAGTTATGCTTGTGGCAAGGATTTCACGTTTGCGCATGCGCAGAAGCTACTATGGATCCGGGGGTCATGAAACCTATAGGGGACCATCTACACCCCAACCCGCACAATCCCTGAAAATTTCATCGAAATTGGTCAAGAACTCCCGGAGTTATGCCCGTAACAAGGATTTCACGTTTGCGCATGCGCAGAGGCTACTATTGATCCGGGGGTCATGAAACCTATAGGGGACCATCTACACCAAAACCCGCACAATCCCTGAAAATTTCATCAAAATCGGACTATAACTTCGTGTAGTTTTGCCCGTAACAAGGATTTGCTGACAAACAGACAGACAGACACGGAACCAAAATTGTTCAGAAAGGTCTAAAACGCAAAATGTGAGTGGAATTTTTGATTTTGGGGACAAAAAAATGTTCACATTCCGAAAGTGAAAACAATGCTTCCGCTACCTTGGTAGACTCGGAAGCAAAATGTTTCAGGGAGAAGTGTGTCGTGAAAATGGAGGTGAAAAAGTAAATTTAGTCAAAATTCCAAAATTAACGACGACAAGCGTAAGTGGTATGTTATTTTACGATTACTTCAGATATATGAGATCTTTTGTTGCACTTCTTCTTTCAAAATATTTTAAATACCATTCACAATAATCATAATCAACAGACATGTTTCTATTCATAAATAATTTTTGATTTGACGTTAAACGGGCAATTTATCATAACCACCACCTTTAATGATCTCATTTCCGTTCATTACATCCTGTCTTGGTATGTGGGGCTCGTTTTTGATGTCAAAAAACTTCCTTTTAACAGATGTCAACCTTTACAGAAATGAAATCACTTGTTTTCTAATGTGAATGCCTTGAAATTCATTTGAAAGTTCGTAACTACCAAAATCATCATTGCCGTCTACCAATGGTTTTTGCCCCTCTAAGGGAGGCTAACAAGGGCATTTTGCTAGACTGATGGTTTTGGTAGTTGGTCGCAACACTGCCTAAGAGTGGGGAAGGCTTCACAACTAATCTCCCTACAGTTAGTTGCCAGCAAGCATGAAGTTTACAAATTATTGTAGGTTTCATTACCACAACTCTATCAATTCTCAATATTGAAATGGATGCATGTTTTGAATTTATGGGTTCAGTTAACATTAAAATGGCTTTTGAAAATAAACCACGGTGTTTGAGAAAGCTGCGATTTCTTAAGAAAAGGCAGGCTCAGAATCCTTATTCTGATTACCACCCATCAATCCTCAATCCCCGTCATCAAATCATTAGAATTTGAAATTGTGATTTCGGCATCGTATTGTTCTTTGTTTTGCTCTTTATGATCTCTGGAAGCCATATTAAATTTTGAAGAAGTTTCAGCATTGGAAATTGTGCTGAATCACCCAAATAATAGGTAGGTTGGCCCTGCACCTTAATGAGTAGGTCACGTCCGTGGTGTAATTCTGATATCCTGCGATGCAAACAAGAAGTGGGATGTCTTCCAGATATTGGGCCGCCGCTCTCCCAAACGGATGTTCCGGGTTGTCCATCGTGGTTTTGGCCTTTTCGCTGATCATCTCGTACAATTCCTGCGCCAGCTCGCACGGTTTGTACACTTTGCCGACCGAACATCCCACACAAATCGCAAAAACACACACAAAACGAAAACTAAACATTTTACGTTTCACAGTCAGGGCCCGACGTATCACTATTATTTCGTCCAAATCGCTCACTCCCGAATCAATGATAAACTTTGATCTTCGTAATCAGAACAATTTTAGCTGCGCAGGATAGAGGAATAAGACGTGAGAAATTTGCATTCTTCCTCTAAGGCTGGATTAATGTTAATAACACTCTTAATTTTATTTCGAATAGTACTTGGGAATTCGAGGATTAAGGGTAAGGATCGGTATCAGAAGACAAATTATCGATTAATAATTTTGACTAATTCGCCGATTATTAAGACTAGAATCATCGATTAATCTGAAAAAAGTTCCAGTCATGCATGATCGTATGTGCAAATTTTCTTCAGTCATCATATGAGCATTTTGTGAGTAAAGAGATCGTTAACTACCAATTTTTAGGCGGAATAACTCATCCTAAATATTTTCCTGCAATTCAAATGAAAATTTTGAATTTTTACTTATTTTTAAATTGTTACTTTATTGTTATTTATTTGTTGTTATTATTTTTTCAAGTTTACAATTAATATTCCGCTTTAAAATATAAATTTAACAATTTCAATCTTTTTTGTTGACACTTTTAGTGATTTTTTTAAGTCACCAATCACCTGTGCTGTATTTTTGCTGTGCTACAAACCCATTCATTTTTTTGGAATGTTCTATTTTTTGGCTAAAGGAGGAAGTGGATTTACAGTTGTTCCCAACGTATCGGAGTTTTATTCATTTTACTGTTTATCTTTTACGAGATAAATACGAGATACAGCTCTTTATAAACATCACAATTCTTAAGGTTCATTTTTATCTCGCTCCCTATTTATTTCTAATTCTATTCTCAATTAAAACACCCATAAGTTTATCACTACTATTTTATTCCATTTTTTCTGCGTGTTTGTAGGTTCCCCTTGACAATTGAAAAATAAAGCTCCGAAACGTTGAGAAGAAATATTTAATTCAAGACCGAACCTCAATAAACCCCCAGAAGCTTCCTCTGAAATTAATCGTAGCCTTCTTTAAATAAATTCCGTAAATTGAACAAACGATTAAAAAGTAGTGGTTTGAAAAAACGCATTTTGCTATAGTCCTAGTTGTTATGGTTGTAGTAGTCTTGGAGGGGATATAGATTTTGCCCCAGTTACACTTTGAGAACTTTTTTCGCTTTTCCTGCATTTTCTAAATAAAAAAAAACTTGAAAAAAAAAGAAACAGTTTTGAAAAAATAAAAGCTAGTTTGAAGTTTAAAATATAATGTCCGTATTCATGTAAATGTATACTTATCAAATTGGAGCCACAGGAGGCAGGTGGGGAAGGTCTACTGCAGTGAAGTCGGTCACCAATTGCTTCACACCCTGCACGTTAGGAAAAAAGTATGCGTAATTGACAGAATTCCAACCCTAGTCATGATTGATTTTATGTCGATTTATATACCGCTAATATATGGTATTATGTAGATGCAATGGGAATTGATATGGACTCCAAGCTACTTGCCGATTTCTCTCTTTTTCAGGGTGAAGCTGTTAGTTACCTACCTATTCACATCCACCGACCATCGTTTTACGAGAGGAACCCGCTCTCTAGTGGGTGATTAGTGATTAGTGTCGGGATCTCAAATAAATTATTGTACCCAACGTTTTCACGCGGTTGTTTTCACGGGGGACCCGACCCTGGGCTCGTGACGAGTGTTTCGACGCCATAGAGACACGAAAGGCCTTCGGAATAATTAATTTGCGGTCATTATGATGCGTTTACTACAGGAACCAACAGCTTCATGCCCTCTCCAGCCCAGTCCGTTAACCCCCTTCCTCCATCCATGCAAGGTACCAACGGGTTTCGGCTGGGAATTCGTTAATTAATCACTTTGGATTGTGTGGACGCCTGTACGGGGCCGCCTATTAGGTAGGGGCGATATAGGGGGTGAGGCGGCGATGGGGTGTGAAGAAGGGACAATGCACGGGCTATTGTTTTGTCTCTTCAATGGGGCGAACACCTTGAAACACAGTACACGGTTTCATTTATCATTCCGGCCATATCGAAGTCACTCTCCCCCTCGTCCTCTGCACTCGCTCGCACCAACATCTCACTTCACCGCCAATTCTCTTCATCCTTTTCAATACTCGCTCCAATTCGTTTCTGCTACCTTCCACCATCCGCTGTCCCCTACTCCCTCGTCGACTATTGAATATATATTATCTTTTTTCCATTTCAGTAGTCCCATATTTCATCTGGTGCTTCTCATATGAGCAGGCCTCAGGAAAAACATCAAATGTGAAGCGTCGGACAATTTCGCGAATTCTCGATGAAAATAAAGTATCGCAATGGCTTCAAAACATTGAAAACTTCCACCGTTATTAATTAAAAGAAATAAGACATTCTTAAAAATAGAGTCCGTTGGACAGCACTCTTTGAAGAGAAAGAAATGTTCGTGTTCTACCCACGTTAAATCGTCAGAAAATATTCCGATAGTCATAAAATTTTGCTAAATAATTTTTCGATTATTAATATATAAAAGTCCAACTTATGCAGCATGATGTTGTGAGCGAATTGTCCTATTACGAGAATACTTCTGAAGAAGTCAAATTGTGATTACATTTGGGTGTTTTGGGGACAAAGATAATGACAAATACAAAGTGTATAACGAAATTTTTCCAAGTAATGAAGAATCAAGAACAAATATTTGGATTTTATAAATTTTATTAATTTATTAATTTTTTTTAGCGTTTTTAGCTTAGCTAATTTCTTGGAAAATGAAGCTTTTGCAATGGCTCTGTCAATATTTTATAGAAAATGGTGCTAATAGACAATCCATTCGACTGTTTGGTTTTCAAACGTCTTGTTTCTTTTTTGTTTGATCAAGAATTTTGATCTAGTTTCGAAATATATTAACGACTTTTCAAATTTAATTATGGAAGTGAGTAACAGGCAGTGGTAAATCGTTATAACTTCACTATTTTCATCTGTTTTTACTGTGTACGATCCCAATTACATTCAAGCGCTGGTCATACGTACTAAATTTCTCAGCCGATTTCGTACTTCTTTTTTGCCCGATTAAGAATTTAGTCTGGTTTTAAGAAATGTTTGTAAGTTTCTATATTTACGTTTATAAGTGTGATAATATGAAAACAGGATGTACGGACGACCTGTAATGTAACACTCGTATCACTGCAATGCTCGGCTCCAAACATTTTCGAACCATGGCCGACCACCCTGCCGCTATGGGCTGCCGCAGCTGGCTTCGCAGGTTGAAGAGTACGTTGAAAACACAACTAACGGAAGATTGGCCTGCAACCTTACCAACAGTTCTACTAGGATTACGTTCCTAAACTATCCCAGGCATGGGGGTAATGCCAGCAGAAATCGTCTATGGAGAACCAGAGTCAAACCAGCTTTTATACTAGCTCAGCCTGCAGATCCAGACCCAGCTCCTCCGATTCCTGCAAACCAACTACTAGCCCGACGAGTCATCATACTGGCACTCGGATCGGCCGACATTGCGGTTCCCAGAACGGTATTGTTGACACTTAGGGGGGGGAGTAACGTGGCTACCACATCCAGTTATTATTGTTCCAACCATCCTGTTACTATTGCTTCCGAGTCTACTAAAGTAGCGGAAGCATTGTTTTCACTTTCGGAATGTGAAAATTTTTTTGTCTCCAAAATCAAAAATTCCACTCGCATTTTGCGTTTTAGACCTTTCTGAACAATTTTGGTTCCGTGTCTGTCTGTGTGTCTGTGTGTCTGTCTGTCTGTCTGTCAGCAAATCCTTGTTACGGGCAAAACTACACGAAGTTATTGTCCGATTTTGATGAAATTTTCAGGGATTGTGCGGGTTGGGGTGTAGATGGTCCCCTATAGGTTTCATGACCCCCGGATCAATAGTAGCCTCTGCGCATGCGCAAACGTGAAATCCTTGTTGAGCGCATAACTCCGGGAGTTCCTGACCAATTTCGATGAAATTTTCAGGGATTGTTTGGTTTGATGTGTAGATGGTCCCCTATGAGTTTCATGATCTCCGGATTAATAGTAGCCTCTGCGCATGCGCAAACGTGAAATCCTTGTTACGCGCATAACTCCGAGAGTTCTTGACCAATTTTGATGACATTTTCAGGGATTGTTCGGGTTGGGGTGTAGATGGTCCCCTATAGGTTTCACGACCCCCGGATCAATAGTAGTCTCTGCGCATGCGCAAACGTGAAATCCTTGTTACGCGCATAACTCCGGGAGTTCCTGACCAATTTCGATGAAATTTTCAGGGATTGTGCGGGTTAGGGGTCCCCTATAGGTTTCATGACCCCCGGATCATGCCCCTGCGATCAATCTTTAGCGCATAACTCTGCGCATGCGCAAACGTGAAATCTTTGTTACGGGCATAACTCCGGGAGTTCTTGACCAATTTCGATGAAATTTTCAGGGATTGTGCGGGTTAGGGTATAGATGGTCCCCTATGAGTTTCATGACCCCCGGATCAATAGCAGCTTCTGCGCATGCGCAAACGTGAAATCCTTGCCACAAGCATAACACCGGGAGTTCTTGACCGATTTCGATGAAATTTTCAGGGATTGTTCGGACTTATTAGGTATACTTTATAGTTTGTTCAATAGTTGAACATGCCTACCTTTATTTTCTCAAGTTACGCTCCTGCATAACAATAAATTTACCCTAATTCAACATTTACTTCGCCTAATTGAACGAAGTACTTTAGTCAATAATAATTTTCAATGATCTATACAGTCATCTTATGGATACGAGGAAGCTATGTGCCACACCCACTTTTTGCGTTTTCAATTTACCCAGTTTACCTGTTAATAATCATGATAATCAGCATTCCTCTGCTAATCCACCTGCATGATAATCAGTGACACGATAAGTGATTATTTTCACGTATATGTACGAAATCCCGCTAGACTACGCTCGAAACCACCATTGCCCTCTTCACAGGGAAGTCTCCTGAAGGCGATGACGGTTTCGAGCGCATTTCGTCTATCCACGTCGTACAGTAAACTAAAAATCCACTAAAATAAACTCTGCTGGGAAAGTGAAAAGGAACATTACATTCCACTATAATATACTCTTCTGGGGAAGTAAAAAGGGACATTACTTTCCACTAAAATAAACTCTGCTGAGAGAGTAAAAATGGACATTACTTTCCACTATAATAAACTCTGCTGGGAAAGTAAAATGGACATTACTTTCCACCATAATGAAATGGACATTACTTTCCACTATAAAACTCCGCTGGGAAAGTAAAAAAGGGAATTACTTTCCACCATAATGAACTCCACTGGGAAAGTAAAAAAAGACATTACTTTCCACTGTAAAAAACTCCGAACTCCACTGGGAAAGTAAAAAAAGACATTAAAAACTCCGCTGGGGAATTACTTTCCACCATAATGAACTCCACTGGGAAAGTAAAAAAAGACATTACTTTCCACTATAAAACTCCGCTGGGAAAGTAAAAAAGGGAATTACTTTCCACCATAATGAACTCCGCTGGGAAAAAAAAAGACATTACTTTCCACTATAAAACTCGCTGGGAAAGTAAATTACTTTCCATTATAATGAACTCCGCTGGGAAAGTAAAAAAAGGGACATTACTTTCCACTATAATGAACTCCGCTGGGAAAGTAAAAAAGGGAATTACTTTCCACTATAAAACTCCGCTGGGAAAGTAAAAAAAGGGACATTACTTTCCACTACTTTCCTGTTATAAACTCCGCTGGGAAAGTAAAAAATGGACATTACTTTCCACTATAAAACTCCGCTGGGAAAGTAAAAAAGGGAATTACTTTCCTATAATGAACTCCGCTGGGAAAGTAATTACTTTCCACTATAAAACTCCTGGGCTGGGAAAGTCCACAATAATGAAAAAGACATTACTTTCCACTATAAAACTCCGCTGGGAAAGTAAAAAGGGAATTACTTTCCACCATAATGAACTCCCTGGGAAAGTAAAAAAAAAACTTTCCACATTACTTTCCACTATAAAACTCCTCTTGGAAAGTAAAAAAGGGAATTACTTTCCATTATAATGAGCTCCGCTGGGAAAGTAAAAAAAGACATTACTTTCCACTATAAAACTCCGTTGGGAAAGTAAAAAAGGGAATTACTTTCCACCATAATGAACTCCACTGGGAAAGTAAAAAAAGACATTACTTTCCACTATAAAACTCCGCTGGGAAAGTGAAAAAGGGAATTACTTTCCATTATAATGAACTCCGCTGGGAAAGGACATTACTTTCCACTATAATAACTCCACTGGGAAAAAAAAGGGACATTACTTTCCACTATAAAACTCCCTCTGGGAAAGTAAAAAAGGTAATTACTTTCCACCATAATGAACTCCACTGGGAAAGTAAAAAAAGACATTACTTTCCACTATAAAACTCCGCTGGGAAAGTAAAAAAGGGAATTACTTTCCATTATAATGAACTCTACTGGGAAAGTAAAAAATTACATTACTTTCCACTATACAACTCCGCTGGGAAAGTAAAAAAGGGAATTACTTTCCACCATAATGAACTCCACTGGGAAAGTAAAAAAAGACATTACTTTCCACTATAAAACTCCGCTGGGAAAGTAAAAAAGGGAATTACTTTCCATTATAATGAGCTCCACTGGGAAAGTAAAAAAGGGAATTAGTTTCCACCATAATGAACTCCACTGGGAAAGTAAAAAAGACATTACTTTCCACTATAAAACTCCACTGGGAAAGTAAAAAAGGGAATTACTTTCCACTATAAAACTCCGCTGGGAAAGTAAAAAAAGACATTACTTTCCACTATAAAACTCCGCTGGGAAAGTAAAAAAGGGACATTACTTTCCACTATAATGAACTCCACTGGGAAAGTAAAAAAAGACATTACTTTCCACTATAAAACTCCGCTGGAAAGTAAAAAAGTAAAAAAGGGAATTACTTTCCACTATAATGAACTCCGCTGGGAAAGTAAAAAGGGACATTACTTTCCACTATAAAACTCCGCTGGGAAAGTCCACTATAAAACTCCGCTGGGAAAAAAAAAGACATTACTTTCCACTATAAAACTCAGCTGTGAAAGTAAAAATGGACATTACGTTTCCACTATAAAACTCCGCTGGGAAAGTAAAAAAGGGAATTAGTTTCCACCATAATGAACTCCACTGGGAAAGTAAGAAAAGGCATTACTTTCCACTATAAAACTCCTCCGTGAAAGTAAAAAAGGGAATTACTTTCCACCATAATGAACTCCACTGGGAAAGTAAAAAAAGACATTACTTTCCACTATAAAACTCCTGGGCTGGGAAAGTAAAAACTCCGCTGGGGAATTACTTTCCACAATAATAAACTCCGCTGGGAAAGTAAAAAAATACATTACTTTCCACTATAAAACTCAGCTGTGAAAGTAAAAATGGACATTACTTTCCACTATAATAAACTCAGCTGGGAAAGTAAAAAGAAAAATTGCTCTCTCAACAAGTTATGAGCGCATTCTAGCGGTATTTAGTTCAACCAACATTACGACGTGGTTAGACAAATTGAAGCTAGAATGCGCTCAAAAACTGTTGGTAAAGTAGAAT
This sequence comes from Creontiades dilutus, assembly GCA_031894815.1. Taxonomy (NCBI): domain Eukaryota; kingdom Metazoa; phylum Arthropoda; class Insecta; order Hemiptera; family Miridae; genus Creontiades; species Creontiades dilutus. The sequence continues at coordinate 895,883 of JAVIWC010001618.1, forward strand.
GAACATTACTTTCCATTATAGTAGACTCTGCTGGGAAAGTAAAAAGAAATTACTCTCTCAACAGGTTGTGAGCGCATTCTTGCGGGATTTAGTTTAACCAACATTACTACGTGGTTCAACAAATTGCCGCTAGAACGCGCTCATAACCTGTTGGGAGTAATAACTTGTTCAGTTATTTCTTTTTTACTTTCCCAGCAGAGTTTATTATAATGGAAAGTAATGTTCATTAATACTTTCCTAACGGTTTTCCTGCGCATTCTAGCGGCAATTTGTCTAACCACGGCGTAATGTTGGTTGAACTAAATCCCGCTAGAACGCGCTCATAACTTGTTCAGTTTTTTCTTTTTTACTTTTCCAGCAGAGTTTATTATAATGGAAAGTAATGTTCATTAATACTTTCCTAACGATTCTCCAGTGCATTCTAGCGGCAATTTGTCTAACCACGTCGTAATGTTGGTTGAACTAAATGACGCTAGAACGCGCTCATAACTTGTTGAGTTATTTCCTTTTTACTTTCCCAGCAGAGTCTATTATAATGGAAAGTAACGTTCTTTTATACTTTCCTAACGGTTTTCCAGTGCATTCTAGCGGCGATTCGTCTAACCACGTCGTGATGTTGGTTGAACTAAATGACGCTAGAAGGCGCTCATAACTTGTTGAGTTATTTTCTTTTTACTTTCCCAGCAGAGTTTATTCTAATGGAAAGTAATGTTCATTAATACTTTCCCAGCAGAGTTTTATAGTGGAAAGTAATGTCTTTTTTTACTTTCCCAGCGGAGTTTATTATAATGGAAAGTAATGTTCAGTAATACTTTCCCAGCAGAGTTTTATAGTGGAAAGTAATGTCTTTTTCTACTTTCCCAGAGGAGTTCATTAGGTGGAAAGTAATGTCCATTTTTTCTTTCCCAGCAGAGTTTATTATGATGGAAAGTAATGTCCATTTTTACTTTCCCAGCAGAGCCTATTATAATGGAAAGTAATGAGCATTTCTGCTTTCCCTGCAGAGTTTATTATAGTGGAAAGTAATGTCCATTTTACTTTCCCAGCAGAGTTTATTATAATGGAAAGTAATGTCCATTTTTACTTTCCCAGCAGAGTTTATTATAATGGAAAGTAATGTCCATTTTACTTTCCCAGCAGAGTTTATTATAATGGAAAGTAATGTCCATTTTTACTTTCCCAGCAGAGCATTATAATGGACTTTCCCAGCAGAGTTTATTAATGGAAAGTAATGTCCATTTTTACTTTCCCAGCAGAGTTTATTATAATGGAAAGTAATGAGTATTTTTACTTTCCCAGCAGAGTTTATTATAATGGAAAGTAATGTCCTTTTTTACTTTCCCAGCAGAGTTTATTATAATGGAAAGTAATGTCCAGTTTTTTACTTTCCCAGCAGAGTTTATTATAATGGAAAGTAATGTCTTTTTTTACTTTCCCAGCAGAGTTTATTATAATGGAAAGTAATGTCCTTTTTTTACTTTCCCAGCAGAGTTTATTATAATGGAAAGTAATGTCCATTTTTACTTTCCCAGCAGAGTTTATTATAATGGAAAGTAAATGAGTATTTTTACTTTCCCAGCAGAGTTCATTATAGTGGAAAGTAATGTCCTTTTTTTACTTTCCCAGCAGAGTTTATTATAATGGAAAGTAATGTCCTTTTTTTACTTTCCCGAGTTTATTATAATGGAAAGTAATGTATTTTTACTTTCCCAGCAGAGTTTATTATAGTGGAAAGTAATGTCCATTTTTACTTTCCCAGCAGAGTTTATTATAATGGAAAGTAATGTCCATTTTTACTTTCCCAGCAGAGTTTATTATAATGGAAAGTAATGTCCATTTTTACTTTCCCAGCAGAGTTTATTATAATGGAAAGTAATGTCCTTTTTTACTTTCCCAGCAGAGTTTATTATAATGGAAAGTAATGTCCATTTTTACTTTCCCAGCAGAGTTCATTATAATGGAAAGTAATGTCTTTTTTTACTTTCCCAGCAGAGTTTATTATAGTGGAAAGTAATGTGAGTAGTTTTTTTACTTTCCCAGCAGAGTTTATTATAATGGAAAGTAATGTCCATTTTTACTTTCCCAGCAGAGAGTTATTATAGTGGAAAGTAATGTATTTTTACTTTCCCAGCAGAGTTATTTATGGTGGAAAGTAATTCCTTTTTTTACTTTTTTTACTTTCCCAGCAGAGTTTATCATAATGGAAAGTAATGTCCATTTTTTCACTTTCCCAGCAGAGTTTATTATAATGGAAAGTAATGAGTATTTTTGCTTTCCCAGCAGAGTTCATTATAGTGGAAAGTAATGTCTATTTTTACTTTTTATTATAGTGGAAAGTAATGATTTTTACTTTCCCAGCAGAGTTTATTATAATGGAAAGTAATGTCTTTTTTTACTTTCCCAGCGGAGTTCATTATGGTGGAAAGTAATTCCCTTTTTTTACTTTCCCAGCAGAGTTTATTATAATGGAAAGTAATTTCCATTTTTACTTTCCCAGCAGAGTTTATTATAATGGAAAGTAATGGTGGAAAGTAATGTTTTTACTTTCCCAGCAGAGTTTATTATAATGGAAAGTAATGAATATTTTTGCTTTCCCAGCAGAGTTCATTATAGTGGAAAGAGTATTTTACTTTCCAGCAGAGTTCATTATAGTGGAAAGTAACTTTCCCAGCAGAGTTCATTATAGTTTTCTTTTTTTACTTTCCCAGCATTTTACTTTCCCAGCAGAGTGGAGTTCATTATGGTGGAAAGTAATGTCCTTTTTTTACTTTCCCAGCAGAGTTTATTATAATGGAAAGTAATGTCCATTTTACTTTCCCAGCAGAGTTTATTATAATGGAAAGTAATGAGTATTTTCACTTTCCCAGCGGAGTTTTATAGTGGAAAGTAATGTATTTTTTTACTTTCCCAGCGGAGCTCATTATAATGGAAAGTAATGAGTATTTTTGCTTTCCCTGCAGAGTTCATTATAGTGGAAAGTAATGTCCATTTTCACTTTCCCAGCAGAGTTTATTATAATGGAAAGTAATGAGTATATTTACTTTCCCAGCAGAGTTTATTATGATGGAAATGTAGCGTCCATTTTCACTTTCCCAGCAGAGTTTATTATAATGGAAAGTAATGAGTATTTTTACTTTCCCAGCAGAGTTTATTATAATGGAAAGTAATGTCCATTTTTACTTTCCCAGCAGAGTTTATTATAATGGAAAGTAATGTCCATTTTACTTTCCCAGCAGAGTTTATTATAATTATTTTTACTTTCCCAGCAGAGTTCATTTATAGTGGAAAGTAATGTCTATTTTTACTTGCACAGCAGAGTTTTATAGTGGAAAGTAATGTCTTTTTTTACTTTCCCAGCGGAGTTCATTATGGTGGAAAGTAATTCCCTTTTTTTACTTTCCCTATTTTTACTTTCCCAGCAGAGTTTATTATAATGGAAAGTAATGAGTATTTTTGCTTTCCCAGCAGAGTTCATTATAGTGGAAAGTAATGTCTTATTTTTACTTTCAGAGTTCATTTTTAACATTTTTACAGCAGAGTTTTATAGTGGAAAGTAATGTTTTTTTTACTTTCCCAGCGGAGTTCATTATGGTGGAAAGTAATTCCCTTTTTTTACTTTCCCAGCGGAGTTTTATAGTGGAAAGTAATGTCTTTTTTTTACTTTCCCAGCAGAGTTTATTATAATGGAAAGTAATGTCCATTTTTACTTTCCCAGCAGAGTTTATTATAATGGAAAGTAATGTATTTTTACTTTCCCAGCAGAGTTCTATGTTATAGTGGAAAGTAATGTCTATTTTTACTTTCACAGCAGAGTTTTATAGTCCAAAGTAATGTCTTTTTTTACTTTCCCAGCGGAGTTCATTATGGTGGAAAGTAATTCTCTTCTTTTACTTTCCCAGCAGAGTTTATTATAATGGAAAGTAATGTCCATTTTCACTTTCCCAGCAGAGTTTATTATAATGGAAAGTAATGAGTATTTTTGCTTTCCCTGCAGAGTTCATTATAGTGGAAAGTAATGTCTATTTTTACTTTCACAGCTGAGTTTTATAGTGGAAAGTAATGTCTTTTTTTACTTTCCCAGCGGAGTTCATTATGGTGCAAAGTAATTCCTTTTTTTACTTTCCCAGCAGAGTTTATTTATAATGGAAAGTAATGTCCTTTTTCACTTTCCCAGCAGAGTTTATTATAATGGAAAGTAATGAGTATTTTTGCTTTCCCAGCAGAGTTCATTATAGTGGAAAGTAATGTCCATTTTCACTTTCCCAGCAGAGTTTATTATATTCCCAGCAGAGTTCATTTTTTTTTACTTTCCCAGCAGAGTTATACGATGGAAAGTAATTCCTTTTTTATTTATTTTCCCAGCAGAGTTTATCATAATGGAAAGTAATGTCTATTTTCCCTTTCCCAGCAGAGTTTATTATAGTGGACAGCCGAGTTTTATAGTGGAAAGTAATGTTTTTTTTTACTTTCCCAGCGGAGTTCATTATTGTGGAAAGTAATTCCTTTTTTTTACTTTCCCAGCAGAGTTTATTATAGTGGAAAGTAATGTCCATTTGTACTTTCCCAGCAGAATTTATTATAATGGAAAGTAATGAGTATTTTTACTTTCCCAGCAGAGTTCATTATAGTGGAAAGTAATGAGTATTTTTTTTTAGCTTTCCCAGCAGAGTTATTATAGTGGAAAGTAATGTCCTTTTTTTACTTTCCCAGCAGAGTTTATCATAATGGAAAGTAATGTCCATTTTCACTTTCCCAGCAGAGTTTATTATAATGGAAAGTAATGAGTATTTTTGCTTTCCCTGCAGCGTTCATTATAGTGGAAAGTAATGAGTATTTTTGCTTTCCCTGCAGCGTTCATTATAGTGGAAAGTAATGTCTTTTTTTACTTTCCCAGCGGAGTTCATTATGGTGGAAAGTAATTCCTTTTTTTACTTTCCCAGCAGAGTTTATCATAATGGAAAGTAATGTCCATTTTCACTTTCCCAGCAGAGTTTATTATAATGGAAAGTAATGAGTATTTTTGCTTTCCCAGCAGAGTTCATTATAGTGGAAAGTAATGTCCATTTTTACTTTCACAGCAGAGTTTTATAGTGGAAAGTAATGTCTTTTTTTTACTTTCCCAGTGGAGTTCATTATGGAGGAAAGTAATTCCCTTTTTTTTACTTTCCCAGCATAGTTTATTATAATGGAAAGTAATTTCCATTTTTACTTTCCCAGCAGAGTTTTTGAGCGCATTCTAGCGGCAATTTGTCTAAATCAAAATTCAAATCATCCATTTCGCAAATTGTTAGCGCTCAAAACCTGTTGAGCTGGAAATTGTTGAAAAAAGCAGGTCAACAAACCATGTACAACTTGATTTAAGAGAAAATTTCATGGAAAGAAAATTTTAAAAAATTCAACGTTTTTTTTAACGGTACTATTCTAATTTAATTTATTCAGCAGATTAATGAAGTTATGGCCACTTCAATGAAGTACGGTCGAAAATGAGAAACATTTGTTATTGAATCGATCCCTGTAGTTTCATCGTTTTTATAATGAACAGCCTGTATATTCTGACTTGCGTGAAAAGGTTTAGCCACCAGTACCTGAGCTCTTACATCGTATACATCAAAAATAAATTATACCAAAACAATATTGCATCGCCTCTTCGTAACAACCATTTAGTGCTAACAGATTTACTCAAAGAGTATGTTTAGTTCCTTTTACTATGAGCTTTGGCTAACATGGAACCTATGTTTCTTCCGGATTTCCTGTGGTTATTGACCACTCGGTTTGTATCGGTCGTTTTGATTTTCGCAAAATCGAGGCCAACTCGCTTCGCAATTGAGCCCATTTGATCCTCCTTGATCATATCAATCAGTGACAGTCCTTTTTTGAAATTCAAGCAGCTGGCCATGGCTTTCAACGTGGCGTCAACTTCTAGGGCCAACTGCGCCGAAATCGTTCGCAATTTCACTTTCTCCGCTTGAACCATCTTCACGTGATCGAGCTCTTTGATGGAAATCTCGCTCATCTTCTTAGCGAACATTACAATCGACTTATCCCGTGTTTCACATTTGCTTGTGTTCTTCTCAGTTTCGATGCAGCTCCACATTTTATCGATAATGCGAATAGCTTCTGCCAAAATCACGAAAATATCATTGGTGTAGTACAGAAACTGTTTGGGCGTCGTGATCTGCATATCAAGGATTATCTGCCTCATCTCGGCCAACGATTTCTTTTTAGACCTGAAACCAGGGATGGATTTTCTACATTCGGAACAATCTCCCTTCTTGTACACGAAACCACCTGAAATCAATTAAATGAGTTAGTCCAGCCTTTCCTCGCTACTATTGAATGATATTGAGACTTCAGTCTTTTGATAGAGGGAAAACAATTTGATAATAACAAAAAATACAACTTTAATTATAATACAACCAGAAGAATATGAGCACCTGCCAGGCGGAATGTTGGGACATTTTCAGTTTGAGTTGGGGCAGGAATTTACAATCTGAGGCAGGAACAATCTGAGAGCTCCAAGAAAACCAAACATGAAGCACAGTTGGTTCTTTGTGTGAGCATCTACTCAAATATGGGGAAGGCTCGAGAACTGAAGGTTCAGTGCACGGGATCGGATATTGTATTATTTTGTATTTATCGTGTTTTTGTTTCCAGGTTGTTTTAAATGAGGAGCTTAAACAAGAAATAGACAAGTTGAAATTTGTATTTGGCGAAGAAAAGTGCCGGTGTTTCCCCTGGAGACCTTTGTGCACTCTCAGTGTTTTGGTGGTGTAAGCCCCCCTTACCTAGGGATCCTGGGGTCACCTGAACTCCTTTAGCAATTAAAGAGATGTTTGAGATTCTAACTGATAGCTGACCTATCCTGGCCAAGATCCCTGTAGGGGAACCACAAGGAATCCACTAACTTGCAGCAGGGAAGTCAGGGTAAAGCAATGAGAACTCACCGTTCTTGAAACGCACATAGGATGAGATACTACCGCACATCTACAATTCAACCTAAGAGCAAAACAACAAAGACAGAAAAATAAGGACCTCTTAAAAACTAGGAGACACAGTTTACCCCCCTGTTCGGGTGCAACTACTGAATAGTAATGTAGTATTAGTTCCCTTCTCAAGGGATAGTTCACAATTACAAAAGGGCCGTGAGGCGGCTTTGACGGTCCAGTGTGCTTGATAGTTGTACAGTAAACTAAGCATTCACAGATCCTGAGGGGATATAATTAAGTGCCTGGCTGGCAAGCTTAACTCCAATGCAGCAGGGTAGATACAAGATTCTTAGTACATTACCATAACGGGAGTGCACAAGTTCTAGTTGTTCTTTACACAGGAAATGTGGTCGCTTTAATGGGGAGGAATAAGAGCCATTAACTCTGGAGAACTTCACGACTTCTACAGTGTGTTCCAACGCTACTAACTGAACACACTTCAAGTTCACAAGAGATTTCTCAGACAGTTCACCCCTGATCATAAAAGATCCCCAACTCTGGTAACAAATGGACGACTTCTCACAAGTTTAAAAAGGTCTCGAACATTCCATTCCTGGAAATGGAAACCACCAGAAACTGCATCAAAGTGACCAACTCCCCCAACTCATGGCCGCTTACTTGCCAGAAGACCCGATGGATCCAAAATCAAGCAGGGAGGCTTACAGTGGAGCTGCCACGGCCAAGAACATTCTATATGAGTATATTGTCACAGAGCTGCTGGAAGGGAGTCTTGCCGACTCAGCACTTCCTGCTGAGCCAGGAGCTTGACCCTCCAGGGGAGTTCAGTTCAGTTCTCCACGTGTGCGGCCCAACAACCAAGCGCCCCCGGTCGGTCCGATTCCTATTCCCGTTTTTCCTTTTGCTTCCGAGTCTACCAAGGTAGCAGAAGCATTGTTTTCACTTTCGGAATGTGAAAATTTTTTTTGTCTCCAAAATCAAAAATTCCACTCGCATTTTGCGTTTTAGACCTTTCTGAACAATTTTGGTTCCGTGTCTGTCTGTCTGTCAGCAAATCCTTGTTACGGGCAAAACTACACGAAGTTATAGTCCGATTTTGATAACATTTTCAGGGATTGTGCGGGTTGGGGTGTAGATGGTCCCCTATAGGTTTCATGACCCCCGAATCAATAGTATCCTCTGCGCATGCGCAAACGTGAAATCCTTATTACGCACATAACTCCGGGAGTTCTTGACCAATTTCGATGAAATTTTCAGGGATTGTTCGGTTTGATGTGTAGATGATCCCCTATAAGTTTCATGGTCCCCGGATCAATAGTAGCCTCTGCGCATCTGCAAACGTGAAATCCTTGTTACATGCATAACTCCGGGAGTTCATGACTGATTTTGATGAAATTTTCAGGGATTGTTCGGACTGATGTAAAGATGGTCCTCGTGAGTAATAGAGAGAAAATAAAGTTTTAGCCTCGAGCTTCGATCGAACCATAATGAACCATCATTGAACGATGTATACATTTTATGTCAATTTTTATTATTAGGTATATTTTATAGTTTGTTCAGTAGTTGAACATGCCTACCTTTATTTTCTCAAGTTATGCTCCTGCATAACAATAAATTTACCCTAATTCAATATTTACATCGCCTAATTGAACGAACTTCTTTAGTCAATAATAATTGTCAATGATCTATACAGTCATGTTATGGATACGAGGAAGCTATGTGCCACACCCACTTGTTTTTTTTTGTTTCCACAATGTCTTGGTGATTGTGAGAACAATAAAATATCTGAACATATTCACCCATACCCTCCTTTCACGCAAATTACCGAGCTGAAATATTCGAAGTTAACTAATAGATCTAAATTACTCATGCACTTATGCACATTACATATCACTGTGTTAATTAGCAGTCTTTATGTGCACTTATTCAAGGAAATTGTTTTTTTTTTGTGGGTGAATGTGGGATTATGTTCACGAAAACAACCGATGTATTAGTTTAGATGGTTTCTGTGGGTGAAAGGGTAAAATGAGAGTAGGTGGAATAAGTGACTTCTGGAGCACGGCCGCCCTGCATGTCAGAAAATACCTGCATGTCAGACCCGCACGACACATCTGGATATACTAACCCGCACTACACATTCTCCCTCTCGTCGCCACCGGTTTAGTCACCGATCGCGACTCTGATTCGTATATTAGGAGTAGACTGTTGAAGGAGATTTGAGTGAGGATAGAGGTTTAAAGCGCTGACCAAATGTAGATCAATGTACCTATTGAAGGAACCCGGTACCTGTAGTACTGGTCCGGTACCTGGTACCCGGACCAGATGATTAAATTGAATGAAACAGAAGTGATGTTTTAAATACTTTTAAACAGTTTTCTCAAGTATCTTGGTCTGAAATTGGTCAATGCAGAAACCCTTCCCCGCACTCCCAACTACTTCCTTCAATCCTCAACCCTTGTTACATGATCTTGGAGTTGTCTCGATTCGACTTGTTAATTAGTAACCCACGGTGGTATGGCTTGGTCGTCGGCAAACATGGCTAATATAGTTGTCCCAGGGGAAGTTGGTATGTCTCTCACGTAGATAAAGTGAAGTACGGGACCCCAGAATTTCATAGTTCAAAAATGCTGCACCCTTCTTGCAGAAGCTAGTGGAGACGGCATTTCGTGTTCCCTACAAAAAGGACAGATAAAGAATCTTCAAATAGCTATTCTAGTAGAATAATGATGATTTCAGGGGAAGAAGGTTTAAACTGAGAAGGCTCATCTCGTTCTTTCCAATCTCTGGAGTCCATTCGCTGAAAAAAAAAAAAAAAAAAAAAAAAACGTTTGTCGTTTGTGCCGTTCTTGCAGGGACTTCCTCACGCGTCATATAACGAAGCACAGCGCAGCGGTGCAGAAAGTAATTTCGTAACGCTGCCGAGTAAAATACACTTCCCACAGTATCAAATCCGATCCTTTTTCTCTTGCAAGTTACTCGCAATAGACTCTGATTATCACTCCACCGAATGACGGAAAGCTCCGCTCCGCTGTGGTATTTCGAGCAGCAATTCAATTTAAATAACTCAAAAGCAGCCGTCTTTGTTGTCCGCCCATGCGTGCGGGGGTTTCCACCGTGCTGGAATGGCCGCTGTGAAAAAGATGTAGCGGATCACTGGAGGCGAGAAAAACCCTTTGAAGTTACCGCCTCTTCCGACTCTAATTAGTAGCTACTGTTTTTAACTTTGTTTTCAACGGAATAAATTCGGGAACTCGGTGTGAAAACATTAGAAATTTCTTTCTTTTGACGGTATATTAGTCTGTGCAGAGAGCGAGGGGCTTATTGAGAGCGTGCCTTCAAACTCTGGGGCGAATATTAACACTACGAGCGTAACATGTATTCAACTTAGGTATCTATTGATGTCAGCGTGCTACATAAAGGAGGCTGTTTTTAACGAGGTTTTTCTGTTTAGAGACCACTTTGAAAATAATGAAAGTTATTTTGAAAGCAGCGGAAATTTTAAATAATTCTGTACCCCCCCCCCCCCCCCCATTGTTGCAGTACATCTGAAAGATGGCAAATGTTGATATCATTACCTATTAGGTGTCTAGTCTTCAGGACTGAGTGGACAAGATTCTGCAATGTGTGTGTACGAGCTGCTCTGCAAACATTGTTCAGCGTTTATGTGAAAATAGCAGAGACGGCTGAATTTGAGGGTCACCTACCAAAGACATTCAGCTGTGGTTCAATATCCTAATCTACCTGTAAGTGTGCTTTGTGAAGTCGGAGGAAAGTAAATCAAAGCTGCTCCTGTCTGAGAAGGCTCACAGTAATGTTTTGACAACCTATGAACCACCAGGTCTCTACATTAGAAGATGAAAATGTTTCAACTTACACTACACTAGTACGTTCCCATAACAATGTCTCCATAGCTCCACATTTCTCGACAACGAAAAATTTCCTGATTGCTAGTTCTACGTTTGTTAAAGGGAAATTAGCCGAAATATAAATTTACCTTGTTTCATTTTCCTTCGTGTCCTTAATTATGATTTCTTGTGTACATAAATCCCCTCACTAAATGGCCCTATTGAACTAAATACAATTATTTATAAGAAAGAAAATTAGACAGGTATACAGAACGAGAGAATACTTTTCCAATATTTAAAAGGATTCTTAATTTTGTGGGTCCTGGTCGCGGTGTTTGAACTTGATACCTAATGCCAGAACAGAATAACTTATGACGCCAATATTTCATCAGCTCTCTAATAATTTAAATAATGGGCAGGGGGTCTATTGACGCCAATATTTCTTTAACAACGCCAGAACAGAATAACTTATGACGCCAATATTTCATCAGCTCCAAATATTTCATAATGGGCTCCTATTAAAAACCACCTGTGAGCCCATTCAGGTTGTTGCACCTCATCATGTGATAATTTGCTGACTCTGCCGTTTTGCACTATGCTTTTACCTCAAGGCATTAATCAAATGGAACCAACTGGCACAGTAGTTTTGAGTTTCATGAACATACATACATGAACCGTAATACGCAATTTTTCTCAACAAAGCTGATACCAAGCTATTCTTTATTTTTGTTCGATTACCGTTCTTTTTGTGGATACCTACTTACTTGTAGGTATTTTGATATCAACTTTTGTTTTGTACAAGGAGACAAGTGAAGGTTAGTGTTCAAGGAGTTGTATTTAAGACAAAATCATCCTGAGCTGAATTATGAGTGGTGCTCTGTTTATGGAATCTAGAATGGAATTAGGCGCACTGCTTAGATGATGTGACACAGACGAACGCGAGTTGGGCCCGCAGAGGGTGTAAGGTCCCCGAAATGGCAACGGTCCTTGGGTTCGGCCCTTGAACCGTCTCGCCTTTGGGCTCGTGTGTTTTGATGAGATGAGCGCGTCCTGAGGACCTGCGATCTGGAATCCATCGGCTCTGCAGTAGTCACGTATTTGCCTTCTTGCATTTCTCAATTAATTTGGTCATTTCAGACAGGTTTTCCAGTAGACGATTTAAGAAGTCATTATGATAGGGAATTACAAGATTTCTGAATACCACGCAATAAGTGACGGAAGTGTGAAGTTTCGGTACTGCAACCGTCTTGCAACATACCCGTTTTCACCGCAAGGTCGAATCTGAAAATCCTCAGTATGTCATCGCTGATAGTACCTTTTCATATTCCCCCAAATTTTTCATCCGGCTGTATACAGTTCATGTTTCTGTAAATAACTTCGACATTCCCAGAAGTATACGCATTCTTGAGCTCAAAAAATAAGGAGGAATACGTGCGGTTTTGGATGGAGCTGAAGATGCTGAGTACATCTGTTGCGCAAGCGAACTTGCAATTCTCAGTTATGCATGTAGATATTGAAAGATCAGCACATGTTGCTATCAAACAAAGTTTTGACGATTGTTACCCACAGGGATGCAACTTTCATTTATTGCAATCGTGATAACGTAACATCACGAAAAGAACAAACCGGTAGTAATAGGTACATACTCGTACATACAGATTCTCTTACCGCCATGAATAGTAATGTAATTTCTTATTTGCATAGGTATTACATACGACTATGATAAATACATGTATCAACGACATATATTTATCGTCAGTATTGACAATACAGTCTTGTGATGCAACAAAAGTATGGATCTCCGCGGGGCCCAAACCAGTTGCTTCTTCAAAATCCAATGGGCCCAAAACTGTTGCGATGCCGACCCGAACCAGTCGTACTTTCATATGTGTGGGACCAAACCCGGTCCGCCCCAGACGACGTCTGATCAATAATCAAGAAATGATTAACTGTTTTGTAATAATTTGCAGAGTTTGCCTGCCGAATTTACTTCCAGGATTCTAGGGCTAGTCCTGCGATATGCATATAAGCGCTTTATAAAACAGAAACCATTGATGTTTGTGTAATAACTTGCAGCGTTTTGTACACTCACTCTCAGAAAAGCCCACCTAGCCCCTTGCTGCAGGAGCTTTAAATCTAAAACACCGGATATTTAAAGGGTAGGTAGGTATTTCCCCAAGCTTCCCGCCCCTGAAGGGGATTTCGATAGGACGAGTTAAGATCGGCTTGGAGCTCTGGGCCGTTCGTCCTCTCTCCCCCAAAACCGCTAATATCCTCAGGAACCGAACCGGACGACGAAGATGACCTTATGACGGGGTGACAGATGGTATTTACGTGACCAGTTTTCTCACTTAGCCCGAACGGACTCCATGACCGCTTTGCTAATGGATTTCATTAACTGAAAGGTGTTGTATGGATGTGACCACCAACCATTATAAATACACTCCCATTACCTGTAGTACGGGAACAAGGGGTTTCACTACAATCACCATGAGTAATGTTGAAATCGGTATTGTAACTCCCCGCTTAATTTACATATCGGTAGATAGTGTAAATTTTGAGAACCCTACAACACTCCTTATTATTCCTTGGTTCTTCTGTCAAGGGACACTTTGGTTTCATATCGAATTGTGAAGGACATTTCACCTAAACGTTAGCATACTCTTGGCTATTAAGTATTTTCAAAATCAAGGATAATCTCCTCAGATCAGCGATTGATTGATATGAATAAAGTGATTAATTTATTGTCCTCATAAAATGCTTACCAAATGACGCATGTTCCTAGTGGTAACCAGAATGCTGCAGTTTGGTGATTTTAGTTTCTAAAAATTCTTAGAGAAAAATTAAAATTAAACTATTTTTAGGATTTTGCTATTGTATTATTTTTGAAAACTGTTCACCTCGACCGTCTACCTGATCGATTTTTCAAATGGTGACCGAAAGGGTCATCGTACAGCAACTTGAGTGCTCTCATTCTATCTCGGAGCTGATTTCTATCTGAATTATACAAAAAAAGCTATCCTCTTAACCTTCCAGAGACAAAGTGAACCTTTAGGACGTATGATATAACGAAAGTCATTTGGACCCAACATCACAATGAGCTACGAGACAGTAATTTAGAGCATTCTGGGAAACAGTTTAGAGCTATTTCAGTCATACAGAATATTTTTTACCCACCTTAAATGAATTATTATTTAAAACCACATACAAATTAAAAGCACCTAATGGACTCCCCAATCACATAAAAAACAAAATGTAACACCCAAAAATAATTATAAGAATAGGAAGAAAAACTTGGGACTATCTGATGCATAAATTACTGGAGATCAAAATCACAACCAAGTTCAGAATAACAATATACGGTTAATGACCTTCTCCATTTCCAGTCTAATTTTTTCATCAGTTATAAAACGAGGACTGTTCTCCATGACTAAGTTTCAACTTCTTTCACACAGCACCAAAGCACAAGGTAAAACGAACAAGAGAATGAAAATGATTGATTTGAAGAAAGAAACTGAAAGAACAGAAATGATTGAAGCTGAGTCATATTGATTGCCAAAGCATGAAAATAATTCTATCAAAACAGAAAAAAGATGAAGAAAAAACAAAAATATTTACCAACAAAAAAGAAAACGCCGTGTCTTGTCGACCCAGACTACGTCTTCTCTTGTTATTTTCAATAATGACAAGGTCACTCACTTCTGAAACTGGTTCCCACCCCTGTGGCATCATCAGGGTTACTGGTGACAGCTACTCAAGACCCAAGGTCCTCCCACTGCTCCTTTACCACCCATGAGCGGTTCTTCATTCGTAGGGTCCTTTTGACCTGCACGTTGTCTCCGGAAGGTTAAATCGAAAACCTTCTCCTAGATTTGATTAGACCATCTCTTAGGATTGAGTGATCAAGATGCCAAGATAACTTTTACATCCTGAATCGAAGTTTGAGCCAAATTCCATAAACTTTGGTCCAGTAGTTTTGGAGAAAAGCTTCAAACAACACACCGCGGACGGAATAATTTTTTTAAAAATTCGATCTTTGATATTTACGAGTCAATTAATGGTTCAATTTAGAAAGTAATAAACCGAAATCGCTAAAAGTTCTTAACTACACAAAGTGGATGTTCGGGAAGAAAATGTCTGAACTTTAGGGCCATTGTACAAATAACCTAATTTTTTGTTGTTTAAAGTTCGCTAGAATCATGCAGTGAAAATGAGCTGGAGGGAGTTAACGATATTTGTCATCTTCTCACTCAAAGTGCCATCAGTGGCGTAATTTACCGAAGAGGAAGATGGTGTGTGCACTGGTAGATGGTAGTTCACCGTACAACGTTGTTGAAACGTAGCCCGCCGCAGCTGCTGCCCCAATCATAATTTAAACTAGGCTTAGAGAGGGGAGAAACGCCACATTAAATCTTAGAGCTTCCCTCCCATCCCCCTCTCAGCCAACAGAACTGGCTTAGTTTCACCAAACTGTTAGGATTAAAGTGGATATCAACTGTTTGTGCCATGAAATACAGTCTTAGGACTTATTACATTCGAATAACTCCCCCCTTGTTCAGTTCGCCGGCGAACTCGACAGATTGCGCTTCTATTAAAGGGTTTACCGACGTCATTCGATGTTAACTTCTCTGTAACCCTAATTCTGACGTCTGAGGTGAGTAATAAAATACAAGAGGTTGCTACGTAAAAGCACTGTATCCAAATGAGAGAACTTTTCAGGGACTGCGGAAATCATTCATGCACAAATTGTGCACTTCATCTGGGAAACTTTGGGTTCAGGTTTGGCAGAATTTTCCAAAAGTTTGTTGCCAAAATGTCAAAATCATAATTTCTTCCTGTTTTTTTGCTACTCAGAGCTTCCTCATCAAATTAGGTCCTTTATTTGTCTGTCTATGGCAGTGGTTCCCCCAGGGGTCCGCGAGGTATGGCTGAGGGGTCCGCAAGGTATAAAAAATAAATATATTAACGCTAGCACAAAATTTAGACATGTTCAAAGTTGAAGATAAGATCAGTGCTATGGTAACAGAGTGCCAGCTCTGGGCGGCAAGGATTGAAAAGGAGTCGGTCACTAACTTTCCTAATTTGAAACAGTTCTTGGAGTCTGCAGAAGAGAGTTTACCTGACCCAATAAAGAATAACGCAGCCGAGCACCTACGCATCCTAGCCACGACTTTTAGGATATACTTTCCTGAACCTGACCCTGAAAATGGTTGGATTCGAAATCCTTTCAGTTGTCAAGCAATTGAACAAATCCAAGGCCTCGCAGAAGAAGAACAAGATAAGCTCGTAGATTTGTCGAGCTGTGGTACGATGAAAGGCATTTTTAATGGCGAGAAAAGAGCAGACTTCTGGGCAACAGCACGCAAGGATTACAAACAACATGGAAACAAGGCCATGCAAAAACCCTTCCGTTTGCAACAACCTATCGGTGTGAGCAAGCATTTTCTTGAAACAAATAACAGGAACAACTATAAGAATCGGCTTGACATGCGGTCGGATTTCAGGGTGTAAGTTTCAAGTTTGGAACCTAACATTACAGAAATAATGGTCTCTAAGGTTAAATTGAATGTATCTCATTAATTAAGGAGTGAAAATGTATTTTCACAAATAAGTCCTGAGTTGTATGTATAGCATTCGTTTGGTTTATTTTTTCAAATATTTTGACTCTTTTCAGGTAATTTTAGGCTTAGGAAATAGTGGGGGTCCTCGTCATTGTAGTACCTTGATGAAGGGGTCCTTGGAAAAATTTAGTTGGGAACCCCTGGTCTATGGTAATTCCTTGACACATTCAAAACTAGGTATCTACTAAGATTTATTGCGTTATTCATAGTTGTAACTTTAGTAGAAGTTCCCCCTTTCTTGAGAAGGTAAAGAATGTGGGAATACTTCAGATGGTCTGGACGTACTTTTATTTTTCAAGCACTTGCTTCATCATTTCCTTAGTTAGTGACTAGGAAAAACGCAAGTGTCCACTTAACTTGACCATTTCCTTTCGACTAAGGTCTATGAATCCCACCATTAGTCCGATTTTAATGACATTTTCAGATATTGTCCCGGTTAGCTCTTTGATGGACCTCTAATAAACCCATCTTGCCCTCCAAAGTTGGGATACCCAAGTGCAACGGGTACTCAAGATTTTATAGTATGAATTCCATTGCGATGAACTATTGCCCACGTGCAAAACTACTACGTTCGATTGGTTAACACAGGTGAAACTTCGTGATGAAAAGACCAGGGGTTTTATCGGTTAGCTCTTTTTGTTTTGTAGGTAACCTAATTAATTATTTTCTCAAACATCATTTTCAGGCGTAAAACTGACATTAAACAGTTAGGTTCCTTCCTTTAATATGTTTAAATGTTATACTCAACACAATGAACTGGGCCTTATCAGAGGAATTTGAAATCCCGCTTTTTGCAATACTGTGGAGTCTTAAGTTATCGATGCCGAAATAATGTGCTTTAGATATAGAATACTTATATAAGGTGATAAAACCGTGATAAAATGAAATTCCGAGTCGAGACTATCCATTTGTGCAGGCTGAGCAGAAAAAGACGGGGAGCTTTGGGAGGCACCTTCATTTGCAATCCATCTAACATAATGCAGATAACTATTCCCTTTGAGAATAGAGTTGGCGTCCTACAAACCGGTCATGGAGCGCCTGAATTGTGAATCCCTTTCAGTTAACAGTAATAGTCGCATCTACGTTCTTTAACTGTTCGAATTGAGAAAAGAGAGCTCCGTGAATTTCCCTCGTAATGGAAATCGATCCTCAATCCTCCGTAGATGATTTGCAAAGTCGGTGCCTTTAGAGACAAGGGTTAGCTCTAGATGATAACTTGGAGCCAGAGAGATCTGAGAATAGTACCGCACCGAATTGATTGAGCCTTATAGATTTTATTGAAACGTGTAGAGAATCTCTACTCTGATTATCAGAATAACTTTTGTTTGAGTAAGGAAGTAGCTGAAGGTTAGAAAGAAGAAAAATGCCGTTTGGAAAGAAGGTTGAGTAGGTCTGAGAAACGATTCCATAACTCAGGAAAAAGTAAGTTCCTCTTCAATTCTTTCTAGTACTACCAACAAAATTAAGTTTTTTCAATCTCTTGCTTTTCGTGAATCCTCGAAGAAAAAAAATAAGCTATTTACAATGTTGTTAAAGAAATTAAAAAATTGGAGGGGGGGATTGGAGATCCCCTACAAAACACAATCCAATTGTGACTAGTCTCAGATTTCTAAAACTGAAGATTGAGTCGAAAACAACAATTTAGGTTAAAAAATAAGTTCTCCTCCTTATTTAGCAGACCGCGACTTTTGTTCTAAAGCGAAAATAATCGGTCTCAGCAATCAACAGGTCCATAGACCAGCCTGATCGATCCATTTTTGGAGCAGTGGATCATTTTTGGCCTGTTGGTCCAAATCTGTAGAATGGCTTCCAAAATTGGGTTTTCTTTTGATGTTTATTGTCAGGAGGTTTTCATCTCGTTTAGGAACGAATAGTTCCCAGTGAAAACAGTAGGATTTTCTTCGAATGCAAAACAAGATTAGAGTCAATGCTTGAAGGTAGCAAATTAGATGTAGAATCGATTTCAGAAGTTTTTGAGGTTGGTAGAACTGTAAGAATAAATACTATACACAACTAGGTATCTATAATAAGGTGTTGGTCTTCCAAAGGACCATGTAAACTGGGAGGAATGGACCGGTTTTGTTGATCCTTTCAAGAGCTGAGGCGATTTTAGCCGATTTTTGCCAGTTTTGGACGATGACCATGACGCTAGGAGGTGCCAGGCTTTCTACGGAGGCGGCGGTTTCAAGGATTGGGAAGGGGAACTAACCAATCCATCACAACCAATACTTATGTTCAAGACGTAATCAAAATGAAAAACAAGATTTTGATCATGTTCGCTTGTGAGCTATAATACCTCCCATACCTGGCTGCACTATAACATTAGGCTATAGGAACTGGATATGAATAGCGAAGAGTGATGACATCTCCTAGCGTTGAGCAGTGAAACGTGAAGGGAATCTGTAGATAGTTACACTGAATGATAAGTCCGAGTTTTAAAAAGAAAGGGCTTGGGTTCAAATCATAAATGGCAATCCTTTTAGGTAAGTAAATAGCAAGGTAGAGTTCGTGTGTTGTCATCTTGTCCCAAGCGTAATGTTACCTATTCTGAAGATGTTGACCGGAGTTGTCTGGCATCTGAAGTGTTTGATGGTTGGAGGAGATTCCATTGAACTGAATATTTGTGGCTGCAGAATTTCACAACTTATCCGCGGGAGCTGAATAAATGTGCCGACACCATTTTCTACGCATTGGGGTTCCCAGACAAATACGTTTGGTGGTCTTTATATGCGTTAGCTGACCATTCAGAGTAGTAGGTGTTGCTCCAGGCTTCACTCTGGCCACCAGGGGGCAAACTGAAACATGTGAGGTGATGGAATGGTATAGTTATTCCTTCCAAGGACTGAGGCGATAGAAGCATTGCAACATTCAGAGGACATCCCAGACGCTAGAAGACGCTAGGAGTATCTCCAGAGTCGGCGGATTCAAGAACCGGGAAGAGGAACTAACCAAATCCATCGCGTCCTCTAAAAAAAGCGTGGAGGGGGCTCTACTTCTCATAAGTTTACGAATGTTTAAATTTTCAAGTAGAGGCAGTTTAATATTTAAATAATGAGTAGCCGTCATTGGAAATTCGAAAAAATGCTATTATTGCTAGATGTTCTTATATGTGTTGTACTGCACGTTTTTGTGTTACTATTGTACAACATATGTGCTAGTTCAGGGCTGTGGCAGTTGGAAGGAGTAGAGATGGTGTAGGTACGTAACAATGTGCAAGAAGTAATTGGTGGTGGGGGTATCCCTTGTACGACTGTGGCTATTATAATAGGGCGAACAGTGACCATTTTTGTGGTGACCAGGTTAAGGCCACTCAAAAATTACAATTGTACAACACTAGCCAAACAGGATTAGTATCCCTCCCTGTAACCTTGTCCCTTCTAGGAGTTTTCCTGTTAAATTGGTTGGTTGTAGTTCCACCTTAAATTTTCCATTACAATATTAATTACCCTATCTTCGATAATGGGTTTGTGATACCCTTCATTTCATTATCTAACTGTAGGGTAATGGTTCGATTCAACCAACAAATCTTTAGAATGAATAAGGGGGAGTTTCCCCTCCCCTCATTTTCAGGGAAACGGCTCCTAGAAAGGCACAAAGGGTTAATTAAGTATTCCACCACTCCTCGACCTTCAACCTCTTTCACCATTTACCATTCTGCCTCCTTCCTCTCTCGTAAACCAAACGGTACCTCCCCATTAGAAATCAACTTCATTGCTTATAGCTTCGCCTGCAGACCTCAAATTCATCTATTGCTGAGAAGAATCTCACAGTTCACCTAAATTCAATTTTATATAATTATATTTACTTATTTATATAGATAAAGTAAACAATTATTCAGATACTTCAAATTCTTGTTCCTCACTCTTAAAAACTATAGGGGCAGTTTAGAGTCAAATCGACTGTGGGGTGCCACGAATATTGTATAATACCTAACAATATCTTTATCAAATTTTAAATAAGAATTTGATAAAGATGTTGACGAAGAGCTGCACACCAGAATCGCGGTAGGCGGTTTATAAACTACTTCTCAACTCTTCCAAGTTTACCCCTGTATGTGTTGGCTTGATGGGCAGGAAGCGGCCCTAATTTCGCCGTTAGCTCATTCAGAAAGTGCCCAACGTTTTTTCCCTTCAAACAGAAATGTCTCCTTGAAATCGACATGAATTGCAAATTTTTCCGTACTACTGGAAAGTTGATTAAAACTCCCAGTTGTTTTGAAAATTTGCTGCTTCTAGTTATTTGAGAATCGAGTCGAAGAATAAGAATTTCCAAAAAACAAGTTCCATGTTTGAATTCTTTAGAAGCTTAGAAGTTAATTTTCCATTATGAATGCGCCAAGCCTGTAGGAACTTTAACTCTAGATCCAAAAATGCGGTCAAAAGTTGAGAAAAAAAGGTTTTGAAGTGGAGCAATGTTGCTTTTCATTCCACATAACATGGTTTTATTGAAAAATATTCATAAAGTCATATCTTACAAATAGGTTGAGATAGAAAGCTGCGGCTGGCGGCGGTTTGTTCCCGTTTTAGTCTAGTTTTGTCCGAAAAAATGTTTACACCATTGAGGACACTATGTATATGTGACTTATACTCATGACATAATAAGTAATTGTAAGAGAGTAATAGTAAGAAAATTCGATATTGGTTAGATACTACCTATAGTCATCACAACTAATATCGATCGATTGTTCATATGAATGACAATGTAAGGTCGACGCACACACCCTCACACAGCTGGGATCATTTAGGCGCGTTTTCTTGGAAAATGACCTGGAAGTCCGCTAGATGGTTTTCAGCCGCTCAAGTTCATCTGAACCCACCGTAATATCCTAAATCGGGAAAACCCAACAACGCCATCCGAGTAAACAACAACTTAATTAAGAAAGTTGTTTACTTTCTCTCAGTGGTTACACTGCTCTGCTACAGTAATTAATGAAACTGTACGGCGCACATGAAGCTAACCACGAGTGAGCAAAGTACGCGACGTAACTGTGAGAGGCACGGATAATCAGCTGTACACAGGTATCACCTACATAACCCAACCCAGGCGAGGGACAGTCGCTCCTAAGAGGGAAAATGGGGACAAAAGTCGATATTTTGACCACCTGCTAGAGATGTTGACCCTAATTTACTCCGGTTGGAACCCAGAGCTGAAAGAAGAAATGTTTTTCTTCTTCCTTCTGGAGTCAGTATCATGTAGAAATCAACAGCTGGGGTCATCTCGTTCATTTGTATGTACAGGTGGAATGGTACTTTTAAGTGGTATGAAAATAAGACTAAAAACGACTTTATTTTCATTCACGACAAACATTTCTTAGAATTTAGTCATTCGAGTTCACTCATGAAAAATCACGTTTTCTCTTGAATAAAAAAGTAGCTTTCTTAATGATTTCAGCAAAAACCCTTGAAATTCGTCTTGACGCTCAGAGGATGTGTTGGAGAACAAGTTGAAAGAGATTCTAGCGGCGACCAGCGACTCTTCGACTGGGATTCGTAAACATGACTAAACTGCTAGCAAATGTCACTGTCTCACTTAAGCTGGCCATTCCCCACCGCGCTTTTGATGGAGCTATCGGCTAAGTTGTTGATCCGTTTGGCGGTCCCATCTTACTCACGGAATGATAATTCCTTGCCTCCACGTCAGGCGGGATTCACCATGCATGATCCCGCCAAACTGTGAAATACAAAGCAAAAGTGTGCACCACAGCTTCTATTTACCACAGTAGTTAATTAGTGCTAGTTTTGTCCTTCAGCAAGTTTCTGTGCTTATCATGAGCTCCGTTCGAGACTTTATACTGTCAGTGACAAACCTATCGGGGGTTTTACCATGCCTTTGGCAAACGACAGCTCGAAATTACCATGACAAATCAAGCGAAACTTGGCTCCCGAAAAGCTTCTTAAACTTTTCAGAACGGTAGGGCTGATACATTTCCTTATGCGAGTATCTTTCTTTTGAATCAGGGGGAGACAGGTTGTCCGAGCGAGCTAAGGCGTCAGCCCTTTAGCTGTTTACTTTCAGGGGGAGTACTGATTTGCCCGGCTCGAATCCGATAGGCACCAATGATTAGGGCCAAAATCCTATTAAGTGTTGTATACCTGTCCTGTCGTTGGACAGTTCACCTCTGATCTCGATATCACGTGAACCCAGGAGCGTGAGGCAATGGGAAGCCAAGAGCGAAATCGTCAGACTTAGTTCCGATCCTCCTAGAGGACGCTGGCGACGTCCGCGACACATTTGGGTAGTCGGACGAAAATCCAAGGTGAAATTTCTTGTTTACTTTACTTGACTACTCTTTTACTTCTTCTGAATCAGAGGAGATACCAAACGAAGTACGAGCTCCTCGTCGATTATCAAATAATTTTTCCAGCCTGCAGGTTCAAGAACCAAGGCACTCAATAAGTCCACATGACTGAACTCGTCTTTCTTGAGAAGTTATCGTTTCAACCATTTAATTTTTGGTTTTCTGTTCTTGATGCAGAGGCAAATGGCTGCGTAGTGCATGAGAATATCGGCATTCCATGGAAAAAGATCGTAAGAACGCGCAACAAGTACACAGCACTTCGGCGGTCATCTCAGCACTAGAGACACGGCGTGGCGTGATGGTGAATGGTTCAGTAAATCTCCAACTATTTTCCTCCTACAACCGTTGGAGTGGCGAACAACTCACCACGCCATTTGGAGCTCTAGTGAATGGTTAGCTTTACACGAATTGTTTTGCTTTTGACCTCTACCGACGAGATGCCGATCAGCATGCGATTGTCTCTGTTCATCTCAGTATTTTTCAATCAAAATGGGTGAAATCAACATAAAAAATGGCGAGCTCGTCGAATTTTCATTCGTAAATGAAGTAAATTTGGACAGAATAGTTGCCCATCTATCGAGACGGTTCTAAGTTGAGGGTCCAGGCGAAGAATTTTGAATCAACTCACCTTGAAACGTAAAATTTCAAAGTTTTAACAAATGTTTGCAACACAATTTCAAAGGCTTGTTATTGAAAATAATGGACCGAAAAGATGCATTATACCTTGATCATTAAAATGTAAATCAATTTGAAAGATTTTCGGTCGTAAAAGACGTCGAATATAAGCTCGTTACAACAATTCACGTGACAAAAATGCCACAGGTCTAATAAAAATTTAACAATTTTTTGTGGTGGATTACTTTCTTTTCTTTCTTTCTCTTTTTTTAAAGACTTTTTCGGCTGCCCCAGAACGCTCCGAACTATATGGTCTATTCCAAGACGAAGCAGGAACCTGTGCACATCTTTACGCTCAGACTGAATGGCGATTTCATTCGGAAAGTACTTGAGCAGTCTGAGAAAAGGTTAACTAAAGTATGCGAGGTGATGGATTGCTATAGTTGCCCCTTCCGATGAGGTGGATGCGGATATTAATGCTCCGCCACACTCACAGGATGACCCAGACGCTAGAAATCCCCCAAGGCGTCGGATTCTAAAATCTGGAAGTAACGGCCATGGAAACGATCAAGTGTAATATCGGCTGGGCTGGAATTTGGTGGAATAAAATACGAAGTATTGTGAACGGACCTGATATTGATACTTTTGACCGATTGCAGTATGAGAGTCACACCAAGTTGGTTTTGCTGGGAGTAGACCAGCCACCGCTCAGTTTCACCTCCTTTATCAACACTTGAACCATGGAGTAGGGTATCTGACTGGATCCAGCTTGAGCTATTATGAATTGTAGGGGTGAAATTTTGAATCAGAATTGGAAGCCATGGATTAGAGATAGAACTTATCTTTGCGCACTTTGTAACTGGGGGATAAATGAGTCCACAGAACATTTTCTGGCGCACTGTCCTATTCTCAGCTGTTATGGAGAGGCATTCTTTGGCAAAGCCGAGCTGTCAAGGATCGAATTGATCGAAATTTTGAATGGACGAAATTGGGCACAGCTATGTGGTTATTTTAGAAGTGCCTATAAAGTGTAGCTTTATAGAGAATTTTTGATTGCGGAATTCAATTATGATAACAATTAGAGGCACTTTCAACTAGATCCGTTTTATTGTAATTTATATCTCTTCTTCAATTTGTTTGTTGTCCTGATCCCTCCTAGCTTTTGTGCATCGGTGCCCTTCAGTGCCTATTTGTTGTTGGATATTGTTAACTCTATCAATATTTGTTTTCAATGTTTTGTTTGTTTTCGTTTTTTCAACCTAAGCTAAAATATTTAATGATCAAATCAAATTGTATAGTGGAACTCTCGCTGACGGTTTCCGAACCATAGTGGTTCACGTGTATATTTGTTCAGTTTTTGTAATTTCATCATCTAATAAACGTGCTATTGATTGATTGAGGTGGATTACTAAAGTTCATTTGGGAAATATTCAACTAAAATTTATGGCGCAAAATATCATTCCATTTTTTTCTCATCATTGGATAATGTTTCATGAATCAAGAATCTTTGAGGAAAAATCACACTTACGAAGCTTCAGTCCTTTCCTGTACGGTCACGTGGTATTCAATTAGCCGTGCTTTAATCTTAAATTATCCATTAGAATATTAATTACACCCCCTGCGGTAATGAGTTTGTGATAGCCTTCATTTCATTACCTATTTGTATTTTCCGATTTAGAACCGACAAACACCCCTCTTTAGAATGAAAAAGGGAGAGTTTCCCCTTCCCCCTTATTTTCCACCGAGAAACGGCTCCTAGAAAGGCACAAAGGGTTAATTAAGTATTCCACCACTCCTCGACCTTCAACCTCCTTCACTCCACCATCTACCGTTCAGCTTTTCCCTTCCCCTCCCGTACACCAAACGGCACTTTCCCCTTGGAAATCAACCTCCTGATATCAATCACCGCTTTTCAGAGGTTTCCTCGCTGCTTCCCCCCCCCTCCCCTCCACCAGCTGCCCCAGTCCGCTCGGGAACCTACCCCATTGAAACCCCATAGAATGCGACGGGGAGCAAATGTAATTGAACATCAAAACCAACAGGGAAGGGGGGGCCCTGGAAGTAGTCGAACCGACGGAAGGCAATAGGAGCGAGTGAGTTAATTTAACATCAATACGTATAATCTATTCACGTAGCCGCTAAAAGCTTTCTCCGGGCTTCGCCTTTTCTTCGAGTCATTTCTCCTTTTCAAACCGTCGGGGAATAGAATCTGGGATCTAGAAAGGCTCGCTGGAAGGAGGGAACTTTCACGAAAACAACAATGGGTCGATTCAATTTCATCCTTGTTTTCTGCTAACAGGGGTTACCGATTTCAGAAAACGGGCTGAAATTTCCCCGAAATTGGGGGTTCACATAAAATAATTTGTGAAAACTTCAAGTAAAACCCATTTAGTGGTTCAAAAGAGACAATTTCTGTTTATGTTATAATTATTATAAATAATTTTCAATAGTAGCTGTAAAGTGTAACATATCTCATTCATTATCCAACAATCAAGTCGTGATCAGTCTGCTTCTTCCAGTCCGTTTTATTTACTATTTTCAATAATGAATCTTCGTTATCTAACAACAAGATTTTTTAAATTTACTTCCAATTTCGTTGGTTTAAATTTCAGGATGTGGATTTCAAAAGCCGAATTCGGTCACTACTCGCTCAACATCGACCAATCGGTGAGGTAGAAGGTCGGGCTCCAGAGAATTAAATCTCTTGGAAGGGTGGGTACTGAGACGCATTGCTGGCGACAGACCAAATAACACAGTTGATGCTATACGATTAGACTATCCATAACACGATCCCCAAGCTTCAATTCTGTTGAGGAGAACGAGGGGAAGGATTATTCCGCGTAATAGGGCTACCTACTACAGAAATATTAATACTTTGTGTAATAATTTGCAGCACTTTTTTAGGATAACTACCTTACGATGTCTAAAACAGCTGAAATATGTGTTGCAATTATATACATATGTAGAGATAGCGATCTTAATGAACCAACGATTGAGGGTGGCAGTGAAGATGCTATTGATACGACTTCGGTTAGATAATGCTCCATACATTGGAAATGGCCCAATTTCATGTTAAATAGGCTCCTTGATAAACTTGGTCCCCTTTGTCCCCCATGTCTCTTCTGCAAATTTGCTTGCGTAAATACGTAAATGTTCAGGGTAATACATACACTATTTGCAAATTTTCAAAAGGGCAACTTGGCCTCTAATTGGATCTACTAATATAATCCAGTAAAACACAATCCCAAAGCACACTCACAGAATGTAAGACACATTTTCATTTAGAATTTCCAATGATTGTAATTTTCAATTCATGAAAGTTCATCAGCAGCGGGATAACCACCACTGGAACTGGAAACCGGTAACATTGGAGCTTGATGTGCCTGGTAAATTATAAGGTATTCCAGGTATAAAAGTATTCTTCCATCACCATCAGCGATGATATAAAGTCTGCGTACTTTCGTACCTTATCTCAAAAACTGTGCTACTCTTTTCGATTACAACTACTCACTATCTCCTGGTAAAATAACGAATTGGAAATAAACGAACAAGTAGAATAGACAAAGTGTGCTGTGAAAATTAATATAATTAGCTGACAATATTGAAAGAGTGATGGAAACAATAAGTTTGAGATTTCATGAACGTCTAAACTTTTATCCCAAGATACATCGTCAACACAATTCGGAAGGGATCATTGACGTTTGGCACAGCTCAGGGCCCTCAGACTGGTGCCACACTTAGGCCCAACTCCGTAAACTTTGAGACTTGACTGTGCCCTGAGAAATACAGTCAGAAGTACGTCTACATAAAGAAATGGATTTCATTGCAGTACAGTTATTCAATCTTCACCAAGGGTCATTCACCACCCGGGGTGCCATCCTCTCGGAACGTGCAGAGTCGTAGCGAAATTAATTGGTACGATAACAACGGATCGTGCCGAAACGAGCGACATCCCCTTGAAAACCACACAATCAACTGGTGAAAACCCAATTCATGTAGCCTAAAACCATCCCTGGAACTCGCTCGTCAATTCGCGCCCACCCGCATCGAAAGCTGAGTTTTTTTGGAGCATAAACTAACCAACGTAACGGATGATGATAATTCCAATAGCCTTATTATTAGCCTATTACGTTCAAGTTATGGGTATAATAAGTGTAAATCGTTTTAAAAAATAATTATTTGTATTTACTGAAGGGAAATTTACAAGGAAGGCAAGGATGTGCACTCGACTGAGATGAAAGCAGAACTGTCACTTGAGTTCGCAGGCTCTTATGTATAATCTTCAGTCCACGAAGTCCACATCAAGGGTTTTTACACTGAAGGGAGGCGGTTTATTGTCACCTAACAATCATATTTCCTAGTTGTGAGTGTCGATGGATATAATTTTCCGTTTATATAATTTAAGAACCACCTGGGGCCCTGTTCCAGGACCGAAACGTAGTAGGATAATAAAAATGTCTCTACCTAAGACTAGCCTGGTCATTTCTCAACCTGAAGTGCAGATATCTCACCACAATATACAGGGTGTTAACCTGAGGAACCTGCCACAGGCTGGGAATAGATGCTACAACTCATTTCACCTGGACTTTTTTTATATGCTTCGTTTTCAAGTTATTTCAATTCAAAGATTTTTTTTCAAGTTTTTGATCTGAAGTCACTAAAACGGTCATCGCTCCCTTCTATACTAAAGAAAATTCAAAGTTGATTATACCGTTGGAAAGACAGTAAAATGTTCTCTCTCGCTCTCTAGTGTATAACAAAAATATTGAAGATTGGTTCAATTGGTGAAGAATCAATCAGAAAAGTGAATTTTCTTTTCTCCTACTCAGTAGATCTACCAAAATTCTACTCTTCAAATCTAGCCTGTAGTCCTAAAATATGCGCCAGAATCTGAGCTTTTCATCGGTGTACTAAAAATTGCTCTTACCGTAGAATTTAGTGGAGAAAATTTCGTTTGAATGCAGGAAACCGTGGCTATCCCTAAGAAAATCAGCGTTTTCAACAAAAAATGGGCTTTTCATGCAAAAATAAGTTTGGTATTGGATTTTATGTATTTTTTACGCTAAATCGAATAAGTGGTACTTCCACACCTCCTTGGTACTCAAACAATCAAGGTTGCGTATATCTGGACACCTTTTCATTTCATCATTACTTCTTCTAGTGCAATTTATGTTAAATGAACCGATTATTGGTGTTAGTAATAGTTTTTGTTTTTTACATTAAAGTAGTTGCTAGAAATGGCCACCATTCAGTGCGATGCAGAAATGGCCTCTTCTGAGAATACTACCCACTGTATCCTGAAGCTCCCTCACATTTTCGTGTATCCACCCAATCAATTCTCCACGGTCATCAGTCGACACCTCGTAGACTTTCGTCTTCAAGGCCCCATATATAATTTATCCTCTACCCCGTAAGTAGAGGTCCAGTGGCTTGAGGTCTGGGAATGTTAAGGAGCTTATATGATAAAGAAAATATAGAGTACAGAATCTAGAATATACAATATTCGGTATATATAGGTCTACGAGTATTTTCTACAATTTTAAGTCAATTTTACATGATTGCAAGAGGATAATTTTGGAAAATTGGCTTATACGATAATGTGCTATGAATGAAACTTTTTCAATTTCCATCGGAATGCGACCGAAATCGCGTTCAACTTCTCCCACGAATGACGAACACATCCAGAGAGACAGAAAAACGGGAGAAGGAAAACCGAGAGAAACGTCCCGGAACGGCAATGAATTACCCAACTTCATCGGGTCAAAAGGGTTCCGCATTGTGGAAAAGGCCAGATTGCCAGGAGACAAGGACGAGGTGTGACAAGGGTAGAGCGGAGGTAGAGAAGCAGGATGAGGGTGTACTCGATGAGGACAGTTGGCACGAGAACGGGCTCCCTGTACTTGGAGTGAGTCGGGGCAATCCCCTTGTGTAGTACAATAGTGTAAGCGCCCGAGTTCACAAAGGCTTGTAATGAATATGTTGTTGAATCCCTGGAAAGGCTCCAAATGCCCATTGAGTCCTCTCCATTTTCCTTCCACTCCGCCGGCAACACCTTCCCTCCTCTTCTTCAATTCGCACTTTCTTTTTTTCTTCTTTTTTTTTCTACCGGAATACAATGAAGTTCCTCCCATTATTTCGTTCGAGGGGAAAGTTCAAGAGATTTCTTCAAAATGGTATTCGCTTAATCTTTTACACCTCACTACGGTGCGGTTGATGAATGATAATTGCTGAAATTAACTGATTTATCACACAGGTTTTACTTCTGATTTACATTGCTGGGTTCTTCTCATTTCTTAGATTAGAAAGGTTGTGGTAACAGAAAATGTCAGACACATAAAGGATCACACAATGGTTAAGCTCCCGATTTAGCGAGACAATAAGACTTCATAAGAACACGTTCACAAACATATTTGTTTCAAGAAAATTTTACTTACCTAACTGGCAAAAAGTGGATTTTTCGAGACGGTAAATAGGAACGGTATTAAGACAGGAAATTTTGCTTAGTCAATGATACGGGACTAAGGATCGTGCAATCTGATGTAACCTATGCGATATTTTGTTATGACGGTGATTATAAAAGATAAGAATAACACTTCTATTCTTCTAAAGACTGATCTATCTATCTGAAGAGTGATTTTTTGAAAGACTAGCCGAATAGGCTGATCACATTCTTCCAAATAAAAACAAAAAATTAAGCACAATAAGATAGCGCGGCTAAAGCGTATTCCATGCTTTTTGAATTTTAGCCGTAGGCTCTCTAATAGCATCCGGGGTCTAGGGAACTTGCCGCCTGCCGAGGTCCGAAGGGCCGAGTTTTAGTATACATTTATTTGATTCAGGGCCGAGTTTTAGTATATATTTATTTGATTTATTTAGCGCTTATACATGTATTTGATATAATTTTGTTTTAGAAGATTCCTTTTTCAATATTTAAATTGTTTTTAGTCTTTGTGCTTTCTGAGAACTTTTTGTTTTCGTAATTTTGAATACCTCAAACTTTATTTTGCGTTTTCATAACTAGGGAAGCTTTGTGATTAACCGTTTTGTAGATTTTCCTACCAACAAAGTTTTTCTTTCCATAAGTGCTATGTGGACAAATTTCAGATTTCCGCAAACGGCTTTTTTCCACGTGTTGTCCTCATGTCCAGTTACTTAATCTATAATTAATTAAATCTATTAATTAATATTTCTCTATGAGCATTTGAGAAGCATAAGGGGAAAGCACTAGTAGTGGACATGTTAAGAAAATCTTGTGTGATTGTCTGTGTTACCTCATAAATTTTTAGCTCTCAAATGTTTTTTTTTGGGTGTCTGCACGTTTTTCAGACATTTCTAGTTGAGTTTAATCAAAGGAAACACCAATCTTATAAATGTTTGAAGAAATAGAGTCAAATTTTGTGGAATAACAGAAAACACCAGTAGTGGACAGCTAAAATGTTCTAGTGTTGATGTAGTGGACACGTCGTAGATATCAACAAGATGACTTCAAATCTCGTTTAAAATCATGTATATATCTAATCGGTAGTAAAACAAAAAGAATTCCATTCAACTGGAAGAATGAAGTGAGCACCAGTAGGAACAATTCATGTATAAGTAGAAGATAACTCATGGACTAGTAGTGGACATATCTTGCACTAGTAGAGGACCCCCCCCTGTCCGCCTCTGGTCTGCAACAATATATTCATTTGAAAATCGTACCGAGAGCTTGTTCAAATACAAATGAACAAGTAGAAAATTAAGAAAATATCCTTTCGTGAAAAGGGAAGTTGCACCAGTCGTGAACAGGGATGTCCACTACCGGAGCATCCGTCATTTTTGTTGTACTAGAAGTGGACATGCTTTAAAATCCCACTTTATCAATATTAACGGAGTTAGGCGACTGGAAAATCGACAATTTAGTTACTGAAGTATATATTCAAACCAATGGGCACAAATATTTGAATATTATATCTGAACATTGCTTAAAACATACTTTCGATTCCTTAGCATTTTGAACAGCGTCCTGCTCAAAATCACTCCACCCACAGACTGGTTGTTTTTAATGTCAAGTTATTATTTTTCATTTTGGCCCTAACGTTTTCTTTTGGTTCATTACATTTGTTAGGCTATTACTTTAGTTAATCCAAAAAGATTCAAGTGCCCTGCTCAACCCGAATCCTTATTCTACAACTTTTTTTCCGAAGTGTCCACTATTGGTACAGTGTTCACTATTGGTGCTTTTCCCTTAGATAATGTTAACTTATTCAACAAGATATCTTACTTTTAATCCGTTTCTAGAGAATTATATCCCTTTCGTACTTGTTCATTTAGTTATTTCTTATTGCCTAAAACTTTCCCTTCCCCATAAAAGAGTTCCCCCTAGTATTTGAAAAAATGCTAATATACAATTTTTAAACCGCTCAATAATATTGTGGGGTGCTTGACGACCCAGTGGTGTGTTCTCGGGTTAAACATTCCTCCCAAATGTAATAATGGAAGAAGTTTCATTGTATTACGCCGGAAAAATGAATGCGATTTGATGAAGTTCCACGTTGTTTCAAGTGTATTAACAAATGTAACATTTTGCTTCCTCATAAAGCAAAAACAAGGTGAGAGCAAAAGCAAGCCCGTAGGACTGTAGATTGAATATCTTGAAATCCAGGGTTAATTGTTTAAGATCATTAAATAACTCAGTGAAGTTCTTGCTTCTGTAAGATTGTTCACAATCACCTAGGTAGGAAATACATCCATTAATGCCGTCTGTCAAGATGTTCGGAACAATCGAAAAACTTTATCAATAGGTTCGTTCCAGCAAGAGGTGAAGTAACCAAAATGTTAACAGTTTCCTACTGTCGTATGTGCGTAGTCATTCCAACAAGTCATGCCGTTGTTACGAGCGTTGACCAGCAGCGACGTGTTGTGATGACGCAGCGTGACCTCGTTTTGAAGTCCGTTTGTAAAAATATTAGTTTACCTTCGTGGATTACCAGTCTGTAAACATGGTCCCTGGAAAAAAAGGGCCCATAGGCGGAAAAAAGTCTCCGCCAGTTATTTGAGGTGACAACACAGAGTCACTTGGGTGATTCTCATTTAACGAAACAATCGAGGTTTTGATTCTAACTAACAAATTTTGTTCTCCTAAATTTATGATTTTTTTATTACACAATCTAGACGTTACTCTAATGGTATTGTGATGTACAAGCATGAATGGTTTTCGTTTGTTTCTTCAAAATTCAGGTTTTAAAATGTTATAGGTTACGAGAATGGTATGTATCTATGACAATGAGCTTTGTCAACCAAATAACGATAGAATTACGTAAACGATGTGTAGGTGACGTTGAATGAGACAGATATCTGCTTTCAGTTTTTCCTGACTTTGTGCTAGAACAAGTATCACATTTCAACATTAGTACCTATTTGTTACGTATAAAATACCAAACTTGAAAAAAATTGTTTCAAACAGCCGTGACAACAATGAAGTTTAAAATCGCCACGACAATGAGAAATCAACATTAACCTTCTGCAATTAGGAGTCTAATGAACACTTATAGAAATTGAAACTTGCATTAAATAGAGTTTTTACATCTCTATCCCAAAATGAATGCTAAACGAATCAATAAGATTGATTAAGAGTGATTTTCAAACCCATAACACTGAGAAGTATGAAACGTACACACCTGTTTTACAAACGGCTAACTTCATTTTTGAGCCCCAACTGTATAGAAATGGCGGAAGCATGGTGTTTCCTCAATGAGCAGCGTTACCAACGCTGAAAAAACTTCGAATTGCCAGAAAATTTCCTCATTTGAGAGAGCTACGATGATTTCCTTCAAAACCATGACAATGAGACAGGAGGTTTGGGACAAACTTTGAGCACTTGATTCGTACAGACTATCTAAAAGTTAGTCCCACTTGTAAGCGCACTAACATCCAGTAACTAATTCTAAAAAAATACTAGTTAAAATATTTCCGGTAAAACGTACTTTGAGCGGATAAAATTTCGGATTAAGTTCAAATTCTGACTTACGGACAGACCACGACAATGAGATTAGAGGTACATTTCGATCAATTACCGGCATGTACAATGAAGAGTAGCCGAACTTTATGACAGCCATAAGTAGGCCTAGCTACCACATAGAATCTACAAAAATAATTTTTGGAAAAAGTTGAACAGAAAATTATTTATCAATGAAGGACAGCGATTGTCCCGTAAAATAGGAATCACCCACTAACTTACAGTACTTTATCGTAATTACGGTATTTACAGTACGTTAGAACGCATTTATTTACGTGAGTTAAACTCATGAACACTGTCCCTTTTCAATCACTTCTGCAATTTGGAGTGATAGCTTGAGGAAGGAACGAATGTATCCCACTTACAACTGTTGATTTGTTTTGCAAACGGCAGTACTGAAAATTTATCGTATTCTACAGAGCAGCTATTCCAAAGTGCTAAGGTGTTCTCACTTCTTCAAATCTATCTGAAAGTCGCATTAATGTTCTTCCACAAAAGAAGTGATTTCTGTAAACAGAAGCGATAAGCATTTGAAGTGTCTAATAACTAGGGCAAAATTCTAAGCATGCGGGTTTTTGTCCCATTTGGGTGGAGGAAGCGGGAATTTCTTGGGGTTTCACCTCAATCCACTTATATTACACCCATGACTGTGACAGGAACAAACGACAACTTACATCCCCAGCTCGGAACACTGCCTATCCTGATCGTTATTTAAATGGCCTCTATTCAGCGCTTGGGTGCTAAACGTTCAAAGAACAGAATATTGAAACTATGTTAGCGTGTTGAACACCCCAGGTGTGTGTTTTAGGGTTAAGAATTCCTTCCAAGTGCTATGAACTAAACCTAGTCTGCTTCCAACGACCAAATACTAAACAAAAGTAATCTCTTTAGGAATTCTAGCCGTCACAAATCATTTGAAAAACCCCCGAATTCTCCTTTATTGCAATATTAATAGGGTTGATACCCAGCGTACTGCCATGTTAAGTGTATCGTAGTAAAAAAGTGATGAATTGGTAATGTACGGCCATGAAAAATGCAATTATCTTACAAATAGGCCTGCACAAGACCTGGGCCGGCAGGAACACTTCAGAAGAAGGGCGAGTACGTGAGAAAACGGTTTCGGAGGAAGGAAGGGTTCGTTATCGCGGCTCAACTTGAAATGCGATTATGCAGATTTTCGGAGACGGCATTAGGAATCGAACATTTAAATTTAGAGGAAAAGATTCCATTAATTATTAATCACTAAATAGTAAAATCTCAGCTCATTTGCCGGAGTTCCCACGAGGATTCGTATTTCAGACTGTTCGTTTTCCCTCCAGGCTTAGAGCTTTAAACTGAGGAACCTGTCTTCCCTCCGGACGAGATCCTGGGGTATTCTCAGAGTTGGTTTTATTTCGAAAGGAGCATTTAGATTGGAGAAGGAAAAATATCCCACTGGCAGCTGGTCTTAAGTTGGTGATCGATGGTCCAAAAAGAGGATTTCGGATAACTACGGAGTAATGACTGCGAAGTCGTACTGTAATTGAGACGTTGGAAATTAAATTTGCATCTCCGCTCAACTAATGGTTTGGATTTTTTCTCATGAAACATGGCTCCAAAATCACGAAGTCGAAGCTGGAACTAATAATATCATATTGTGATCGTATCACTTTAGATCAATCACGAAGGTAAAAATGAAAGAGAATAGCGAATCAGAATCAAGAATGTCAACATGAGTGTGAATGAAAGACAAGTGGACGTAGTGAAAATGTTCTCGTTGAGTAAGATGATCGAGCAGCCCGTGTAACTTAAATGAAAGTACGTTTTCAAAAATGGAGTAGGGGTAGGGTTACCTGTATTCTATAAATCTCGTTCAAGAACCAACTGCGTAGATGTGCTATCTAATACAAAAATGATGAATAATGATGTAATATATTACATTAACCTTCTTGTCTTTTAGTTTATTGTTTTTAATAATGAATATTTGTAAACAACCATGAAAAAAAATTACTTGAAAATGAGACCCCACTTGCTTAGGCCTATAAAAACCTCGAAACCCCACATTTTTGATCAGTTTTGCCCCATATTATCTGTGCGTGTAAAGCGATCTGGTTGGCTGCAAGTTAGTTCCTCCTAGACCCCCAACTGAAGCCCATGTGCAAAAGAATGGATTTTTTACATCAATTTTAAGGTCTTTTATGGGGAACGGACATAGCAGATTTGGAATTGCGCACCTGGAAACGTGAAATTACAAAGTTTTAGAGGGATTATAAACATTTTTACTATAAGATTACAAAGCTGTATTACTGAAAATAATAAATAAACTAGAAGGTATTATTTGGTGACGAGGAGATGAGGGTTCGTCATGAGGGTTACCAGCGTGCTGAAACCAAATTTGAAACCGGAATTTTAAGATTAGACAACTGGAATCAAGTAATTCTTACAGGATATATTCTGCTGAATCCGGTTTTTGAATCAGATCAGATTAGATGTTTCTATCTCCGTTTTCTCCCAAAACTGAGTTTGAACATGTATAAAACGGTGTATTGTGTGTGTGTGTGTGGTGTGTGCGGGGTGTGGTGCGGGAAAAGTGCCACGGAGTTACTTGAGCTGGGCATCTCATCAGGAGTACTCCGTGGTATCACCACCCGTCTCATCCGAGGCTCTTACCTGAACTGGTACTTAGGGGCACTTCCTTTCATCCCTCTCTTCCTCCTCCATCATCCTCAACTTCCCATATCCCAAGGGCCGGCGTCGGGTAAATCTGGGCGTCCTCCCCACTTTTTTTATTTAGTTTTTCGTTTTTATATTTTAATGGCGTGCCCCCTCCGTCTTTGAGGGGAGATCTTGAAAGAAAAAAAAAAAAAAAAAAAATTGTGTGTGTGTGTGTGTGGATATTTTGTCAACTTTATTGCAGTTTTCTTTGGAATGGAAGATAGAAAAAATCGGGTTTCAAATTAGGATTTTGTACCTAATGAAACATAGAGGCAGTCGTTGGAAGTGAACCATTTTCGGGGTATATGATGTATTTTCAAGACTCAAATGAAGCTTGAAAATAGGTGGGAAAAAGGGTTGAGTTGTATATCTGATAG
Organism: Creontiades dilutus; assembly: GCA_031894815.1. NCBI lineage: Eukaryota > Metazoa > Arthropoda > Insecta > Hemiptera > Miridae > Creontiades > Creontiades dilutus. Next base: position 932,271 of record JAVIWC010001618.1, read on the forward strand.
CTTAAAAGTGGTTTCAGAGTTGAACTTAGCACAATGAAACACTCTAACGCCAAGTCTTATCCGTTCTGTATAGAAAAAAAACAAGTTTTTTGGAGGGTCAATGTGATAGGTATATCTGGAAAGAGATTATACACCCCATTTGAAATATCTAAAATTCAAAATATCCGATTAAAAACAGGAGAGAAGAAAGTTGGCAACGAATACCTCATCAAACTAACCTCCAGAAAAACGGGTTGAGGGTGAAACGTAGGTACCTACGATATTCAAGTCAAGATCTGGTCTGTGGAACGGTTTTGTGAAGGTGGGGGTTCCATAAAGTGCGAGCCGCTCTCGAACTATATATCAGATCGTGTAATCTCCAAGTTAGATGGAGCCAAACCCTTCGCCTTCTCTTAGCCACACAGAACCGACCTTAGCCATACAGTTTAATACCTTCTTCGGGGGTTTAATTGAAAACTTGGTTTCGGGTGGGAATGGATACGGGACGGCGGAGCTTGGCAACCGTATTACCTTCGTTCCGATCGTGCCTTCGGCGGGTCGAATGGAAATTTATACCGGTGTTTTTCTTCTTCGAACCAAGAGAAAACTTAATTCACTGTGTTTACTGAAGGGGTGAAATACCTGCAAAGTTTCTCAATATTCAACTAGAAATATTCTACGTGAACTTTGCCCTTTTTTTTTGAGCAAGCACTTTCTAAACGATACCGTTCATTATCATCTGTCACGACCAAACTGAATTTCGATAGCTTAGTGATTATTGAAAAGTTAGTGGCGAATTAATTTGTAGAAGTAACGAAGAAAGTTACCGCCAAAATCGCGGTTGGTCTCATTCGACGTAGACATGTACCGAGCACAAAGCGAAATTTCGTTGGTTCAGCTAATTACCTATTGTAGGTTCCGCAGAATCGTCAGAAAAGTGAACAAAACCTTTAAGATTGATGAAAAACCCAATTTTTGGGTAAACTGGTAAAGAACACAGGAAGGAGCCATTTTAGACACATCAACATGTATATGGGCTCGTTTAGCGTTAGATTTCCTGTTAGAATAGCTCGTTAAAAAATAATGAAGTAGGAAATTGAGTGATTTTTTTAAAAATATGAGTACTGGGCAGCTGAACCTTTGCCTCTAGAAGCAAAACGGACCTCGGATTTCGGGATAAAAAAACCAGCACAATAGTATCGATAGAAACACGAGATTGATTTTTGTTGTAGAGCTCTGTCATCAGTAGCTCTCTAAAATTTCCGAGTTTATCATTACCGGACAGAATACTCAATGACTGATAGGAGTTTGATATTGGGGCAACAGAGGTGCCACCACAACGAACTTCGATACCACCACATCGATGGGGTAACCTCTTATATTGTGTGTGTAGCGGTATATTTGTAAATTAGGTTAGTTACGGCCATTTTAAGAGGATAAAAGTCTAAAACAAGGAAAAAGTGTTAAAACTCGAATAACTAGGAAACGAAGCCTTCAGAAAAATTAGTTGCAGAACAGACTCCTGAACTTCGTACCATTAATTCTAGTACTCGCTGTACACTCCCATTGAATATTGTAAGTAACTTTATATTTTAATCTGACCATATACTAATAAAACTTGTTGAGTGCAACTAATCCTCGTAATTTTTATACATTTCATAATATAATGTTTTAGAAGCTGATGAATCTTTCTCGGCTAAAGTCGGTTCACTTAAGAACACAACTAAACGATGGTAAGCTAAATGCAATTCCTCCCCATGCCATTTACCAATTTGGATTTTGTTATTTTTACTGTAACTAGCTGGAAACTAGTGCTTCGCACGAAATATCAGATGTACCTCACGAAAAACTCTTCATGGCTTTATAAGATTAATATGGCAGGAAGTTACTTTTGAAGCAACTCGACTGATCCCGGACTTGAGGATTTTCAAGTATAACTCCTAAAGAGGCAACATACAAAATAGCAGCCCCATTCATGTAATATGGTACAAATTGGGTTCAGAAACCACTCAGCTGATCTCGGACATACGAATCCTCAAATATGAGGAAGGGCTAAACACCAAATTTCAGCTTCAAGCGATTAACATTGAACAAATCAGATTTAGGGTCGGTTTTCCGTGGCACGCTGCACACGAAATATGAAATTCTCGTCAAGGCTTTTCCAATAGTCAATATCCCTCGCAAATAAACTGCCTGTTAGCAACCATAATAACAACAGTTCGGTAACCAAACAAAGCGGTTGCAAAGAATAGCGCCGTTCATGAAGAAGAAGGATGATCTAGTGGTTCTGACCTAGCCTACGTTATGATCATTTTAGGACCGCTCCTTTCAAAATCAGTTTGACAGCTAAGCATTCAATGGAGGACATACACACATACATTCTCAGATACATACGTAGATAGAAATAAACATTGAATTTCATATATAAGATTGAGCATTGGTGGAATCATATGAACAAATAAACGAGAAGTGTTCAAAATCCAATTGGGGTTATGACGGCCCAGGAGTCTGATGGAAGGGGAAAGCCTTTGGTTCAATAACTGCAGAATACATAGTAGCATCTATATGAGATGGAGACATCGATTTCCCGTTCACCCTCAAACACTTATATATATACATTCCCGTGAGAATGAGCGATGATGATGGAACGGCCCTTTACAAATGTACGGGCAAAATCCCCGTTTAATCAATACATGATGAGGACGGGCATAACAGGGGGCAAACAGCCGAACAGATACATTTTTCAGTGGGAGAAAGGGGGAAGGCAGGAGCCTAATGTGAGAGTTCCTGTTGCGGCTGGAAGGTGGAGAGCCAAACTCAATATAGATTCCGCTGATAAATTATTAACTCTTCGGGGGATTACCTTCGAAGCTGGAGGTCCCGATATGAGACCGCAAACTTCATATATATAAAGGTGGTTTTGTGCGAAGGGGAAAGAGGCGGACTTGGGCGGAGACTGCTTAGTAAGGGAATGGCATGGCATTCGGAAGGTTGTATACCTCTAGGACATAGAAGAAGTAATATCTGGGGCCTCTTGGTGGGTGGACAAATGTAGCCAAGTCTCCCCCTATATCTCAGGGTAGAGGAAGGTACGCGGTTGTGGACGAGGGCTCCCCCAACCCTTCAGGCTTCTTATTAAAGCAAACATTCTCTAGATACCGGGTCGGGGGCACAACGAGCAATTTATGATAGGGTTAGAGAGAAGGTAATCAACCTTCCTAAATTTACATCAACATCTCTTCAGGATATTTTCTAAGAGATTTCATCAAATCATGAATAAGGGCCGGTTTCACCAACAATCTCAAACCATGGTTAAAGTAAATGATTGCATTGTTAGCAGGAATACAGGACACATTTTTGATGAGAGTTTGGAAATTGTGAAGCAAGTGGTAGGGATGCGTGAAATTGGCCCCAGAGATTTAAGCGTTGATTTAAAACAGACGGCATTATCCATGTAATAGATTGATAGTTTATTTACACTATTTCCTTTACATGTTACATTTTTCAGTTGAATAAAAAACGATGTGCGAGTTGGATACCACTGAGGCCCAGCCCGGAGTTGGTCATTACTGCTAATTGTTATCAAGTTCCTATAAAACTACATTGGCACTTCATTAATTATTGAAATTGAACTCTTCCTTCATGGAATGAAATTTGATAGATAATTTATATTGTTATCAATACTACAAAATTATTAATTTTCGTTTATAAAGTGTTCGCACGGGTTATCTCTTATTAGTTTGGAAATTGTGATGCGAACAGTTAGCCACAGAGATTTAAACGTTGATTTAAAATAGACAGGTTTAAAGTATAAACATTGATTTAGACGGTACCAAGAAGACAATTGCCCGAAAAATGAGGGTGATAGCAAGATGATAGTGATAACGTTACCAACAAAAGTTTATATTTTCGCTCCATTCTCGATTTGTTCGACTGCTTGCTTAACTTTACTACTCCTCTTGCATTATTACATGTTTTCTGAGTGTTTTTCTAATGATATTGTTTATGTTCATAGTTCACTGTTTAATGATGTTGTAGTTATATTGTTTTATATATATTGTTAGTCCTTAGTTGGCAGCAAGGTAAGTAGTACCAATTCCAGTACACCGAGATCCAGCCGGAGAATCAACATACTAAACCGCACGACCGCAAGGACTTGAGGGTGAGGTATAACTTGACCTCGCCCCGCGCTCTTGCCCTCATCTTTCTCACAAAATTGTTCGTTCCTAAACCTTTCCAAATGCTTTTGGCCGTAAGTCACACGAACATTGTAAATAAAACTATTTGCAATTAAGAACAAACAGTAATTAAGATAAACCTCGATAAAATGAGCCAAATAAAAAATCACGGAAATAAAAGGACAGAACGAAGAAGAAAACGACAGAAAATCATTTGTTTACGTGAACTAATAAGCCAAACTTGAGAATTAGATTCTACAACTAATTTCTAAGAAAATTTGCCTCGTAAAGATTTTGTTTAAACGCATAATTTGCCCGTATTTTCATTTTTCAATTTATTTTCCGTTTTGTCAACCTTGTTTCAGTAACTCACTATGGATACAGTTAACAATTAAAGTTGAAAGATAGTTAAATTGTCTATACAGTAGCAATATTCTTGACCAACGGTAGAAAATCGGGTAGTTTTTATGCTCAAACTAAAAAAATGTGTCAATTTTTGTTTTGATTGAAAAACTGACGAAAAATGGTGTCCGAATGTGACAAAATGAATATTTGAGCGGTAGTTTTTTTCATTATGAAATATTCTCATGATGTGAAATTTTGATTTTAAATTTTCGTCTATTATGTAATCTTGTAATTGGTGGCAATTCTAGCTTCCAAACGACATGGCAATAGCTATCAGGCCAAAAAGTCTGTCTATACGCACACAAGGGACGATTAACGCATCACAAGAGGGTGGGGGGCGGGAGAAAGAAGGAATAAAATAGAATTACAACCATTCGTAAAATATGAATAGTAAAAAAAATGACAAAAAGTAAAGGAACTTCATGATCGGTCATCAGTATTGAAAATGGAAGGGAAGAACGAGTATTGCATGATGAAAAACTCTTCATCATTCCTTAAATGTAACTCTTTTTTAATTTTCTTACGTCATTTTCTCTATATATCCTATATCCTTGAAAATTGTATACAAATTCACTTGGAAACTATATAATCAACTATTAGTTGTATACCAACTGTAAAATGCTGCCCATTATTACACGCCGGTTTAATATTTTTATGTGAGATAACCCATCTATGACGATCTATGATGAACTTCAAGTGCTTTTAAATTTAAAATTAAACGATAAGGAATGAGTTGAGGAATCGGCCCAGCTTTCTATCAGCTCTCACCTGTAGTCCTTGTGATGTTGTATTACCATTCAATTCAGTGAAAATCAACACGCGAAATGGCCCGTATATATTGGGAGTTTTTGAAATATATTCTTTCTGTATTCTATCGATGTCACCTTTTATTTTCATATACAGCCCACCATTGGGGTTACATAGATAACTTTTGACGTGTGGGAATACACACTGTGTATTCCCTTACCCGCCTACCCACCCCTGGGATCATCTGGGACAATATGTTTTAATGATTATTTTAATGTTTTATATGATCTGATTTTTAAATATTTCAGCCCCTTGATTCCACCCTTTAGAATTGACAGAAACTGATGACTAGAAGGTGGAAGTCTCAACAAGACCGAATTTTCGATTTTTGACCCAAGTTTCCTTAACTTTTCTTCCACCCCTGGGATCATCTGGGACAATATATTTTTATGATTGCGAAGTGAAGGGGATCATTCGGGTGTCTCACCTTTCGCCCCTCGGACATGACATGACCACTGGAGCCATCGCCCGTTTCGTTATATCCATCAACATCTACATCTTTCATCTTCATCATCAAGTCATCCGTACCATCATCTCATTAAGGTGAAATGTATCAATAGATTCGTTCTACTCGGAACCACATTTGTAATTACATCAAGTATTAATCTATTCCTAGAGCTCCTTTTGTTACGATCTATGTATATTGCCAATCTTAATAAATTATTCTTAAATTGCTAAAGAAAGTGTTCCTTTGTTTCAACAATAAAATCCTGCAAGAGATTTGAATGGTGCTCAGCCGGCCACAATTAAGTAATTATATTCCGCGGAATACATAACATAAATTATTTGAGTTGGTAAAATTGAGTAATCTGGATCCTCTCTTATATTCCGCATTCAAGGAATATATAACATAAATTATGGACAAGTGATCTCTATTTCTAATGAATGTTTTCAATATTCAATATTCTGATTTTTAAATATTTCAGCCCCTTGATTCCACCCTTTAGAATTGATAGAAACTGATGACTAGAAGGCGGCAGTCCCAACAAAACCGTATTTTCGATTTTTGACCCAAGTTTCCTTAACTTCGGTCCACTAGTTAGGGAGAGTAGTAAACCGGAAAACTGTCAAAGATTTCAATGAAACCGAAAATGGATTTAGATATAAATACGATGATAGAATTGATTTTCTTACAATTGAGTAAGTCGTCATATCTACTCATATTTGAATATTTTGTTCTGTCCTACATTTTTATTCTACATCCTTACAAGCAATCACTGGGATGGTTTATGCGTTCAAAACTTGCGATGCCCCCTAAATTACGATCCCAAACGTTTATGAGCGCTACATCCATTTTTCGTTGCCACTTTCCAAGTTATACTCCAGTTTACCGACACCGAGTAAGTGCTTACTTCAAGGCGAAGACATTATGGTAAGTGACGACTTTACTTGGAAAGAAAAAAAAAGCACACATAAGAGACGCATAAATCTCAGCTTGCATCTCAAACCCCGGAGGAAAAAAAAAATTGTTTTAATGCAACGTCTTAAGTTTTGAGGGTAATATCTTTGAAAGTTCTTAGAGAGTAAAACTTTCCCAACTCCATCTACCTCCTTTCGGCTTCCTTTGGTTTTGGTTACCAAATGACTGGAGAGCCCGAGGAATCTGTGAACTATGACGGCAAGAAGGATGTTGACAGAGTCCGCTCTCTGTTTATTTATTCTGATGGGATTCGACGCTGCGGGAACGTTAATTTTATTTATTTATTCTCGGTCAAGGGACAATTTTATTTATACGAATGATATTTTTTATATTGATTTTATCAATTTTTTATACGTTCTGTTTATTTATACAATTCAAATCTATTCCTTCCCATACACAGGTAGTTACGTATATCTGTCATTCATCGGAATGGCTTTGTAAATATCTACATGTCAGTTTGGGGATGTGCAGTTCGCCCTTATATTCTAACATAAACTTATATCCTTGATTTGACTCTAATACGATTCTGTAATTATGTACCTCATTTGCTTCATTTGAGTTTATATTTTGGATACAAATTCTCTCTGCTAGAGTTTTACTGTTGCAGTCATTTTAATACGTATAAATACGATTTTCATCACAAACTGCTTTCACGTGTTCTCAATTCCGACTACCAAGATATTTCAAATTCCGGGAATTCTTTCGGAATACCTGTGTACGGATCGCCGTAAAAATTTTGGAAGATTTCTGGGGGTTACAATAGTTTCAAATTGTAAGAAAATTCAACAAAAACTTTTGTTTGGGGAAACGAAACCCAATACCAGGTCAATGTTTTATTTATTTAATTCAAATCTATTCCTACCCGTACACAGGTATAATAGAACCTCGATTATCCGGACTAATTGGGACCAGGGTGTGTCCGGATAATCGACAATCCGGATAATCGATTATTACTAAAAAAAAAGGGGAAGTGATACTAAGTTATGAAAAAAAGTTATTAAGTAGGTACATATGTATGTGTATACTAAATACTTTATTAAAATGTATACATACATATACACTGTAGTATACATATGTACTCCTAATAAATACAACACATACAAATACATAGAACAATTAAAGACTTCTGAAAAAATCACTTATTTTTGTTTGTTTCTTTGATTTTAACATCTTCGTCAACGCCAAATTTCGAATCCTCTGTTTCACATTTTTCTCTCCAACACCTCGTTCGCGTCAGGATAATCGAGGATCCGGATAACTGAGGTCCGGATAATCGAGTTTCTACTGTAGTTAAGTATTTTTGTCATTCATCGGAATGGCTTTGTGAATATCTACATATCAGTTTGGGGATCCCCAACATCCATGTGCAATTCGCCCTTATATTCCAACATAAACGTAACTTATATCCTTGCTTTGACTCTTAACCGATTCTATAATTACCTAATCTGTTTCACCATAGTTTATAATTTTGATACAACTTCTGTATGTTAGAATTTCGCTGTTTCAATCATTACTCGTTTTTCGTTAAGAACTCTCTTACATTTTTCTTAATTCCTACTACCAAGGTATTTCAGCATCTACCAGAATAATCTGGATGAGTAAGATTTATTATAATTATAAATATCTATTCAGTGAAATTAATTTGTTTGATAACTCCGACTCAATCCGCTAATTCTTCCGTACCGCTAAAAAAAAAAAACCTATTTTTTTCCTGTTAACATTATTTAACAATATTAGATTACCGCGAAAAAAAAACAACAATAATAATTATAATAAAATGTCATTCAAATTATTGTACAAGATTGTAACTTTATTTAAATCATTAATCTTTTTCTAATTGTATTTTTCAATTTGCGCCTACTTTTCCTCATTTTACCCTTTTGATAGTAAATTTAGTAGCAATATAAATCGACTCATTGACACAAAACATATAGCAATAGAAAATTCAATAATTTTCTTGCAATAGGACGTTTTTTCCCAAAATGGGTCATTTGGCTCTCCCGTGTTTGTGAGACGTAGAAGTTTCAGAATTGATGTAAAAAATCCGTTCCACATGGGCTCCGTCTGGGGTCTGGTTAGTACCAGCCCAGTCTCATTACAAGCGAAGATGCCAAAAACTGCTTAAAAACTTTCCAAAAACGTAGGTTTTCGAGTTTTTTCTGAAAAATTCAAGTTTTGACTCCGAATCGATTGAAATGGGTCCCTGATCAGTCGAAGCTCATGGAAATACTGGACTAAGGAAATCTAATGTTTAAGGGTAAACATGTTCAAAACGGTTGTAATTTTCGATTTTTTAAATTCTCAATTTCTTGTTTTGACGGTTTGATAGTCAAGCAAAGTTGTGGTGTGGAGGTGGGGTGGGTAAAAAAATTCCCCATACCCCTCTTTGAAACAGTTTGCAGAGTTTTTGAATATTTCAGCTCTTTGATTTTATCGTTTAAGATTGACAGAAACGGAGGCCTCGAATTCTGGCCCAAATAAATCATTTGTGATTTTCGACCCCGTATCGATGAAGAGGTGGAGAGTTTGGATGTTATCTTCACGTCCGTTCACCAGAACCATCCTGAGAGTGAAGATCTGGTAAGTGGTGCCTTCACTGCTCATAAAGTCTGTTTGGTACTTCCCTATTTCTCTTTCGGCGGGAGGAAGAAGCCTGAAAAATAGTATCCGTGACTGTACTTTATACGCCCATGACGGTAAAGAGATCCATCGGTAGTTCACACAATCATGGTCATCTCCCTCTTTGTGGATTGGACATATTGTCTTGTACAGCTCAGACGGAATTCTATGCCCTTTACCATAATCGAAAATAATTCGGCGCGGGACTTTGAAGAGCCAGTACAATTTAGTAGTTCTGGTGGTATCCCATCAGTGCCAAGGATATTTCCGAATATCGAAATTAAAAATCCCACAAAAAACAAGTAAGAACTCTATAACAATTCAACACAAAAAAACACGGCAATTTACGAAAATTTGCTCTTACAATCATGCTGCACGACTGGAACTTTCATTCTTTCGGTTGCTTTGATAGATTTGTTTGTACGTATGCATTTTATATTTTCTGATTAGTAACATTTTTTATTAACTACAGGTTTGAAATGAGTATATCATGTACCCACCTCTGCTATCCCTTACATTTCAAATGTCATGGTATTTGCTGTAATTAATTATCATTATTTCCATAAGGTCGTGATTTAGTCACCCACCCATAGAAAAGATTTCTGAGTCCTGACTATGACGCTCTTTCCCAAATTACAAGACCGAAATGACCTAACGAAGATTTCTGTCGGTGGTCCTAATTTTGAGGGTCTAGAGAAGCAGATTCCTTTTAGAAGACGCCCCGCGACTCGGAGAACATTTTTACAACTCATAAGCTGGTGGAACCGGGAGCGGGAGCGACGTTATGAAATATAACCCGCTCGCCGCCTTATTTTAGACCTTGATGTATCCTTAATGGGATTCATGGGATTTCACGTCCCTATATCACGAAGGTAGCTAAGTCTTTTCCGCACGTATTCCCTTTTCGACTAACGTTAAGTGAACATTGGCCGCCGGCCCGCAGGACACCTAATCTTCTCAGAATAAGCTCGGGGAGATTGTGGACGTCTTTCCAATACACTGAAAGAATTTTCAACAGCAATGTTTGTTTCTACCCGTAGTTACCAGTAGGTATTCATCTTTTATTTATTCATATTTACGTATTATCTTTAGTTTATGTATTATATCTCAGATCGATATTTATTCACAATCGGATTAACAATTGTAGGGTTGGAAGAACCAAGTAATCTTGGTCATTGCAGAGTTTTGGGTGTGGGACAACCCGAAAATCGGAAATATTAACTGAGTAAAAATCCGTTGCAGACCGTTTTAAAACCGAACCTATGAAAGAAACGATAGAATGTCTGCTGTGTGTGAGTGCGCGACAAATTTCATCGACGATCCCCAGCCTGCAATTCTCGAACGACATTCGTTACATACATAAAACGCTTAAAAAATTAATTAATCAAACAATTAATTAACAAATGCTGAGACATTAAAACATATTAAGAATCAGAGTTCAAAACGCCTCTGACAGTGTATCTAAAAACTCATATACATGTTGCTTTCATTTCCATTCCATTACAACGAAACTGACACTTTGAGTAATTCAACGTTTCGTTATTTCAAAATGATTTTTCAATTTTTGTTTCCTAGCTCAAAATGACTCCAACTGCAGATGCCACCGATTAATTTATGAACCGGCATTCACATTGTCTCAGGCATTGAGTCACATTGAGTCAGGATTCAAAATGCCTCCGATAGCGTACCTGAAAACTCATAGACAAGTATTAAGCTTTCATTTCCATTCCATTACAAAGAAAACTGAAACATTGAATTGTTCCCTTGCCCACATTTCACGAAGCGTAATCCCCCTGAAACCCGTGGCACCGAACCTCCGCCCCGCACAGACGGGCCCCACGTGATTTGTGCCGGAGATTATAAGAGTGAATTACCTTAGTCTATCACTATTAAGTCCGGTAATTAATATTTAGAGTTGACGGCAAAAATGGGGGTAGAGAAGAGATGGAACAACGGTTTTCTGAAATGTTATTAATTCTCACACTCCCCCTCCTACCTCATATCTCTTACCTTTAAAGTGATTTATTTAACTTTCCCACCCGCTCCTTCGGACTTGAAATTTATTAATAGTCTTATTATCATCTGAAGGAGCTCAGTTCTACTTAATTTTGCCGTTGCCTTCCTCTTTCTCTCCCCTCCGTTCATAAAGCTCGTTTTACGCTTTGCTTTTTATATGATTATATATTTTTTTGAAGCCAAAATAGAAGCTCTTTTCATGCTCAATCCCTTTTGAGGCTTACACGTCCTTGTAGGGTATCTTCTACCTAGTAATGTATTTGATGGTAATTTACCTCGGGCAAGGCAGTGTGAACTCACTAAGTAGACAGATTTAGTTCCATGCATGAAACTATTCATTAAGACGATGTAGAATACCAAAATCATTTTAAACCTACACACACACACACACACACACACACATTTATATAGTCAATTAATTTTAAAGATAAATTTCACGAATAAAAGAAAGAGAGTAAATCTGATATTTCGAATGTATCCTTGTTCACAGATATGGAGAGAACTAATATCTTGCGTTGAGGAAAATAGTCACCATGGCTGGGTTGATAATAATTATCAACCCATTAAATAATTTAATAATTTTTGCAACGAAACAGTTTAACTCTCTAGCAACAGATTAGTTAACTGTAATCGATCATAATATGATCATATTATGACTGAATAGATCACATGGTTGTGTTGTTATAATTATTATTGTTTTAGGGTGGGAGGGCAACTGGAATCATCCAGTCTGTTAAGAGTTTCGCTCGGTAATCCCTCTCCATCAGCTTATTTCGAACAGAAGAATGGTACCCTTCTAGCTCCCCCGTTTGTTGCAAATTCGATGTCTTGTAATTGACAGGCATTTTGGGATTGAACGCTGACTATGAGGAAGGTGGCAACTATCACAGTGCAGGTAAAGCTGCTTGTTAGTAGGCTTTAGGTGCACTGTTGTGAACGATATGTAATCAGTATGACATCAATATTAACATCAATTCTAATAGGCTTCCCTGTATTCACGAAGCGTTGCCTCAGGGAACGTCTTAAAAAGTTTCCAAATTCTCGCTGGCAAAAACGATGACAATAACTGAAAACACACTTTTCTCTCTAGTTAGATTTGTTAATAAGTTTAAGCAAGTTTTTCAAAAATTCACTTCTGAGCAAACTGATTTTAAACGCTTTAAATACGATAATAGTTAATTATTTGACTCAAATTGCAGGGTTGGCGTCGCAAAAGAAGAATACATTCAAGTTTGAAAATAAACTTTTACCGGATTTCTGCGAATATAAAACGGAGGGAGTTTTAGCCGAGAGGCAGATGAAATTGGAAAGTCGGAAAGAAACCAGTATAAAATAAACTACATAAGACCGGGAAGGAAGGAAATGGAGTTAAAAGTTCGAAAAAAGGAGAAAAAAAAAAATCAGAAAAAAATACGGAGAAGTAGTTAAAAGACTAAAAGTTCAACTTTCCCGTTTTCCATTTGCCATAATGCTCGCATATACCAGATATATTGGGTTCACCAGCTGTTAGGACTCTCCACGTTTCCCCAAGCAATCCACTCAGTGGTTGTAATTTATACGCGATGCCATTTAGAGTAAATTAGTTATGGGACGGCGTTTCCATGGTCGTAATGGTTCGGTTGGGGTTATGGGGCCGGGTCGTTAGGGACGGGACTGGAAAGGGCTCATCTGAGAATCCCTTATTTCCAATGGGTGGTCTACATCCCCCCCCCTCCCCCCATCACCAGCCCATTCACACATGTTGCTGATGGGCGATTCTCACAGGTTTTAGGAGTTGAGATTCGGGAAAACAATAGGCGGCGAGAAACGATTGGAATGATATTATCGTTCATCAAATACGATCGATGGGGTATTCTAGTTTATTATATTCAATAATGAAACTTTGTAATCGGACTAGAAGAAAAAAATATTTTAACCAGGTCAAAATGTGATGTTTTACGATCAGAGATGTGTAGAATCTGAAAAAAATTAATTAATTAAATAAAAATACCCGTCAATCCGCCGTACGGAGCTGTTCTCCGAAACCGATAAACCAAAGTTAATGAAACTTGGGTCAAAAACCAAATTTGGGGTCTAGTTGGAACTGAATTCTCGGCATGTGTGTCAGCCAATCCTAAAAAGTGAAACCGAAGTGGTGAAATTTCAAAAATCTGAATATCGAACGATTTCGAAATAACACCTTTGATTTCATGTTTGCTATTGATAGACGTTCATTCAAAGAATCGAATGAAGCCAGCCGGACCGCTTTATGTTCATCCTTTCACTGTCCCTAAGGTCTAGAACTTTGATAGATGAAAGAACTTAAACACGTTATGTGAATGTGAACGTGTTTGAACAGAGTAAAAATCAGCTAGTACCATGTATATTGCAGTATTGTAGGTAATAACATTTCATGTATAGGACAAGGAATGACTCATGGTCTAACGTACAGCTCCGCCATAGTTTGAGATCAGCGTCTACTTCGAAAACAGGGACTGAAGGCGAAAAGGTTGATTATCACAGTATTATAATTAAGGTGAAGCGATCCAACTGTCTTTGAAAGGTACGCAGATCAGTGATTAGCTGAAGGCCCTTGTGGCTAATTTCGTTTCCAATCGGTCCAACGTGGAATATAAGTGGTGATCTTTTTATGAGTGGACAAAACAAGATGTGGTGGCTTGTGGTGTCGAAATTAGATAATGTAGTCAAATACATGGATCAGTGATTTATGGGTGTTTGTATTACAGAAATAATAAACCTCTCTGTAATCAAATGTTGACTCCCCACTCCATTTTTTTCACCACACGCAACAGCCTCTAGGAGCACTCAAAATTGTGCAGTCCTGAAAATTCTAGCTTTTTCAGATATTGGTAAACTCTAAGTATGACACTTGTTTAAGTATTGTTTTTCAATGTCGAATCACGTGTTTATATCAGTTTTTTTTTTGGGACTCCATTTTATAGTTCCATTTGCTTATCTTGGAATTTAAAAAATCTTTTTTGCCTCGTTGCTTTGGTTAGAAGCCGAATTATCCTCCTAGCAGAGGCACATAAGCCGTTTTTTGTCACCTGGGCTCCCAGTTCGGCACTTGGTGGATCGGCAATCGAAGTGGAATCTTTTGATCTCTCGATCTGAATCCACTAATTTCTTAAACATAACATGAAAAATGAGGAGTACGATCTGAACCTTCCTCCATTGCTAGCGGTGAATAATTGCAGGAGAGGACCATCAATGCTTGAGCAACAATAGATCCTGTCTCTATCCCGGCAGCACTCACTACTGGATGGAAGCGCAGGGCAGAAACAGTGCAGGACAATGATGACCAATTCGAGCGAGTTTTTTTCTTCGTTTACTGGAAGTAGGACTAATAAGAATTAAGAAGAATTTTAAAAGTTTTTTAAGAAGAGCATGTTACTGTTGAACCAGCCTGTTCCAAGATCGTATTACGAGAGGGTGACGAAAGATATCACCCGAAATGCCAGGGAACTGGTATCTGATGCAGGACCGGGAAAATTGATTTTGAACTGCGATAATTGATAAAATGCATTCAGACCTAGAAACATGTATGAAATAGTATTCAAACATGTGCCATACTTAGGGGTTACCAACATAAAATTCACGAATTTTAAGGTATTGGGCGCTCCTAGAAGCAAAGTAAAAAAATCGAGGGAGAAGTCAAATTTCATTGAATTTTGCATAGGATTCAAATTTACAGTGACAAATGGAGGTTCTCATTTGAAAAAAAAAAAAAAAAAAAAAAAAAAAAAAAAGTCGGTGCACGTGTCACACTTTAGGCCAAGTATGCGCTGCAGGAAAAGTGACATTTGAATTTCTGGTAAAAAATGAAGGTTTCCATGTTTTTTGTTTTACCTTCAAGTAATGAAGATAAAAATACGTATCCATAAATTAAGAAACAAGTTGAATATAGGATGTCCAATGATGCTCCATCCTCCCCTCTCACCCATACCCGTTGCTAAAATCTTTATTTATGGACAATGCATTTTTTTTTATCTGCATGTTCATTTGCACCCCATCACAATCAAATATATGGCCGTGGTGTATCGTGCATGTGCACGAATGTGAGCAACACATTTGTTCTTTTCAAACGAGAACCCCCATTTTTTATTGTAGAATCGGATTTCACAATGAAATTTGTGCGCAAATGTGATATTTGACTTTTCTTTAAATTATTTTAAAATTTTTATAGAATTTAGGTAAAAGAGATGACACTACATATCCATCATTCAAGACACACCCTGTATATTACTGTACTGAATGCATAATAGGCTGAGAATGCTGAAAAGCAGAATTTCTTAGTACCCTATCCATAATTTTCCACATTGAGAGCGAGGCCTCGGCTGGAAAGTTGTTCTGGTCCCAGGCAATCAGCGAAGGGACAGAATTGGAAGGGAGGGAATAGAAAGAGCGAGATGGAGAGAGTACTGTAAAGGGAGCGACGGAGAGAGAGGGGGTGAGGGAGGAGCAAAAAAAACTATCAAAGAGCCCGCAATTACCTCCAATGCCAAGTCAGTTCAAGTCCGGACGATTGTCGATCTTTATTGCCCTCTTTGGTCAAACTGAAAGTAATTTGCAATTCAATGCACGAAAACTCATGAATAGCTCCCGCTCTGTTGAGTCCAACGGAACGCGAGCGAGTTGTGCCAGCCCCCTCCACGGCGTTTTCACTGCCGAGCATTACCATCTTGTAGATTTTATTCGTCACGAGGTTAAAACAACGTAGCAAAGTGAATCCATGGAAACAGCAAACTGATTAGTTGGTTGGAATTAACCTTGAAAATCGAGTTTTGTTTTGCTATTTCCAGTAAATAGACTTAACAATCGTATAGCAAACATTACTTATAACCCCATAACATAACGTAAAATAGATGCGGCGATATATTGGGAATCTAACTTCAGATCAGAAAGAAAACATATTGCTAAGTGAGAGGTGATCCCCCCCCCCCCTCGTGTTAGTTGGTACCCCCTCCCCAAAACTAAAATGTAAAAAATACTCGTAGCACGACTTATTTTATCTAAAACTAAAAGAAGATTTATGTAGGTATTTAAAAAATTCGAACCCAGTCACAATAGACAAAACGTGTATAAAGAAAAACAAACCATATTTCAATTAATTACTACGTTCATTCTATTTACGTTCTATTAGTGATTTAATAAATGTTTGAATGTCGTCACGTTGAACACTGTTTCAATCAACTTTACATTACAAAAATGTTTTTGGAACACCTCCCCACCTAGAATTTCAATTACGTAGTCTGCGTCATAGCCCCCCCCCCCCCTGTGGGGTTTTTATATAATCGCACTTATAAACATACATGGGTGTTTTTTTAAACTAGAGCAAATTCTTAAAGGGGGAAAAAACACGAAAATTTGCTGGGAATTTTAGTAGGTATGAGAATCGGTTGAATGCATCGGTCATCACAATGTAAATACAGTGTTGGGGGACATCACCGCTGTAAATAAAGAGTTAAAGGTACTTCATAAAATTAGAAGTAGGAACCAAGTTACAGTGTTACATTATCCGGCTCGGTCACTGGTTATTATCCAATCCAAGAATGTTACATGTTTACCAAAGGAAAAGAGATAAAATAAACTATCCCTCTACCTATCATTGGTGATAAATGGATTTGGTCTTCCTTGACTCGTCTAATGAAATTTGACTCACTCATTAGCTCGAGTTCGAAAAAATAAACCTTTATGTTATAACCTATCTTCTGTAACGACGAAACAGATATGAGTTTGTCCAAAACTGACGATAGGGACTGGAATATCGAAAAAGAAAGCCGGGCTTGGAGGAGGGGTAGAGGTGAGCAGGTTCGGTCAACAGGTAGAAGCTAATGGTTTTCTGCTGTAGATGATCCCGGGGGGCATCAACACCCTACTTGTCTGCCTGTCATCCAAACGTACAGGCCTTCTGACGTTAACGCGAAGGGCGACCTCACCCGTTCATTTTTACTGTCGTAGCTTCTCCAATGTGATCGGGTACAGTGGCGGCTATTCCCCTGAAACTCAGAGGTTGCAAGAGGGTTCGGAATCCCGATTTGGAGAAACAGAAATCTACTTTTTTCATGATCGAAGATAAGAACGTTGTAAATTATTCACACAGAGTTTTATTATTTTTGTATTAGATAGCCCTTCTATGTAAATCACTTATCTAAGCTTATTAGACGTAATCAGTGGTACGCTATCTAAACTCGATACCTCCACACCTTGTTATGGCGTTCAAGATGAAAATACTTGAGGTATCGCCACCCAAGCGGTTTAGCTCAGACCTCCAGATGAACGGCTGCCCAGTTCTCCAGCACCTGACCACAGACCATTTTCATCACCCGAAGATGAGGTTTTCCGGGGGATTTGATGATTTTGATGATTTCCGGCTAATTAGCCAAAAAACGATGGGCTTGGGCGAAATTTGCGGTGGTTTTGGGATAATACCCATGAGTTTGGGCGAACGTTGAAATATGAACATACATCGAGCGCGGAATCGAATCTAAACACCAACTGCCTAATCTCGTCAAATGAAGAAGTAGGAACGGAGATAAACCGTCGATCCCCCAAAACCATCGTCGCCCTTTGGTCCAAACACATTGTCAACACACATTTCACTTGCCCCTCGCCCAAACTCAGGGTCGTCGGTTTTTCAGATGGTGAGCGAACGGTTGATCGTTCAGCAACACGAGTGGTTTCATTCGATTCGGAAACTAAGTTCTATCTTGATGGTAATAATTTTAAAAAACTACCCTCTTACATCAAAAGTTTTTGGGATTTTGATTTATTGATAGTGTTATTCTTAAATATAATCACTTAGGGTTGATCGATCTCGCACATTCCGGATAGATGTTGGATTTTTGAGCCAAATTTTGTAAACCTAAAGTCCTGGTGTTTTTCAAATCTACGTATCTTGAAACGTAAACCAACAACTTTTTTTGAGGGGGGGGAGGGGGGGGGAGAGCTTACCATTTTTTTTTAAATTTCATAATTATTGACAGTAATAAACCAAATGATCAATTTCAGTGATCAGTTTATCTTGATCCTCCGTCTGGCTGATAGCCTCCCTCAGTTTCCAGGTGGTTTGAGCATGTAGAGTAAGCTCTTTTAAATAGTAATGTAATTTTTTTCCATCAAACCATTGAACTACGACATACATACGTTGGTATTCACGAAATTCTGTTTTTACAGCTATTTCAGATTGCTAGTCGCTTTCCACGCGTTTTCACCTCTTTCCACGGTTTCTTGAAACAAAACTTAACAATCGACAAAGAAGGTACATCTGAGTTACTATTTAAATAGGAAATCTGTTTTTACAGCTATTTCAGATTGCTAGTCGCTTTCCACGCGTTTCCACCTCTTTCCACGGTTCCTGACTATTTTACCTTTGGGGGAAAGCCCCTTAACAATCGAGGGCCAAAGAAGGTGCATCTGAGGTCTACTATTTAAATAGGAAACATATTTTCAGAAAGATGGATATGTTCTACATAAATGCTGTGGAAAAACATGGAAAATTCAGAGAAGTAACGAAAGTAAATGTATTGCACCCAATTGAGATTGGAATAAGTCATTTTAACCCTTTAGTGATTTCACCAATTACATAAAGCATTCGGATGGATTTCAATCAATCAATTCGGTGAATTTTCGACAAGAATTTTCTTCGAGCTAAAAAAGGTAGAAGTTCTGAAACACTGTGAGTCGCACATAAAACACCTAGACCTACTATAAACCGGACAGAAGAGATGCTTTTTTCAGCCAAATACAAATATAGGCCTAAACTTATGCTAAAAATGGTACTTGAATTTATTAAAACGTGATAAAAATCGATAAAATAACTAAAAAATTCCTAAAATGTATTCATATTCATTCCATATTTGGAATAACTTTATTCGCAATTAAATTGATAGTTCACGATTTCTATGACCGCAAAGTTCTTAGATTTCCCTCAACTAAACATGTAAAATGGTAATAATGGAAAATTTGCTGCTTGGATAGAGACGTTTCCCCTTATAAAAAGTTTAATTACTACACATTTTAAGACTATTTAAAACATTTTAATGTGGTAAATGCGGTTTGCCAGTAAGTAGAAGCTTTGCCCCAATGGTTACTTGGTAATGTGGATAGCTATCAATATCTTTGGCCACAATGTGCTTAAATTTCAACCAATTTAGCACAATGTAAAACGATAATGATGGAAAATTCACAGCATGAATGGAAACTTTTCCCCTTATAACAATTTTAATATAATTACTCTATATTTTAAGATTATATAAAACATTCTAATAATGTACGTACGAGTAACCAGTAAGTCGAAGCTTTGTCAAAATGGTAACTTGGTGGAGTCTCTTCATTAAGTCAATGAAACCACAAGGCATTCAAATGTATCTGAATTCCTTGAACGGTGTGGAGGACGTTAATCTTCGATTAAAATGAACCAACTCTCGGTCGTGCGCCACTTAATTTCACAACGATTAGCCACGATAACGTGCTCTCCCAGTAACAGCATACCTCCCTAGTCAATTTTTCACGTCCCTCCCCACCCTTCGAGCCGAGAAACAAACACCTCTGAAAGATTCAAAAGGGCCAACCGTTAGTCGGGGGTGTTGGTCCAATATTGAATTTACGTAATTAAATAGAGTTAGTTAAGCATCGCCTGTCCCGCGCCCGGCTAATCTCTCTCACTCCCACCCCTCACTTCCCCTTATTCTCTTTCCTTCCCCCGACTTCCTCTTTCTCTTTCAATCCACTTCAACCGAGCAGCCACTTGTTTGTTTTTAATTGTCCGACCGGCTTCCTTCCTTTGGCTTCCAACAGTCTTATAACTTCGCTCGCTTTCTCATGGTTCAGCCGTATTCTTTTCGCCCACAACTTGGGCGATTCCCAGTTAAGTAATTGTATTCAAATTGGACCCAAAATTAATATTTTTCACCCGTCTTTTCGTAGAGTAGGGGGTATTAATACCGCCGCACAGTGCGTTATTTGACCAATTTAGGGCCAGAAAAATTAAAAAATTAAAGTTGAAGTAAAAAGTTTAGAACCTGATGTAGCTGAGTATACTTGAATATCAAGTGGAATAGAAAATCGATCGTTTAACCTTAAAAAACGACCAGGAATTACAGTGTAGTTGCTTAAGCACGACTATCGACGATACTTGTCAACAACAAAAAGGTGTTGATAGGTGTCGTGGAGATAAGACGTGGTATTGGGGTTTTTTCAGTAGGCTGAATCCAAATCTGAAACAATTTTTCTCTATATTTTTGATATACTACTCATATGCCAATTTTTTAGATAGGTTTGAGTGTACTGCGCTTCAAAAATGCCGATTAATTGTTCAGTTTCAACCACTCTAACTATATTTTCCGAAGTGATCATTCTAGTCTCAAAATCATCAGCCTTAGTACGAGTACAAAACGTTTCTCGAAAAAACCCGTTGCACAGAACTAAAGTAAAAGTGGGATAGAATAACGAAAGAATCATGAAAATCGGTTAAGAGTTGATGACTGGGAACGTTGAAAAAATTTGTCGTTTAATAAAAAACTATGTGCCCAGGCTCATATCGAATTCTACTTGTACCATTAATCATATCTACTGCATATATTTCATCTCTCTCGGCTCCACATGGATCACTCCCACACTGTGCTTAAGATTCAGTAGTTCTCCTCTGAGCTTAAACAACCATCTCGCCGAGAAAATGTCCACAATTGGGCCAACAACCAAGTTTGCCACCTTAACTCGGGTGTCGACCTCCCTGTAGAGGGTAAACCTTTCCGACTCTACAGCCCTTTGCCAGAACCATTGCCGCTTCCGTTCCTTGAACCTCTCTAGGACATTCGCTGCCAGGGACTGGATCAAACCAAAACTCAGAGAATCGAACGAGCTCATAACCCCCAATTCAGCAACAAGACATTCCAGACACCCCACTCACGAAACTCGGCTTCCAATTACTTCGTCAGCCACTATCTTAGGGATACGTTTCTCTGGGAGCTGTCGGAGCTGCTGACAAGAATGGGCCACAGCGGCGTCCCCACCTCCGAACGAGGATATATAAGCGCCGGGATCACCTGCAGAGAGATCTTCCGTCAAGTTTTGTCCGAGAAACAATTTGTCGTTGTTCCTGTCCCCAACCGATTCGACGAGATCCGAGGCACTAGCTACGTCTCGTAAACACTCATCAGGGTCCTTCGAAACTTCACAGGACCATCGCAACGACCTGGAGTTTCAGCATCGTTGTCGCAAAGTATCTCCACAGCCTGGAGTTTCAGCATCGTTGTCGCAAAGTTAGGGAAGTTTTGAGGAGAGACTGTAGAGGAGTAGGAGAAATAATATTGTCTAAATATAAGGAAATAATTGTAATTAAATTTAGTCAGTTATATTCCTCTCATTCAATTTAACTTCTATTCCCCTAAATGACCCTGACAGAGCTGAGCGACTCTCTTCAAGTACTGCAGGTGGGCCTCAAGGGTAAAAGCAGAAATAGTATCCAAACCCGTCTCCAAATATAGTATGTAATTTGGTGCAAATTTCGGTAAATGGAACAATTTCCTGATATACATCAGTAGCACACCCTCTGCTTTGATATTATTTTACATGACCCACAATTGGGTCGGCCAATGTAGTCTTCCTGGTTTTTTCTAACGAATCACAACTACATTTAGAGCAACTGAACGATTGATACAGCTTCATAAATTTTATATTGATCAGAGTAATCGTCACACAGATATGAGGGTGGTTTTAAAATGTTCGTTGACAGTTCTACTTCAATTAAAGAATTTTAAAAAATCTGATTTTTGTTTGTTTGTTATGTACTCATCCTCCTTAATTGCACGGGAGAATATTGACAACGATAAAAGATGGGTGGTCGTACCCTGCTCACCAGTAGTGAAGCAGAAATATCCCGCGCACCTTACCTGTTTCAGTCAGGCATTTCTTACGGTCCCGCCCATCTTCCTTTTCTCGCATTTCCATAAATTTTGGAATTCCTTCTCGACGACTCCCTTCATCTTCTCTAATGAATCCCCAGTTTGTTTATAGAAATAATAAAGCTGAAACCCGCAAGTTGAAAACAATACTCGAGCGCTCGTTGCCATCCCTCTCACTGGCAATGTCTAAAAGAACAATTGAAAAGGGAGATATTCCTTTCTTCACCATAGTCAACTATAAGTGAAAGGGAGTTTCGGATGAGAAAAGGGGTGAGAGATGAGAAAACGAACTTGTAAGGAAGAACTTGGGATGGAAAGCTGCTGACAAAGTTAATTCGTAGCAACGATTGAAATTCTCCTCAGAGTTCAAACTTAAACTCGGAAAACAATGTCTGTTCCGGTTAAACAGGCGGGTAACTGAGCGAGTTATTGAATCAGAAGGGAACCCCCCGAAATAAGTACTTGTTTTCAAGTCAAACTTGCAATAAAAACAAAAACGCCGGACTCGCTTAAGAGTTAAGTGAATTAACAAGATCAACATAGGGCGGTTTAGCTCCGCCAGTGATGTGGATAGTGTTCGGCGTGAGTGGGGCAAATGAGATCGAGTGGTCAAGGGGTAGGACGGAACAGTTTGGATTTAATGAAGTTATAGGCCTCAAGCATAGCCGCTTATTTGAACTAACTTTGCGGAAGCGTTCCGTTGTTGGATTTACCTGCACATTGGTCCATTATTCAAGACTAGATGTGTACCTCCTGCGCTTCCCAATGGATCATTTATGGTAATGACCCTAATTGCTCCCGAGTCTGCGAAGCAAACAGCTCGAAAACGTTAGGCTGATCGTAACTGATGAAAGAACTAACAATGAATATTTGGAATAATAACCCCGTTAAACCATCTCCAAGACCTTTGAGTAGAGACAGTAAACCGTCCAGTTCAAAGCGGTCGAGCACAAGGTCGCTATCTTGCCTCGCACTCGCCATTGTCCATTCATTCTTCAAAACCGTATATTAATGAAAATGTGAAGATCATCTCTTTATGTGAGAGAATAGTTTCCCAATGCTTAAAGACATCGAGCGGGCGAGGGGAACTCTAGTGCCGGAGCTATTTCGGAAAAGGATCTCCTGGCTATGTCCAGGTACGTTCACAATCACATTCGTATTTACGTTCACAGTTCTAGGTTTAGGGAGAGCGAACGGATGAACCTAAGCTGTCCGGGTCTTTGAAGGCACGTCTATCGATAACGAACATAAAAACAGTAGTGCTACTTCAAAAGTTTTTCATATTCAGATTTTCGAAAATGGCAGCCGTGTGACTTCCCCCTTTAATATTGACTAAGACCGATATCGAAAATCAGCTCCTACTACACTTCAAAAGTGAGTTTCGACCCATGTTTCATAAACTTCGGTTCATTAGTTTCGGAGAAAAGCTCCGGAAGGTGGACTGATTTTTCTTAAAATTCGATTTTCGGATTCTACATGTTTTGAAACACAAAACAATTAACTTCGAGGTGGTTTAGTAAAAATCTCAAAAACACAAAAAAGAGGGTTGGTTTTTTGTTCGGTTCAGATAGGAATTTTTTGTGAATCAAATGGGTTGCCGTCCGATGATCCGGGTTGCCGTACGATCATCCGTTTGCTCACCATTTAAAAAATCGACGAGACGTTACGCACCTAACGTCAGTACATCTTACGCAGCGGTGGCGTTGGACTACAGTTGGGAGTTCAAAGGAGGTCCTGAGCTACATCGCATGGCTGGCGGCAACCCAAGTGTCATGGTTGGTATCATCTTACCTTGTAAAGTTTCAGTTGGATTCACACTTATATTTCCGAGTGTACCAAGTCTTGATCTTTGAATGTTAATTTCATTTCTATTAGAGAGTTCTATTCCAGTTCTGTTATCTTTGGAATGCAAGATATTCAACTGTTCTGCTCCATAACGAATTTGATGTTCGGCAAGTATTTCTGTTACAAGCGTGTCTATTCGACTATAAGCCTATCGTGTAATGCATGATCATAGAAGCAGTATCTCGTACTGCAATGTCTTCGAATATTCAACTTCCAAAACTTAATACTGAGCGAGCAAAGAATAATTCTTTTCATAAGGTTTTGCGCTTCCTCTATGCCGGTATAATTAACCCTGATTTTTGTTAGAAGAAGGAAGTAACATTAAAAAGGGCTTACACAAACAAAGTGGGGATAACTGAAAAAAATAAAAAAAGGCTTGCAAGGTCTTTTCGAAAAGAACAATAAAGGCCTCGCTGTCATGTCACAGAATTGTAAATCCTATTATCAACACTTGTAGAATAAGCATTGTGTTCAATAAGGTTGTGATTTTTAAAATCAATTTAAGTCAAATAGGCAAAAATGCTACTGTTAATATAATTAATTCGTTTAGCTTTTTCATACATAGGTACGCTTATGAAAACCGTGATGGGAATTTAGGTCGGATGTTTTTCCAAGAGAATTTTATGACATAATCTTCAGAGTCTTGGATACTACTTTCTCTTTTATTTGGTGTATATTGTTTCTCATATTGTGATTTCAATGAGTCACTTTTTTTTAAATGAAAAGAAAAGTGCCTGTGTTTCTGTGTTATACGTTATTTACGAGAAATTTACAATTAATAACAGCTGTTTTATTAATAATAATGTCGAAGTTATGCATTTTCATTTTAATCTCAAGTTTCAATGAAATAACATCTCAAAAAATTGATTATATTTTCTGATGAAAAAAAAAATTGCTAATAGGTACTAATAGTATCACATCTCAAATTTAGTGGAACTAGGGGTTGAAAGGGGGTTATAGTGGGGAGTTATTGAGGTTAGTACATTGTCATCGAAACACAATGCATAGTCCTGTTGGTTATTTTATAGGAGAAGGTAAGGCAATTGAATTGCAATTACTTATTAAATAAGTTAAGATACATTTTATCACGTTGAAATCCACCATCAAACTTTCAAATGGCTCTCCTGAAAAATGGCATTTTTTGAGTTATCATGGTGTTCAGATGTATCTGAAATAGTTTTGGATCATGAAGAGTTTTTCGGTATTTGGGTCATTACCTCTTGAAAATAACACTCCTCTTCAAGGCCCGCAGGTAACGGTGACCATACTCGCCGCTTTTGGTACCTCATTGTTCGATAATCCCGTTTGTATGTGGAAATATTTAAAGCCTTTAATGGACTCCAAATTCCCCAAGCTGCTTTGTGCCGTAGGTTTTTCCCAAGCCACCCTTTTTCTGGCAAACGGTCAGTCACCCGTAGTCTCCCCCTAGCACCCTGGGGTTTCTACTATCCTCCTCTCTCTGCTCCCCATGATTCCCCACTCTAGATTTTCGTCACTTCCCCTCCGAACAAAATTTTCCCGTTTTTTTTTTTGGTTAACAGAATCTGGAGTCTGTTTTCTCCTTCGTTTCTCGTCAACTCGACTGACTTCATATCATAGGTATCAAAGTGACTTCATTTTCCTAACTAAGTAGTGGCAAAGCAGCATCTTTTGTTATATTGTTGGCTACCCACGAAACCTCAACCTTGGTTTTATTAAACAACACCTCTATTTATTTGATTGATCCACTATATCGACGAATACGAATTGAATGGTATATTTCCAAACTCGTTCATTGAGCATGTACGCATTTATTTGAAATACAGCCTCCATCAGATAACTGCACAACCGTTTATATCTTCCTTGGGTTCACCTCAACACATGGTCTTTTTCCAGACCAGCGACGTATTCTCCACACGGTGTCAATGTTTCGATGGTTTTACGGAAGGGAGCTATCATACTAATAATCAAGATTGAAAAACGTTGAGAATCTCCAATTGCACTTCGATAAAATCCACGGTTCAAGGTTTGGTTTTGGTGTAGCAGACAGAAGACTATTCAGGCTCTAGATTCACTCTCATTCTACTTAAAAAAGCGTTGAAAAAATAAAAGGTTCTAAAGGAAACGAGGTCATAAAAAAAAGGAAGAGAATGACATAGAGCTGAAGGTGTTGATCTGCTCAGTTAACAGAGTGTTAGGTGTAAGAAACACCACCGCTCAGCTGCCTCACTCAATTCCCCCCGACCTAACCAACGTCCCTCTGCCCTGCCGAGTTCTCTCTACCAACTTCTACCAACCAGCAATAACTCTTTGTATTGGCTCTTTCCTTGGTAAGATTGTATACCCAGATCAATATCCTAAAGGAAGAATAGGGAGTGTTGCGTGAAGGAGGGGGGTAGTAGGTTGGTCGTGTTTATTTCCTTTTTGCCTTTATCTGGAGTTTAACACGATTTATGATTCTATTTTCCCTAGCAACCCTTCTCTTTCCCCCTCGTCCGTTACCATCGTCTTCCTCGTTGCTGTAAACTCCTTACAGAAATAAAGCATCCTTCCATTCCCTCACTCATTCACCCCCTTCCTTTCGTTTTCTCCAACATCCTTCACCTGTTCCCTCTTCTTCCGACTTTCCAGCCGCTCTCCCTACAGGTTTTCTCAAGACCCTCCTTCTAACCTTATCAGTATTCGATAACGATTTGATGGAACTTGATAAGGGGATTAGCTCGACTTTCAAAGAAAAAAATGTCTACCATGTTGAGTGTGGCACATAGCTTTTTCGTCTAGGTAATGAACGTGCAGATCATTTGAAATGTTTTAGATAATCTCAAGATATCTATAATATAAGATTGTTACAACGATTCAAGGGATTAGGAACGCCCTGAGACATGTTCTGGTATGCATCAACACCTTCATAAGGTTAGTCGACATGTGTTGCTGGTCAGTTTAGCTAATGCTATACCGGATAGAATGATCATACGATCGTTTTTAAATTGATATGAGCGTATCGGACCATCCTCTTATCCGACTACCTTAAAAATGGAAGATCAATCAAATCACTAGATCCGGAGAAAACGCATTTAAAAACACAATGAAACATCTACATTCTAACTCTCACTCCCCGCAAATTCCATCTCTAATAGAATTGAATTCTTTCAATATAACAAGATTACACACATTTACAATTTAAATGACAAGACTCACCTCAAGAAAAATGTTGGAGTTGGCATCAGACTCCCAAGCCGACAAATTACGACCAAATGAACGCAATATCTTCTAACTCAAAACTCACAGCCAAAATGAAGTCAGAAAAACCCGCTGTCTTTACTTTTGGACAGATTGCCAGATTCCTTCTACGCATGAGTTGCCATAGCCACTTGAGCTGATGTGGTTTCAACACACATGGACCCGAAAAAAACACTACCAGTCTCTGAGGTGTTATACTTCATCTTCTTTCGCTGGTGCATTTCAGACCCAGATTGAACCTCGGCAATGACCAGTGGGCATCAATGATCCAACAGAATGAGGGTGTTTTAACGATAAGGTTAGGCCTGGTTCCTCTTCCACCTATTCGCTTATGCATCCCAGCATTCTCCATGATCCGTTCGATATCTTGTTGAACTTGTCCAACTATTGTGGGCGCTTTCGCATCTTTCAAGCCGCTTCGGCGTGAGTCAACTCTGTCCTAGGTTGACGACCAAAGGGCGCGATCCACAATACTGGATTCATGCTAAGCGTGGAATCTTATTCTTTATGCCCATCTTTGTCTTCCGTTTTTCGTCATATTAATAAGTATCTTCCTTCTTACAAATAATGCAACAATATTTTATTACTTTGCGAAAAAGAACTCGTCAAGGTGTATGAAAGTTTCGACTATTTTTTCAATAAGGAACAATACAATGAGTTCCACAATTTGTTCCCGCAACTCAGGATAGAAAGGGCGGTATTTTTTTGCTTTCTCCAGAATGAAAATATAGTTCCATGTAACTTCCAGCATCCGTTTCATATGTTTTCATTGTGTGGCTAGTTCAGCCAAAAATCATCAGTTTTGCTTCACCACATAAATGGATATGTGTATCAACATATCCCTATTTGTTTGTATTTTAACGTATAGAATATTATTTCTATTTTGTATCACACGAATATCTTAACATAATCATTTATGTAGGTACTAATTCTATGTAATGATTTAGTTGGCATTGCACACCTGCGTGTATTGCTTGCAGCACACTCACCACACTTCGTTCTGTTCGCTCGACCGTGCCTGTACTAAAAGTGTATACTGCTCTTGTGAATTTGACTCATTATATCAGTTCCTTCAACACTCATTTGTCTCGTGTTATTCTATCAAAAGAACCCGTTCTACAGAAATCAGGTGAGTCGTATCTGTGTAATGTATTTGTATCTATTTGAATCTGATACTTGACACGGGGTAATAATTTTGGTTATCAAAGCTAAAATATACTCAAACAACTATCATTATTTGAATCAATGAGCCGACAATATTCGAGGAGAATTCAATCATCAATTTACCAGGAGATGAGGAAAGATTGATGATTGCAAAATGATAAGTAGGCACGTACTAATCTGTCCTTGTATGATTCACTTCGTTGTTCCTCAATGCCTCCCTTCTTTAGATTTCGCTAATAAGGAGCTCGCTGTCAATTTCCGCCGTTTGCAGAAGGAAAAACAAATTGGGGGAACACGGAAACAAACAAAAGGTGGAACACAAATAGAGAGGAGTACACAAAATGTAGTAGGTACCTTCCCGACAGAGGGACCAGAAAGCGCGACCAAAATCAACTAGTTTGAAAATCAAACCCGAACGAGCGACTTCAGTCCGAATCGCGGAGTCGGGCGATAGCAGGTAGGACGTATCGTTCAGTTTACCTAGTTTAAAAACAGCTGGGCCACGGCGTTACAGACAGCCTTATTCGCTTTTGGGTACTCATCGCCCCCAATCGCCCCTAACTAATTTATCACCCCCTGGCAATCGAAACCCCCAGTTTGGGAACCGCTGGAAAACGTTGAATGCAAATGGACATTTTAGCAGTGATGGTAAGCAGCATAATTTGGTGGTGTAATTGTTTCAAGCCGTTCTGATTATATAAATGAATAAATAGTTTATAGTCCTCTGTAAAATACATATATACGTTTGTCTGTCTGTTTAAGGTCGATTCTAGCTTAGCTTACCTTACCAGCTCTACCTTAATATTAAGGGGAAAATCGTTGTACACTCTTATTCCGGTAGAAAAGTATGTATGCATAGAGGCAGTTGTACGAACACATGGTAAATAATATTACCCTGCGATTGGAATCTGGTGATTATTCATGAGATGGGTAGGTAAAACGTTCTCCTTCAACATCTGCTTAACACTATTAGTTTGAAATAGGCTTTGGAATTTCAAAATTTTCGATTTTCGAAGTAGCGGCTCTGTATGCTCTAGAAATTTACAAATAATCGTTCAATGTGTGTTGTCAATGGTTCACGTTTTACGACATATTAATTGTGCTGCGTTATTTCTATGTTCGGAAGGAACTAATTGAACGGATGTATCAATTGATGTTTACTTGAAGTAGTTTATCTTTGAGGGCTAAGTTAAGCGCGCTTGATTTGGCAAACTCAACAGCTGGGGCGAGGAGATCGTCAGACAGGTGGGATCGGCCCAGGATAAATTGAGAGCTCGGGGGAAAGGCTCATCGGATCAGAGAACTTGGGAGGAAGGTGGTGATGGGATGTGGGGAAGAGGAGGGGGAAGAGGGCTTTAAGCGCATGAGGACGAGCAGCAGAGGAGGATGAGGTTGAAGTGCTGGAAGCATTAGCGCTTCAACTCCAGACTGTTGTTTACCTCTTCACAGGCATCTGACTTGACTCGGGAGAAGTGATGGTGTGTGCGGAGTGTGGGGGAGGGCCGAAAGTGGGCTCGGAGGGAAGCTTAGTTTAAGAGCTTCATAGATCATCTCGCTCCCAGACTCCACTCCGTACGTCCCTGCCCTCCGCGACCGCCCCTGAAACCTCCCTTTTGCACCCGGGCCTTACCTCCCTCTTTCCTTCTCGCCCTGACAAACGCCGGCAATTAGCCGCCCTTTAGTGCCATCCAAACATCTCGTCGGGGATCTCGCACTTTAACGGTACAATTCGCTAAGCGAGGTGTCCGTGTTCCAACAATCTTCCCGCTTCTCAAAGCCCTCGGAGCTGAATCACACATCTCCGAGAACAAAAATCAACATTTCAACCAACTCGATGGGGGAAGACAGTAAAATAGGCAGAAACATCATTATTGCCATAATTTGGGAAAACATCACTCGTACTGGTCATAAATACGAATTCTTGAGAAAAACCGTTGTGGATCTTCATTCCGGGGGTCCATGAGTGTTCCACAATCCCCGAATATTAAGAATTGAACGACTTTGATTTTGGAGGTTTTTCCCCAGTTGTGCTGCATGCGGAAGACGGATTTGATTCGATTTTTGGATTCTACGATCTTGAGACGTAAACCTACATATTTTTAGGGGTGGTTCATAATAAGGGTACGTATCACATTGAAAGAGAATCAGTGAATTATTGGCGCGTTTAGCATTGAACTGAATGCACAAACAAAACTATTTGCGATATGTACACACAAATAAAGTCCGAAGGACGGAAGAAATGCATGGTCGGATGAAAACGGAACACATGAGAGAGACAATCTCCGTCTTCAATGACGACCCCTTCCCCTCTCTTCCTCGCCTCTCCATCACCCTCAACCTACAAGTAGGTAGACAGTTCAATTTCCTCCAATGACGACCTCCCTCCTCCCAACCAGATGCAAAATGTCTGTCATAATTTTATACAAAGAGCGGCATCTACCCAGGAAATGAAGGCGAGGGCAGGGTAACAGTGCAGAAACCTTCCAGTTCTGGGGGCATCGAGATTCGTTCTATCCCCCCCCCCCTCCTTCCCCACCCGATCACCCGACTCGTTTCTCCTGTGCAGCTTCCGGGCTTCTCCCCGAAGAAAATGAATTCACTTTTTTTTCGTTCCCTCTTCCGTTCGTGCAGGGCCATCAAGGAAGGTTGGAAAGGTTGGGAGCAAGCTATCTTGATATTTCAAGATGTTCCAGAGCTTTGACATACAGAAATTTCAATAGTATACCTATCTATTGAAAAAACGCTCCAATACATAACAAAACTTCATCATTTTTGTATTAGACAACATTTCTTCGAGAATCACCTATCCATGTGTCAAAGAAGAAAATAAATTCAGATGGAAAATTCACGAGAACTTGCAAAACTTGTGTTACTTTTCCCTTCAAAAACAATAACAACAAATATTTCATCAAAGGTGAACAACGTTACAATAAAAACAATGTGTTTAATCATGTCATGATTAATAACTGATGATAACAACAGTCCGGTCCGGAACATCCTCCGATGGCGACTGACTTCTTGGTAGGCGGGTTAGTAGGAACGTGATGGGACTTTTTTCGACCGGGATTGTATGACCAGAAGATTTTGATAAAGATCGTATGAAGGTCTTTTTAAGGTCATTTAAGGTTAAAGTGACTTGATGCGACCGAAAAATCTTAAAGAGCAAGGAGACTCACGAAAATAAAGCGTCCCAAAGTGAGAGGCAAGGGGACGCATCAGGGGCGTAACGCACACCCCCGCAAACCCCGCGATGCGGGGGGGCCCGGCCTACAAGGGGGCCCGGAGACAGGGCCGCTATAGCAAAATTCATTTTTTATTATTTTTTTTTTTTAAAGAATAAAGCGGAACTAACGATACACAGAAAAATTCCATTATGAAACATCGAGTTTATAAACATCAACGGTAATGTAGGTTCATTGATCAATCATCTTTTGGTTTTATTTATAACCAGGTGAGGAAGGGTGTAAAGTAGCTAAGGTGTCAGAGTTGCGAAGGCGCGTACTAAGGATGGGACATCGACATCGATTTTATCGAAACATCGATGTTTTGCTTCGATATTACGATGTTTTGCCATCGATGCCACATGTTCGATGATATCAATATATCGATGTGTTGGCTCCGATAACATCGGTTTGGTTTACTCTTTGGTTCACAGAAACAATGCCATCTAGTTTGCTTGCTACCTAACGTGGAAAAAGAGAAATATTAAAAATTCTTTCAACTATCGTAGTATTGGCTAATTTTCGAAGAAAAAGAAACTACCTACTTATTGTTCTCGGACTAAAATATTTGCATCAAGATCCGTTTTAAAGCATTCTAAGTCCACTGTCAGACACCAAAAACACATTCCAGACGATAACTCGCGATAAAATTAAGATTAAGACTCAAATTTGCGCAAAAATCTACCTAGGCTTTCAAAAGGCTATGTTTGAAGATGAGCACAATCGCTTCACTCTAAGGGGAGATTTGGGGCATTCCAAATGGGGGAAAGTTAGCCGAAAACCCCCAAGCAGGTGACTTTCTTTTATAAAGGTTTTTTCACGCTGAACACCACGGTGAAATCGGATTGGAAATATTTCAATCCGTTCAAAATAGAGCAGTTTGAAGATTATAAAACAAGGTAGATTGGCAAAATTTGCCAAAAAAAAAAAAAAAAAATAAATAAATAAATAAAAATTCTTCAGCTTTCAAAAATTTTGAAATTAAAATGAAATATGGGTATCACAATTCAGAAAATAAAATTGTCGGTTTTTGCGTAATTCTTCCTCCTGCAAAACTAGTTACTTTGAAAATTTGCTCATTCCGTCATGCTGCATCTGGCAGACTTGGCGTTGGTCTTTTAGCGCCACCGCTTACTTGGAGACATCTTTATGGAATATTCACACACTCACAAACGCTGAACGAACGAACGAACAAAATCCTCAGAATACTAGCAAGAAGCGATCGGTAGTAGCGTGTATTGAGGATACTATTAACTAATAAGGACACCGATATCGAAAATATCGATAGTATCGATAGAAGTCTCGAGTTTGTAAACTTTACGACGTTAAGGTAGGTTCAATTGTTATATTATATTATGTATTTTTAGTTAGGTTATCGTAGCGTATTGTAGGATGACCGTTGAAAAAGTGCAAGCTTCGCAAAAAAAATAAAAAAAAAAAAAAAAAACACTATGGGGAGGGTCCCCGAAAATGTTTTGGGGGGGGGGCGCTGAAAAACGTTACGCCACTGCATGGGACTTCCTAAACATGCGTCACCTACCTAATCTCGTCCTATACGAGTTATTATTAGAGATTTTGTAGGGAAATACGTGGTACTTACCGGTGTATTTGCACGTCCGTCGTATCAATCCTTGAAGATTCACGTTTCCGAATAGATGGAAGATGAAGAAGAAACGCTTTTTTACGCGAACACGGAGCGTAGTAGACTGCCGGAGACCCGCCACGCCCGAACGACCGGAGAAGACTGGTCGAGACGGGCCCGCTCTCTCGGATTCGAGCCGCTCGGCGGAGGGACACACAGCGGCCGCCGCCACGCCCAAATAGTTCCTCGTTTTCGAAGCTTTAGGCCCCCGAAAACTTCGAAAACGCGAACTTTCGTCGCAACTTCACGATACACACTTTTAATTAAACCTGAAAACCGAGTACCATGCCCTAAGCGTTCAAAATAGGCACTTTCGGTGGAATAGGTAATGATTCCCTCGAAAAATGGATTTAAAATAACGTTTTTTTTTTATAAAGGATGGTCCTATTCGGACCACTACAACCTGAAGGTCATGGTAGGTATGAATTAGGGATGGGACATCGAGACAAAACATCGATATTGGTATATGATTGGCTTCGATGGCTTTCGTAGTTCGCTTTCTGAAGAAGAAATCAGATTATTTCGATGCATTCGTTGAATATAAAAATTTGGTCGAAAAGCAAACTCGTCAGAAGATGAAGACGCTGAGAACCAGGGGCGAAACGTACACCCCCGCAAATCCCGCGATGCGGGGGGGGGGGGGCGGCCTACAAGGGGGCCCGGAGACAGGGCCGCTATAGCAAAATTCATTTTTTTTCAATTTTAAAGAATAAAGCGGAACTAACGATACACAGAAAAATTCCATTATGTAGCATCGAGTTTATAAACATCAACGGTAATGTAGGTTCGTTGATCAATCATCTTTTGGTTTTATTTATAACCAGGTGAGGAAGGGTGTAAAGTAGGGTAAAGGGTGTCAGTGTCAGAACTTTAGAGATTTTGAGGTCAGTGCGGATTGCGGGAGTTTAATGTTTTTCATCATGTTGTTGATTCGGATCGTTATAATATATATTGTAGACCATATTGATATTTAAAAATTACTGAAGGAACTGATGTGTGGTTGGGAAAAAGTTGACTTTTATAACACTCGGTCATACAAAAGTTTGCTACGTAGACTAGAAGTCTCGAGTTCGTTAAGGTAGGTTAAATTGTTATATTATATTATGTATTTTTAGTTAGGTTATCGTAGCGTATTGTACGATGACCGTAGAAAAAAACTTCGCAAAAAAAAAAAAAACCATTATTTTGCTTTAAAAACACATTAAAAAACATCGAGAGGGGCCCAAAAATATTTTGCGGGGGACCCCGCGGAAAAACGTTACGCCACTGGGACGCATGAATAGCTAATATCCAATTGTCCTCTCCCAGCAATGTAGTTGTCTTGCATTCTTGTGGGGAGATATTTCTGCCAGTAAGGCGATCAAAAGGCTGTTCCAGTGTTGCAGCTCCCCTATATTACCATGAGCTCTCTACGGTTATCTAACGCAAGCGCTTGAACGAAGGATTGAGAAAGGCTCACTTCGGCTTGCTTCTCGTAGTAGTGAAGTCTTTGGAAAAGCGTGTTCCACACTTGTACAAAAGTACATTATAATAATGGATAGTTGTGCGTTTGATGTCTGAATCCTCGTAAATTAATCTTTGTAAAAGGGGAAAGGAAACACCAAAATCAACTGCAGTCGTTTGGTCTTGACATTCTAACGTTTGAACACGTGCAGTAACATCAACAACCTCCTGCACACAATACAACTCACCGCTTTCTCAAGATGGGCGGTGATGAATGAAGAACAAAGAAAAGAGGGAGTAAGACGATCCCCAAAGACCTCCCGAGTGCCATTGAAAAGAGCTCTCCCTCCACTCAACGCTACACACGTCCCGGCCCATTAAATGCGGCCTAGGTGGTTGAGTGCGTCAAGGTACGAGGGTGGGGTTGCGGGGGCGGAGTTAAGCACGGCTGCTACACTCTACTGTAGCAGCCCTGGAGTTAAGGAGACTTTTCGGTGGACTAGCGGATGCATGGAGAGTCGAGCCAAGGCCTCCAAATCCAGGCAGCTCCTATGTGAACTGGTGAACATCTGAACAACCGAGAATCTCGCCTCTTAAACCGGAACAGATATAGGGCCGGTTTCAGCAACAACCCCCAACCATGGTTAAAGTATATCATAGTTTTACGAAGATTTGAACGTTGATTTGAAACAAAGGGTTCCTGTTTCTGTTCAAGAGAAATTATTGGTTACACTGTTATGAGTATAAATCAATTTAGACCGTTACCATAAAATTCCTATTTAAAGCTTAAACGTTGATTTATACGATGTCTAATAATTAGACAATTGTTGTCTTTTGCCCATGAAATCTGGGTGATGACGAGATGATAATGATTACGTAACCAACAACCGTTTCTTAGTTGAAATGGTGGTCGTCGTTCAGATAATATGTTCACAATGGTTACGGTGGGGGGGGGGGGGATATGTAGGAAGCTTCCCTTATGGTTAATGGTTTAAATCACCAGAGAGTTATCACCCTTTTGGCCTCGTCTGAGATCCATAGTAACATCACAAGAGGACTATAGTTTTAAAGTATGCCGACATATCTATATACCAAACGTATGCCAACATGCATTTATGTCACACATACACCCACGCATTTACATACAAACATTCATTTTGCGTGGGGAACATGTAAGCCGACTGAATATATGGTAAGCTACTATCTTACAATTAGTGTACTTACTTAGCCAGATTAGGATGGACAATCTCATATTACAAGTATTAATTCGACTGGCGTGATCACCTGTAATAGAGAGGAAAATTATTGCAATGGATTCGTAGCTATATTAGCTTTACTCTAAATTGATATCAATTAAATAACAAAATTACGTAATTGGCATGATATTTTTTAAATGCTTAATGTTTGCTGCGGCACGCAGTGATGGTAAGGGGCGAAACATGAATCTTGCACTATAGACGACTGACGAATGAGGAATCATTTAGTTTGATAAACTGTACTGATATTATTCATCACAATACTTCGCTAACACTCGTAAATAACCTCGAAAACACAAGAAGCAGACAACAAACTAGGTAAATAGAAACTGAGCGGTAAGCAAAACACTGATAAGGAAATCGGTAAGAAGCAGTGTACAGTGTACAACACGCGTGTGTTTTTCTTTAGTTGGCCAAAGAAACAAGCGTATTTTTGTTAACTTTTTGAGCACGCTGGTTGGTCAAAACTGAATACTAAGTGAAATTCCGTCTCTAAGATGGCTGTCTTTGAGCAGCTGCTCCTGATCGCATCTGATGAGTCAGGTCCACCCCTCCTAACCCTCGCAGAGCCCGCGGAGGTCTATTCCGCGTGTTAGTTCGAACAGCGTAATCCAGTTTTCTGTCATCAGCCAACTTACTCTTCAAATGAGGATGGAGGGATTTCGAAATGTTGTTTTTTCATTAGTTTGTTTATTGACTTGGGATACACATGAGTTAATGCCCCTATCAGTAGCCGCCCCTGGTAGTGTTGCCCCTCGCACATTGCCCTCCTAGTCTGCATTCTACAGAAGACCAGCAGAATCTGAGGGCCTGGTAATCTGAACTAGTCGGAAATGCAGGGAAATCTACCAATTAAGTTGGCAGCCACGGCAGGATTCTATTCATTTTGATGCGGAAATTCGTTGTTATTCTGTTTTATACCGTGTCCTCTTGTGTTTGTATTATTTTCTGTGTTTGCACTTTTACTTTAACCAGTTTATGTTCTCCTATCAACCCGTATTTTTCACATATGATTATCATCACATTCCTCCCGACACGTATTTCGAGCAAAATCGTGCGATAGACAAGCATCCTTGATCGTCAACCAGCAGCCAGAAATCTGCTTTTGGTAGAGCCAGGCGCTAGAAATCGTGTACAATAATATTGTGTTGGAGTATTTCACGATGGAGAGGAAGCAGAAGAATGCAAAGTATGAAATTGCAGCACGAGAAGTGAAGTCAGCGGGATGATAATTAACATTTTTTTGCACACGAAATGCTCAAATTTCAACTCAATTTAACATAAACATAATATAATAATTTTGGTAAATTCGCTCAATCAACAGTTGACATTTATTGCAAAGCAACAATTTTTATAAACCCCCTCAAACTTTGTCACTTCACGTTTCAAGGTGTGAAGATTACAAATTTGAAATGCTTGTCTGCCGTAAGGGTCATATAAGGCCTTAGAATTTATGTAGAAAATCCATTCTTTCGCATTTGGGGTAAAATTGTCCTTAAATTCTTACATGCGTAGATCATGGGTGCCAAAAACCCCTCAAAAAAGTGATCTTTTGAGGTTGTTACTGATATAGGCAATTCATTTCCAAGTACTTTTGGGCGCGAATCGAGTGGGATGGGTCCCTGATCAATCCGAACTCAAGTAGCTTGGAAAACTTTTAAAAACCAATTTTTTTCAATCCTTTTAATTATACAGTCTAAGTACTGGAAAGATGAGTACATTGATATAATAGATAAATAAATCGAGTACGTAGATATAATTCAGCTACCCCTGTAACCAAATAAGTCCAATTCTCAAAATGTCAACACATGGCGAACGTAATATTTGCTTGATTCCATCCAAATGTTAGGAATTCTCGCTTCAAGGTGTAAAATTCCTTTGGTTCAATAAGCAGATGACGTAAGGCGCCGCTATAACTTGTCGCGACAGCTTGGGACATTCATGTTCCGGGAATGGCGGCCTCCTCCCTTCCGCCTCGTTCGACGTGACAGAGGGTGCTTAAACCCCTGGGATGTAACAATAAGGTGAGAACCAGGAGTACAGCATAACTCAAGAGAGGATTCCGCCTGCCCGGCCAGCCCCGGGGGCTTACAACTACTCCAAACCTTCGTCCCAACCCTCTGAAAAGCGTCAACCTTCCTCTTGAAGGCCCATTATTCCCTCAGTTCATATCCTTAAAGACTAATTGGATCGATACCGTTCCCCTAACGACTTACTCATTACAGGATCGACTCTTGATGAGGCTTCCTGTCCGCTTTTACAGCTGAATTGACGCGGGACTTCTGTTAAAGGGAGTGCGGCCGACTAATGAACCGTCCCTCCTTTACTACTTGACGTGTCTTGGGAACGAGGGTGCTTCTGGCTTGTCTTCCAGATAGTTAGTTGTAGCGAAACTGATTGCTAGAGGTGAAACGGTGAAATCCACCCCATGGTTAAGCGCCTCTCCATCCTTGATGACTCTTCTCCAGCTTTATTATGATTCTTAAGAAGCAGCCCTTCGCTCCCCTGCTGAGACGGTCATTAATTTGCCGCTATCATGACTTCAGCAGTTATAAAACGATTAGCCATGGTCGTTTGAGTGATTTTCACTGGATATAAATTACTGTACAGAACGTGTAACTTCATCAGCATCTCTTTTTCACTATCCTGCCCTAGGGTTACCATAACTACTGATAAGTAGTGTTTCATAGGCTAGTGATCAAAAATATAATAAATCTAACCAATAAAACACCTTTTATTGATTTTATCATAAAACACACTACGGCAGTTAGGAAGAATCACCCAATTTATCAATATAGGCGGAAGATAATGCAGCAAGATACTATTATTTTGGTACTGTCATCTGTTTCCCACGAAAACCACAGGAAGGCCGAACATGAGTGGAGACCAGGTTACATCGTTAGCCACAGCCTTATTTCCAAAAAATCCCGGACGGTCAGTTCAAAACACTCTAGAGACATAATCAACCCTGGACATAAATATACTTTCTCTGTAGCGAATCTCTCGTATTTTTGTCTTAAATAACAACTGCGTCTACAGTTATCTGCAGATACAGAATTAGACAGGCGCACAGTGAAACAGTAAGCGAAAACTCCGACCTTAATTCCAAAAGATTGTATGTAACCTTTGGGATAAAGCGAATGAAAGCGTAGGTTGAATTAACGTGACGATCTCTTACATTATTATTTTTCGGTCCAACGATTGGCTCATTTATTTTAGTTTTAGATCCCGTGCTGCCACCTTTCCGAATTCGCTGCCACACGAGCTGTTTACCTGGGGGTACATGAACGGAACCAATACTTTGTCCACTCTTTAAAAGGATTTATTGAGATCGTAAGAAAGCGTGGTTCTTAAAATCAAATTTGGCGATTGGGATGAAGATAAAATCTTGAAAAAGTATATCAGTTCCAACGGCTTCCGTGAACACTGTCAAATGGTTGTTCAGGAAGGTTATAAGGTGTGTCATAGAAAAAAAAAAAATCCTCTTTAGAGGGGTCGGAATCTTGTTTTATAGCAAGTGTCGACAAAACCTTGATATTTGATTTGATAACTCCCTCAATTGTCATCATATTTAGATGAATTTATATGGGATCAAAGGTATGGTGATACTGCTATAGTACAGAAGGAGGGACGATCAAGTTGAAATTTTGTGTTCAAAGTTTTTCTTTTCGAAAAGTGGATGGATGCTACGTATACTGCTTACAGTATCCCATCCTTTTTCCTTTGTAGAGTCCTTTTTTCGGATTCATTTCTAGGGAACTGGTTCACTATGAATCCATTCATCACCAACTGTACTAAAACATGAGTACTACACTCAGTCTTAAATTCACATTATCTCTTTTGTCTTAACTGTCATGGGATGTTAACAGGCTGCCAGTAACAGGGAGGGTTACCTACTACGTCTCATCTACGTCTCATCGTTTTTTTTTTCCTTTATTGACTTTTTTTGTTTACAAATATTGCCAGCAGAATTACCTAAAAAAAAAAAATTCTCGTACAATGTTGCAAAATAAAATTTTACAAAATGTCTCAGGTACTTAAAATTGAAATATTTGTTCTCATTTCTTAACTGAATGTATCGTTGTCCTCAATGAGTGCCGGCACTCTTTACAAAATTCAAAATGTTTCATAAGTTGGCATCCCGAAGAATTGTGCAGAGGTCCTCCTGGTAACCAAACGCCGTAGCATTTCCCTGCCTCTCCTCATGATAGGATGGGCATTCCATTATCCTATGATAGACGTAATCTTCTGTGTCCGCACAATGGTCGCGATTCGGGCTATCGGCAGCTCTTACAAGATGTAGGCTTCTATTTATTTTACCATGTGCTGTCCTTATTCTGACTAGCTGAACCACGTCCTGTCTGTTCATGGTGTAGGTAGTGAACCATGGTTTGTAATGGAAATTTTGTTGGATTTTGAAGTGGTGGTAGCCTTTATCCAATGATATTTGTTCATATTGACGTTGCCATTCTTCATAGGTTGCTTTTTTAGTCAATAGAAGCGCATCAGAGAGGGGGGCAGCAATGCCCGAGTCCACATCTCGCAGAGAGGCTCCTCTCCTAGCCGCACTGTCTGCCAGATCATTTCCTCTCACGTTGGCATGTCCTGGGATCCATTGCACGCAAACAGTCATTTTTGGGTTCTGCGTTATGGTTATTGCAATATGGTATAAAATGTAATTATTAGTAGTGTCTCTGTTAAAGGTATCGAGCGCTAGACATGCCGCCCTCGAGTCTGTAAATATCACTACCTTATCAGCTTGTCTGGTGCCTATGACGATTCCCTCCATGATAGCATAGAGCTCTGCATTGAATATCTGAAAAGAGGCTCGTAGTTTGCGGGACTGTTACAGTTGAGTTTGATGATCAAAAACCCCCATTCCCACTCCGTTCACGTTCTTTGATGCATCGGTATATATTTTGTAATATACACCGAACATTTGATGTATTAACTCAATCGTCATCTGAATGAGTTGGGATGTAGGAAGGTTCTTTTTAGAGCTCGTGAGTCCAGATAGGTTGGGTTTTATTTGCATCTCCGTCAAAACATACATTGTGACAATCAAGATAAAATAGGTAAGCGCAACTCCCAGCCCTCAAACGCACTCATTTCGACTGCTCCCTTCAGTTATATTACAACTCTCTCCAACCACCGATCTCTTCGTTATTTATAGCAATACAATTTTACATTAGGATCTACACTGTACGCTAGATCTCAATCCAAGACTGTTGTTTTGCAGTGGTTTTTCACTTGTATCGAGTACGGAGAGTACGCGGTTTCTACTTACAATGTTAAACTGTTTTCCTTCGAAGATCAAACTCCGAAAATCACGGGTTTATTGATATTGCTATTCCGAAGAGGAACGATTTTCCGTTTCCTCTGATGTGCGTAGGGCGGCGGAGGAAAAATCAAATATTGGCCGAGAGAGATAGAATCGAGCCATGTGCGACTCCTAAAGTGTACACAAATAACATAAAGTAACTACCGGGGGATTTACATATATGTTTACGTGGGAGCCAGAGATTTGCTTCCTCGCTTGTATTTGAGTAAATAGAAGGAGAGACAAGTTGCATATGAGAACAGGTTCAGTAACCTTCGTCATGAATAGCGTCCTGAATCCTTATTTCTTTCCCAAAG
This sequence comes from Creontiades dilutus, assembly GCA_031894815.1. Classification (NCBI taxonomy): domain Eukaryota; kingdom Metazoa; phylum Arthropoda; class Insecta; order Hemiptera; family Miridae; genus Creontiades; species Creontiades dilutus. The sequence continues at coordinate 974,026 of JAVIWC010001618.1, forward strand.
AATGGCGAAGAAGTGAACGACGAAAAATAGAAGATAGTAGTATTTCCCGATCTAAACTAAACATTTTGGTTTATTATTCAATAACAAACCATTGTAATCAGTGGCGGTCCTAGGCTTACATTTTGGGGAGGGTCATTGTTAGAAAATGTAATACATTTTTTTTATCAAACCAAAGCCAAGTCCTTACCTAAAGACCTTACATTCATGATTTTCAATCACTTCTTTAACATTTTTTCCCGTACAATAATTATCAGAGGAAGAAAAAAGTGTGTTTGCAAAATAAGCTTATTATAAACCATGAAATTACAAATTTTGGAGGGGTGTCATGACCCCTGTGACCCCCCCCCCCCCCCCCCTTGGATCCGCGCCTGATTGTAATCGCTCTTGAAAAAAAAAAAATTCTAACCCCCCCTGAAAATTTCATGGTTTACGTTTAAAAGGTGTAGAATCCGAATCTGATAAAAACGTTCTACTAAGCTTTGGAGTGTGCGTGTTTCACAGGTGATAGAGCGATTATTGAATTTCAGGAGATATGCATAGGGCACGTAAATCTGTACTCAACCAAAATACGTATTTGGATTGTTCAGTTGATCATATTTGTGTGCTTCCTGAAATGCTTTCAATGACATTAATCTTTTTGCCATTTGAATGAAAGCATGGCAATTTGAAGGAAATTGAGGTCTATCAAACGATGCATGCTAAAGGATATGGAATGCATTGTCTCGCGTGCAGTTGTTAGTTATGTTTTGATATAATTTATAATTTTTTTAATGAAATTTAATCAGGCATTTCTGTGAACCGATTCTCGGCGGCGGGAAGATGGACTCAAAATGAGCAACATATTCCAGCTAACTGAAAGAAAGTTGAGGATGGTTTCTCGATTTTGTTTAAAAAATATATGAGCAGTTGGAAGGTCGTACTGTGTGTTTTGAGAGGCGAAGGAAGGACACTTTAGTAGAAATCGATGAATAACGGGGATAATCAACTGTAAGTCGGATGGATGTACAGGGTGTTCTGTATAGATCGACGAAACTTCAGGGATCGATTCAGCAACTAATTTGTAACATTTTTACCTTATAGCAATTCTTTTGTAGTCCTCTCCTTTCCAGCCAATTCTAAAGCAACGTTTTTTTCTCGTATTTTTGAACGTACTTGAAGAGGACATAACTCCCTTATTGTACGAAATGAATAAATTTTAAAATATACCGTTGAAAAGAGCATTAGATTTGCTTCAGTTTTGACTCAATAAAATTTTCTTCTAAGTGACGTCGTACATTATTTTTTCTAGCATAAACTTGACATTTTTTCAACCTTTTGCTTTTTTTACAATTTTAAATATTGATTTACCACCTTGACCGTCTACTGAAAAATGGCTTGACCATCTATGGAAAAATGACTCTACGGTAAAAACATCCTCATTTTATCAGCTTTCTATTGGTCCATTTAATATTCATTTTAGAGAAATTTTTAATAGAGATTTTGGTGTTTGAACGTGGACAAATGTGAATTTTTTGAACAAAATCAGCGTTCTGGCATGAGATAATGCCTCTGGTGTTGGATGAAATTGAAGGGGGGAGAGGAATATACGATTTTTTTAGTCACTACGATTTTTCTCGCTGAATCGAGTGAACTCATTTCTAAAAACCTCCGAATGAATAAAATCATATAAATTAAAATAATTTATCTAGTAAATAAGGGAGTTATGGCCATTTCAGTGAAGTAGGTTCGAAAATACGAAAAATGCGTTGCTTGACGAAATTCCTTTACATCATCGTGATATATATTGAGTAAAACGTATTGCAGTCCAGTTTGTGGAGGGAACCCCCAAATTTTCATTCTTCTTAAATCCATTCGTTTTCTTAAAAGTCTATCCCAAAGGCAGTGAAACTGGGGTTATTTGTCATCCCGAGTCGAATGAAATCCCACATCGATACGTCAATTGTTTCTCGAGATATTGGTTTTTTTTTTTCAACTTTTTAGTCGATCAGCCTCATTGTGTGCGGAGGTTGGCCAGCGAAATTAGAAAAAGAAGAGACGAGTCTCAGAACTTGAGCTGGACTTTCGTGTGACAATGAAACTCCATCTCTTTTATCGCACTCGCACTCGAATGAAATCCCACATCGATACGTCAATGTTTCTCGAGATATTCTCAACTCTTAAAATTAGGAAAAAGAAGAGACGTTTTTTATGTGACAACCCTAGCGACGCCGGTAAAATTAGTCAGTATTCTACAATTCACTCAACAATATTGGGGAACGGATTAATTTGGTTGTATTGAGAGGTGAAGAACGTCAAGTTCTTATTGTGGTGAAACACTTCAGGAATGAAGCTCGAAAGGCGGCTCAAGCTTAAAAGCGTGATACCTCTATCACTCAAAACTCAAAGTATTCCCAGACTACGGAAGAATAATTGGCCATCCCTGCCACCCACTTACCAAAAGTGCGGCGGAAAAAGGGGAACAAATGACGAAAGTGACCGAAACGCTCGCGGGATAAACACTTTGAAGATTGAAAGCGGTAACGAAATACCTAAAATGTCGTACCGCGGCGTGACAAATGTTGAGGGAACCATAATACCTCCTGAGGTGGGGCGTACAACCGAGTGTCCCGGACTATTAATATACTCTGACAGGACAAGACAGGAGTTCTCTGAGCCCACGAGTTTCATATCCGTGAAAATATCATATTCTTTTGGTGAGCCCTGTGGGAAGAATACACGGGATGTTTCCCGTTTTTTGTCCGAAACAATATTTTTTCTCGTCGCATCAACGTTTTTGCCCGTTTCCGCTAGTTAGAGACTTCGAGCGTTTTATAAATGGTTATTTTGTGAAAATGTTTGGTTGGTATTGGGTACTTATAACCCGGTTGTTTTCTCTAAGATTTCATATTTTCAGACAATGATGTTTTCCTTTCCGAGTAGATGAGATTCGCGAGTATTTTCGTGCTTGTTCTTTGCGCGAGAACTACCTACCACAATTCGATGTATACTGTGTCATGACGCCTCCCTCTGGCGTTTTCCATTGGATCCACAATCAGGCCCAATGCCAGTCGGTCTCTTCATTTTCTCTGAATAACTACTCTGTTCAGTCAGCAGCATCCAACACCGCCAAAGCATTGCAAATCTCCTTGGTCATCGCATCCTGCGTGGGATTCAAAGTGCCGCTTTTCCTTCTATCCCAACTATCATACACCGACGTTCAGGGATTTCTCCGGAAGTACCCTGTGAGGAACCTGTAAGGCTACCCCAATCTACAAGGGTCTAGACCATTCGAGACCTAATTTGAACATTAAGCGGACAAGTGACGAACAACAAGGGAAAACCTAGGAATCCGAGCGTGAAGAATTTACAGCCTGTACTGGGGATGAAGAGAAGAACGAGCGAATCGCGATTCCAGGTGATTCTCCTGGTGTTCATCAAACTCAACACTAAATCTAAAATTTTGTGTTCTGTATCCAGCTACCTGCAGTCACCATAAACTCTTTATTTAGGACTAATTTTCTTCGTTCCATTTGGAGACCCTTTCAAATTCTTGTGGGCACGTTATTTCGATATAGTGGGACCGGATTTGAAACCTCGAAATTCCGAAAGAGGGAAAGACCTGGTATATCGTCTGATTCTATTTCTTGTGGGCTCTCCCATAACGGAGTGGCTAAATTTCACTCAACTCACAGTCTCCCTATAGTCAAGCTGAGAATCACTTCTTGTGGGCACTGTATTTTATAGTGATCGTGGGCGATTGTTCAATTTCTACCGCAAAAACCGAGGAGAATTTCTCTTTCAAACACTCATATCTAGTCCAACCAATTAGGGCTAAAAATTTAGTATTTCCCCAAAGAGAAAGCAAATTAACGTACTAGGAATTAACCCACTTCCTACGCAACCCCTCTCGTTTAGCAGCTCGACCGTTAACAGCATCTTCATCTCTTCCCACGCGAGTCCTGCCGCCCCCTCGTCGATACGGTCTGATCATTCCTCATTTTTGATATTTTCTCTATAAAGCGACTAAGCTATCAAACAAACTTATTCATTTATTTTTTTTCAATCTTTTCAAATAATATTCCTTTATCTAATTTCTTATTTAGGAATGAGCTTCTTATTTTTAAAGTTTATATAAAGGTTTTTGTGAACAGTGTGCACCGAAGTGAGATGCTATAGGGGAATGCTTTCATTTGAATAAAAGCATTTAGAGAAAATTAGCGGGAGCAACGATAACATACAACGCCGAGGGCAAGTAACAACAAATCGTGACACGCACGATGGAAGAATAACCCCAGGAGATTTTTTTCGTAGTGTCGAAAATCATAATAAATAAGAGTATGGATGTGAGTCCTTGATCATGAATTCCAACATTATATTTTTTTTAATTCAATCTAAAATAAATTCAGTTTGTACCATTTGTAATTGGCATTCATTTCAAATTACTAAGTCCCCGTCTTTGGTATCAAACAATAACGTCAAAACAATAAAAATGCAAGGGGAATCACTCTGAACTGTGTCACTCTGTACGTGAGTAAGTGTCATATACAGGGTCTCCCACGAATTATGTATATGATGTATGGAAATATGCAATAGGGAAACCACGCTGAAGGAAATACGGCAAGGGAAGAGATGGTAATGATACAGAAGCCTGGTTTCATAAAGGTCCATAGTGTCAGTAAAAAGATGAATGCAGCTCATCGCAATCAATCGTAAATGAACACAAACTACAGTCGTTTCTTGGCTCTTCGATTACCTTGACTTTGGCCGGACAGCTTAGAAATGCCGTAGACGCTGTTCACAAACAAACGGGTTTACCCATTCAACAAAACTAACTCAAATCACCACTTGAAAGGTCTGGCGTTGTCAACATTCGATTCAGCAAGAAAAGTTACGTATATCCCCCCTCCAACCTTTTTTCGTCAAGACTTTTGAAAAAACCTCAATTTTAACAGAAAACAAACGTTTTTTTGCAGTTGAACCTCATTTTCTTGACTAAAAACATTTTAAAAACCAAAAACGACTACACCGTTGCAAAGCTGACATTTTGGCGCACGTTTCACCAGGCCTGCACAGTCCCGTGTCAAGCATTAATGGGGTTCCTTGGCGAGATGAAATACAGGTGATTTCAAGATTTTGATAAAACTGCCATTTCTCGCAGCAATCGCACATCTTCAATGTAATAAAAAAAATGTTTTCTGACATCAAATAGATAGGAAATGTAACGCTTTTTCCAACGGTGTCATCAAATTTGAGCTATCTCCAAAATTGAGGGAGTTATGACAGTTTTAAAGATATAAGATCGAAAAAACGAAAAACATCTTAAATCGCGAATAACTCGGAAACGAGACCCCTGGCAAAAAATTGTTATGAGGAATTTTTGTTCGGAAATGTGTTGTACAACACGTAGGAGTCGGATTGTGCATAACTCCTGGGACACCCTGTATAACTAAAAAAGACCTAATGTTTGAAAATTGGGAAAGCTGAAGAGGAGGCATTGTCTTGGTTAGAGGCAAGGATATGCAATGACCCGCACAACCCCCCGGTCTTGAAGGAGGGGTTGGTTTGTGCGCCGTGTCTTAAGCGCAGTACCTGTACAAATGTTGACGGAATTTCCCCATTTATTTAAGGTTTCTCATTTTCCCTGAAAGCTATCATTCAACAAGACATTCATCTTTTTATTATATTTACGGGTACTCAGTAAACAAAATAATAATTGATTACACTGTAACGGACAAATGATTCTGTAACGGATCAAAAGCGAGCATTCCTACTGCAACTCAGAACTTTGTTCCATTTGATGATTCCTAGTCATTTCATCCATTCACCATCTAATACATATATATACCAATGTTTTGGTTCATATATTTTAGAGAGTTAAAAAAGTTTTCCTTAACTCCTCAAACGAAAATTTTAAAAAACAACCTCTTTACAACGGTGTCGTTAAATTTGAGCTATGTCCAAAATTGAGAGAGTTATGACAGTTTTAGTGACGTAAGATCGAAAACACGAAAAAATCTTCAAATCGCGATTAACTCGAAGACGAGGCCTACTAAAAATAAAAAAGAAATAAAGCTTAGAGGCACTTTTGGTCGAAAATGAGTTGTAGAACACGTAGGAGTCGGCTTGTGCTTGTATAATATAATGCAACTCAAATATATAACGTGAATATAATATGCTGACGTAATCGTTGAACGATAAGTATCGTAATAACAAACGATATCCTATCGATCCCATAGCTGAATAATATGGCTGTGTTGTGGAACACTTGGCTCATATTATGTTCACGTTATATATTTGAGTCGCATCACTTTCCTTTTGGAGATGTCAACTCTGTTGCTCACACATCAAACCAGTGGTTATTGATGCGCACTAAATCATTTGCGACGAAATTATGGAAACCCATCTCAAGAAAAAATACAGAGTTTGTAGAAGAAAACATAGTTCATTTCCACAGAATTAAAAGAGTTTCAACGTTAAATTGATTTCAACGGTTACATCATTCTTCAGTACCTAACTATAACTGAATGTTTCAGTTACAGTTACTAATGATGACCTAACCGTCGAAATCGATTTCACGTTGTAACTTTTTTTATTTGGTGGAAATAGAATACTTTGTTGGCTTGGTCGGTTACCACTTGCTCTCTTTTCGTTGTTAGCTAATGTTATGTTGTTATTGTTGTGTTATATTATGAAATTATCGTTAAAAAAAAGTATACCTTGATGTCTTTATTAAGAAAAAATGAATAAAAAATCAACTCATATAATAGCGTTAACGCTACCATCAATATCATTAAGTATAGTCCATAGTGAGCACAAAAAAAAAAAAAAAAAAAAAAAAAAAAAAACTGGTTTAACGAAACTGTTTATTATGTCAAGGTGCCAGAACACCCATGTATATATAGGGCCAAGGCCCACAAATACATTATTTTTCTATCTATCTATCTACAATACTTTGTGTCTTTTGTATATCTGCGGAACTCTGTTTCTTCTTGATTATTGATGAAGAGATTTCAGCATTTGCGATTGTTGAGCCAAATAAGGTAATTGCAGATCATTAAAAATAAGCCTGACACTTACAATGTTGAAATTTGTATAATGATCAAATAGTATATTTCATTCTGTACACTAATTTTACATTTTACTATAAAACAACAGACGTTTGAGTAAGTATTTCAAATAGGCTTTATTGGAAATCATCGTCAAACAATTGTAAATCCTCCCCCGATCCCAAGGTTTATCGGAATAGCTGTCGTTGATTAAATCTGCGGTACATCGAAATCCTCTCGGCAAAGCTGAGCTAACGAGGGTCACCCAACCCCGGAGGATTAGGTATTATTTCCGTCGGAGGCCCTCCAAGGGTTGTTCCCCATCAAATTCGCATTATTAATGGTTTACTATATCTCAGGGTTAACTAACTCGGAAGAAGAGGGAGCAACATTTATACGTTAGAAGGAAAACGGCGCGTAAATTCGCGTGGATTCATCTCTGGCAAAAATGTCTTCTATTTTTGACTTATCAGTATCTAGGCATCTGTTCAAGTTACGAGGAATTTAAAATGGAGTGGATGAGCTCACATCGTCCGATTCGATGGCAATAATGGCAGAGGCGAATGGCTGCTCCGTTTTACCCTTCATTAACATTATATTCAGGATACGGTTTATTAATACTATATACCCTTAATCACCTCCTATAAATCGGCGATCCTAATGAATAATTTGCACACTGTGGGGACTTGAAGGTTCATGTTGCTTACTTGGAAGGGATTGGGAATAATGGCCTGGAATAAAGATGTATATTGCCCTTGCGATTTTCTTCCAATATTTTTTAATACGATATATTGGAATATGGACATCAACATACCCCTCCCGGGTCGGACATATGTACATATACAGGGGTACCCCCCCCCCCCCCCCCAAGCTTCATGACGCACCCCCCACCAAAATTTATGAAGCACCCCCCATGTAAGTTAGAACCCCCTCCCCAAAACTAAAATGTAAAAAAACACTCGTGAGCACCCCTTATTTCATCTAAAAACTAATCACGGACAGTGTTCGAGCACTGTCATTGTCATTCATACATTTTCAGAAAGAAAAACAAACCATATTTAAATGAATTACTGGGTTTATTATCATTTACGTTCTATCTAGTGATGAAATATATTTTTTGAATCCCCCCCCCCCTTCAGAATCTCAATAACGCAGTCTGCGTCATAGCCCCCTCCCCTGTGGGCACCCCTGACATATACATAGATGTTGGTTGATTACTCTCAACAACGAACCTTTGTTACCGACCAAGAAACTTTGTCCTCCTCAAAATTCGTTGATTTACGTAAGAACAGTTAAATTAATTACATAAAGTTTCATTATTTTCGTAATTACTAGATAGCCGTTCTACTGGTATTGAATGTGGTTCGTGATACTTATAACATGGTTATATTAGAAAAATACTGCATTATCTTAACTCAGCGCCTCCACATCTTGTTATTATTTAATATAGTTTCCAAACGAGCTCTATTCCCTATACCTAAATTCATTTCATTAGGCGAGAATTAGTGTTGAACCGACTTTTTAAAAATTAAGAAAACGTGGGTCTGAAATACAGATTTTCCGTTTTGAAAATGGGGTCAGTACTAAAGAGAACCCTACAATTTTATATTTTATCTTAGTTTTGTGGAACAAACATGGAATAAAAACATATCGAAACATTGATACTTTTCACCAATATGTCGAATTACTTCTTACCTTCCCAATAATGGGAGATTATAACCCATGAAATATAACAGGACAGAGGCACCTGAGAACAATTGAACCTAGAGAGGATAGAAACATTTGAACACCTAATTGTCCAATGTGAGTATTTATGAAGTTAGGCTAATTTAAGATAATCAACAAGGAATAAATTCAAGCTCATAAATCACCCACTCTCTGCTACCTTTTGAAGAAGTGGTTGCTAAGGAATTTACTGTTAGGCTCTTTTTGATAACTTTTGACGCCCAAGCGTTATTTCCTTTCTATATGATTTCCTTTTTTTTAGACAATGTTTTCCTTTCTGAGTTGATTAGACTAGCGAGTATTACATGACGAAGTGGTTGGGCTCAAATCCGACTTCAGCTACAGTAACAATTGTGACAGTAGGGTGGTTCAACAAAATTGTTTTTTCCAAATCGCGCTTTGTATATATAAAAAAAAACAATGCTGCTTAATATGCATCCAATTTCGTTGCGTTTTAGAAGTCGCCCGAATGTATTTTTAACTTTTAACAAAACGAAATCGGACATAAGAAGTTAAATTTGCACCCCGTTTTCTCATTTAAAAACAAAAAAGGCTTCTCAGCACAAACAGGTGACCTTGATAATGTAGCTCACTGCCAGAAATTAAAGAAAAAAGGCAAAAAAACTTACAATTTCTCGCATTTTTATAGTAAATGTCTTGTTAAAAGGTACAAAATTCGGGGATGATTGATTCTAAATATGTTACTTTACCATTTTCCCATCAGAATTAGCGATAGTAACAGAAAACGCGGTACTAATAGTTAATTTTGAGCCCTCCTCAGCGAATCCACCCCCTCCCTCAACCAAATAGAAAAACTGGGTTTAAAAAAATGGAGAATGACACCTATTTTCAACATTTTCACCCTTAAAAATGAGATTTTCTTAGTCAGATGGGGTTTGGCTTGGGAACAATCTCAATCGATTCGGTGTCCAAAAGTAAATGATGACATCCTTCTTAGCGTATGTTGGAAAAACATTAAAAACCCACGTCTTTGTCACGTTTTTGATCAGTTTTTGGCCTGTCGCATCTTTGCTTGTGAGGCGATCGGGCTAGATAGAAGTTACTGGGACAAACTAGTACTCATCGGATTCGAACCTTTAAGGCATAAGAATTTACACACCTTGAAGCACGAAACGAGGTAACATTGGGAAAGGGCAAACAACCAGGTGAAAAAAGGGCCTTAAACGCTCGAAGGTAGGTTCACAAAATTTCAGATCGATATCTCGAAAACTAAACGAGATATTGATGTTTTACAGCCAAGAGATCTTGAAGCAATACATGGTGATAAGATGCACTCCCTCAACCGAATACTGCCACACGACCTACTCATTCGAAGTGAGTACTGAGTTCAAGTACTGGAAAACATCAAGCCTACAGAATACTACTCTCAACCTTCTTCTTCGCCCAGTGAAACGCTCATCTATCAATTCTAAGATTAAAGATTTTCAAGACCTTTTTCCATATCTCAACGCGGAGGGGAAAAGATGGATTAATAAGAGTTTTGAAGAAACTCGACAATCATTCGATGCTGATCATCGGCAGCTTTTCAGACGACAAAGACGACAGCAGAGATGAAAATTGAAAAAATGTTTACACGCAGCACCTTTTTATGATGTTTCTGTTTGGTTTCTTTCTAATTTTTGGTTCTATACAATATTTGTTCTGATTTTTATCTTCTTCAAATGATTGAAATACGGGGTTTTTCTATTTGGTGGCTTTTAATGCATTAAAATAGTCGGATCACACAATTTACCAGAAATGAAAAGTCATCAGTGCCTTCATTCTGATTTTTGCAAACTCGATTTTTGAGCTCATATTGACCGCAAATGTTACATTTTGCTATTATTTTGTATAAAGAAAGACCTGAACAGAAGTGGCCACGCTTTCTATCAGAAAGTGCACTTAACATATTAAAAAGGCAATCAAATGAAAACTTTGAAGGGCGATATCTGAAAACACAAATCTTGCCCCAAGGCCCTTTTTCCGCCTGGCGCCTCAATTTTTGAAAATTATTAGCCAATAATCATATAAAATAGAGGATGCTCTATTTTATGCTACTAAACCTGTCCATCTATAGATGATATTGTTTATCATGAATTGGATTTCTTGAAGACAGAATATCGTTAGTTTTTCATCAACTGATTCAGAAATTTCTTATTTGAAGCATTTACATGTGTATCCCAGTGAGCTGGAGGCGGCCGATATGCAGGAAACGTGAATTGCCTCTACCGCATAATATCCGGCCTTTTGGAGATCCAGGGCCAAAGATTGATCTGCCGACCCTCGTTCCATCAAAGAAAGGTCGCCAGATCCGATTTCGACGGGTCAACCGAGGCCAAAGTTTTCCCCTCTGGAAAACAGAGATGGGGGAGCGGAAAAAAATATATAAATAAATAACTCGGTGATAAGGCCTTAGATTGAGGGAGCTGTTTAAGGAGTGATCCCTCAATATACATTCATATGATGTGGGGGGCCTCTAAGCAGAAGGGGGTACCCTGTCTCCGATACTCCTTATTTTTTTCACATTTCTCTTTTTCTACCTTCATCCCGGGTTGAGGCGTGTATTTCCGAAGGGACGAACATATCGAAGAAATACACCAATTCCTGAAGGACCGAAGGAAAGTTAATGGGATAGGTAAGGGAGGCCACATTGAGTTTACCAACCAGAATCTCTTTTTCGACCTTTTTCCCCAAGAAGCCCTGGAAAACTAGGGTAACGCTCTATTACTGAGGTCTACGAGGACCGGTGGTATTGATAAGTTTTCCACCATTTCTGCCAAGTTCGATGGAAGAATCTACGAAGAGACGGCCAGAATCCGCGAATGCCGTATATAACTGAATGAAGTTATGAAGACTCAAACTAAACGAAACTAAATCTATCCGTGAGATTGTTACCTATAGAACCAAACAACCACATTACAACTATTTCTAAAGAAATATATAGAAAGTTACTTACTGCATATAGCAGATTTTATAGTCACAATTGAATAGCCAATTTTTGCAATGCTAGGAAACGTTCGCATAACAAGCATGTTGACATTATTTTCTTCTATCCAAGTTCTTACCGTTAAGAGAGATCATTCGATCCATGGAAGAGATTTTTATCAGCAAAACATGAAAACTTCAGAGCTATTTCAAAATTGTATGATATTCTCATTTTTTGACATATAGCTTTTCCAAGTCAGATTCGGAAATTTCCAAACCAATTTCAGAATTTTCCATTTCAATTTCAGACTTTTCCATTTCAATTTCAGACTTTTCCATTTCAATTTCAGAATTTTCCATTTCAATTTTAGAATTTTCCATTTCAATTTCAGAATTTTCCGTCACTTTGTCCTAAACCTACTCTGCTCCTTTAAGGTTTAGCCCTAAATTCACAGGTGTCGTTGCTGCTCCACCTAATCCTCCACATTTGCAGTGTAGCTGGGTTCTATGAGCTACTATGGTATATAGTCTATTACATAGTATAGTATAGCGTAGCCCTATACCTACTATACGAAATCCAAGAGAAAGCTGGGTGAAAATAGAGTTCAAATAATGCTATTGTTACATCATTCCATTATCCCTTATTCATGCTAGTAAAACTCAAACAATATGTATCATATTAAACAATATGTATTATAAGAACAAGTTGTGTTTGAGAATGTTCCAAACTAACAAAACTGGAAGCAAGTACAAGTATGGTGAGGAAAACAAAAACAAAAACGGAGAATGGGAGACGGCGAAAACTAAACACGAAATAATGGATTTATTCTTATCGGTATCTGATATGATTAACCTTACCTAACTGATGAAATCACTGACTGATAACAATTGTAAATAAGGAATAACCAGACCTCGTTTTCAATTTTTACAACATGAAATAACGATGAACTAGGGATCAAATACCTCAAAAAATGATAACTTTTCACAAATCGCGTTTTTTTTTTCAAAACCGGAGAACCCCTGTTTTTTGTCACTTAGGCAACCAACAGCGCTGGTAACTTGATTTTGTTTACAGAACAAGGCTAGATTTAAAAAATCGTGAGCATAAAAAATATGAAAAACTATTTTGTTATATTGTCTCGAGGTGAAATAATACTCGTATTTTCACAACAGAGTTGAAACTCGATCAATGGTTATATGAAGAAATGAGAAGAATGAAGTAGATGAAGAAATTAGAAAAAAAAAACATGAAGATGTATATAAAAGATGAATATATTCTTAGTTTTGGATATTATTCTTTCTTATTTTAACATACTAAATTAACAATTATTTGTAATATGGGTCATTTCAAAATTTCGGGTTATTTTGTGTCACATAGCTCCTGTTCTCACTCTGTATGTCGTAAGAGCTCGGGATTTTCTCAGCAATATACAGCAGACTGGTATCTACTTAGCGCCGTAAAATTTACGTCAATCAGCTAACTAGCTGATCAATTAAAAATCATTAATCATCCGTATTCTCCCTCCCTACAACTGTCACAGACAGTAGGTTGGAAACTTCAAAATAGTTTCTAAGCTCTTCCAAATAATCTTTTAATTTGCAAAAAAATCTTATAGGTCCAGTATGTGGTTGGTTATAACAATATATTGAGGAAATGAGGCAACTCCACTTTTTGAGCTAAGTTTCACTGGGCTTTATACCTGTCACAGAGATTTTTTCTCTCTCCCTACAATTTTTTTGAATAGCTCGCCCTGACCAGAAATAGGGATATTTGGTCGTAAAAAAAATGGAGGACAACAGTGCTACAACATGACTTTCCGTGTGAGCGTTTTTGTGGCCCTACGGTCCCTTCAGTTTGATGAGTGATGTGATCAAGTGTTGAAGTCTTGTGCGTAGGTAAATTACTTCTCTCTTCCTACAACCTCTTCATCAACGTGGGTAAGTGTTTATTTACATTTCAATGAGCTCCAACCTTGAGTCTTGATGACAAGATGTTGTGCATTACTTCAAACGAATAAGAATATTGATGATGAGCCTTTGGGGAATGGAAAACACCCAAAACGTCTCTTCCTACAACCTCTCTCCCTACAATTTTCGGAAAATGACTGAGTTGTAGGGAGAGAGAATGTATTGGAGGGAGAGAGGATTATGCAGTTAATTAAAATAAAAGAGATTTGTAAGGTGCAGGAGTATTTCTCAACTGACTATGGGGAAAAAGGTGTCCAAAGAAAAGTGGAAAGAGTATGCAAGAAGAAGAAGGCAGAGGATAAAGAGCGATCCAGTGTTAGCGGCGATTGAAAAAGAGAAGGAAAGGAAGAAGTATGAAGCTAAGAAAATGAAAAAAACGCTGCAAATTCTTTCACTGGGGTTTATTATTCAATTGGCTTGCGTTCATGATTTGAATTTCTACAAAGCTTTGGAGTGTCGTCCGTGTTTCACAGGTGATAGAGCGATTATTGAATTTCAGGAGGCACACAAATATGATCAAATGATCAATCCAAATAGGTATTTTGGTTGAGAACAGATTTACGTGCTCTATGCATATCTCCTGAAATTCAATAATCGCTCTATCACCTGTGAAACACGCACACTCCAATGTTTAGTATAAATTCAAATCATGAACGCAAGCCAATTGAATAATAAACCCCAGTGAAAGAATTTGCAGCGTTTGGCAATTTATTACACTTTTGCAATACAATCGGTTCCTGAACCGATTGATATACAATTTAGACTTGTTTTCCTCAGAACAGCGAGAACATTTTGTCTTACAAAAAATTACATTTTTCAACAAAAGCAACTAAAACGTCTTGCGTCAAGAGGGGGAGATTGAAAGGGGCTTTACTGGTGTTAATGAGGGAAAGTCAGCCCAGTTTAAGGGTCCGCTGAGGTGTTGCCATGATGGCGGGGAAAGGGTTTTCGCCCCTGAGGTCAGGGGTCGTTCCTATATGGGCAATAGTATAGGTACAGGGCTGCTGGGCGCCTGCCGCGCCGCGCCTCTAGAGAGAAAACGCGCCTCTAGAGAGAAAACGCGACTCTAGAGAGAGAAAACTGGGGCGCCTGTGTATGTACCTACATGAAGAAGTCGCCAGCCGCAGACGCGTCAGGGTCATATGTGAAAAACGAACGCGAGCGAGCGGGGGCCACCAACGCGATCTGTTCTATAAGCGATCAAACTATGCTGTTCTATGGAATTGTCATACGTAAAAGCGCGGCATCGCTCCCCCCACCCTAGTGCCGCGTGGTGTGACTTTGAAATCGCTTTTTTGCCGCGCAATCGCGTTAAAATCTGTTTACACTTTGTAGGTTAACCTGCTACTGTCGAGATTTACCGTTCTTCGTCGATTTCGCCTTTCTGCCGTATTTTCAATGAATCTCAATTGAACGATGTTTCAAAAACGTACAGAACGAAAATTTCAAAGATTCTGATAAGACGACTTAAACAAAATGAAACGTTGAAAAACGTGAATTTTTTTCACGATTGTAATAGTTCGGAGTGCTTTCGAAATGCGTTCATTCGATTCAGCGAGAAAAATTACGTGGTTATTTCCCCCTCGTCTCATCACTTTCATCCAACAACACACTCAATATTTCATGCCAAAACACCGATTTCTCTCTCAAAAATCGCTCTGAAATAAAAAATTCAAAAAGGTCAAAAAATTCAAATTTCAGGAGATATGCATGGAGCACGTAAATCTGTTCTCAAGCAAAATACCTATTTGGATTGATCATATTTGTGTGCCTCCTGAAATTCAATAATCGCTCTATCCTGTGAAACGCGCACACTCCAAAGCTTAGTAGAAATTCAAATTATGAACGCAAGCCAATTGAATAATAAACCCCAGTGAAAGAATTTGCAGCGTTTTTTTATTGAACCTCCCCCCCCCCCCCCCCCCCCCCCCCCACAATAAAAACATCTATAATTTATCAAGTCCTTCAGCACTCGTATTGCGTTAAAACTTCCCCAAATCCAAATTTAAACGATGTAGCCAAAGGTAGACAGATGTAGAGGAGGCACACAAATATCATCAACTGATCAATCCAAATAGGTGTTTTGGATGAGAACCGATTTACGTGGTCTATGCATATCTCCTGAAATTCAATAATCGCTCTATCACCTGTAAAACACGCACACTCCGAAGCTTAGTAAGATTCAAATCATGAACGCAAGCCAATTGAATAATAAACCCCAGTGAAAGAATACTTATTCACCCCAGTAATAATATTGAATAATAAACCCCAGTAATAATATTGAATAATATTTACCTATATATTACCAGCGTTTCATGCATATCAGAATGCTTCAACCCGTGTATCGGCTACTAACTACACTACAAGTATTCACATCGGCTATCACTCCAGTATCCACATTCACTACAACTCGACGCTATCGGCCGGAAATCACTAGGTTACAAACAAACAATAATAAACGAAAAAACGCAAATGTTGGCACCATAAATCGGGCCATACATCGCGAATGGTTTGACCTACGGACCTGGGGAGGGGCTCATTCGATTCCTGACGGTATGTTCTTAAAATGAGGTTTCTAGGGATTTTACAAAACTTTAACAGCCCTTAAAGGGCACGTTAAATTGGGTGAGAGAGCTGGCTCAAGAATTGGGGCGTCGTCGGACCAAGATGGATTTTTCCTGAAAATTTCAGATTTTTTGCTCCAGCCGTTTGGGAGAAATCGTGCGTACGGCGTACGGCGGACGGACGGAAAATTTTTATTGCAGATTCGGATTCTACACCCTTTGAAACGTAAACCATGAAATTTTCAGGGGGGGTTTTTTTTTTTTCCAGAGCGATTACAATGGTTTATTATTGAATAATAAACCAAAACAAGTCAAGCTAGTCAAGGATATGACTGAATGGGAGTTGAGGTCAAATCGGAAGTTGTGTCGAGAGAAGGCTAAAAAGGCCTATCAGAGGAAGAAGGAGAGAGGCAATTCGAAGATCTATTTGGCCCAGCATTCCCCTCCTGCAAGTGAACCAGGGGAGGTAATCCAACAACCGGTCGCAAAATAGTTAGAAAAGAAAGAACTAAGGCTTATCGAGAACTGAAAAAACCTAGACTTCAAAATGAAGCTCTAAAAAAGCAGGCAGACAAGTGGCGCCAAAAACATTGGCGATTGCAGCAACAACTGATGACAAAAAATCTCAAAGAAAATTTGTATCTGCACTTTCGAAAAGAGGGTCTCGAGAGGAGATACGCCGTAAGTTGCTGTTTGGAGAAGTCATGAGAAATCAGTTGTCAGAAAACTACAAACGGATCCTTGTTAAGGGACATAAACGAACATTTGGAAAGATTGTAGCTGGTGATGCCAAGCTTTTGTTGCGCTATAGAATGATGACGAATCAGGATTATTCATGTTGGCAAACTTCAGAAACGCATCCAAGAAGAGTAGAACGCCTTTCCGCTACGTGTGAAGCAATGACACAATTAATGACGATGGCAGTATCGGAGTGATTGGATTACGCCGCTATCGAAAATCCCTGACAGAATTCGTAGTCATGGATAACGGCATTTCCGTAATAAAAATTTGACTGATATTGATCAGGTTCTCCCTTCACCAAATTTTGTTCTTCAAAATAGAAAAATGGTGTACTCGTTCCAACGTCAAATCAAAGGTGTCAGGGAGCAATAATATCGGAAGGTTGATAAGCTATGAAGGTGCCAGCGTAAACTTATGCTGGAATCTTCATACCACTTACCTTCTTACAAGAATTTATTAACTTCATTTGTTGAATTAATCATGAGAAGCATGCATATTTTGTCTTCCCCTTTCGCTTGTGTATGTTTGTACGATACCTAGGTGATTTGTTTGTTCAGCTTCCTCGAATGTTGTACACCCAATATTGCTTCCGAGTGTACTAAAGTAGCGGAAGCATTGTTTTCACTTTCGGAATGTAAAATTTTTTTGTCTCCAAAATCAAAAATTCCACTCGCATTTTGCGTTTTAGACCTTTCTGAACAATTTTGGTTCTGGTCTGTGTGTCTGTCTGTCTGTCAGCAAATCCTTGTTACGGGCAAAACTACACGAAGTTATAGTCCGATTTTGATGAAATTTTCAGGGATTGTGCGGGTTGGGGTGTAGCTGATTCCCTATAGGTTTCATGACCCCGGATCAATAGTAGCCTCTGCGCATGCGCAAACGTGAAATCCTTGTTACGCGCATAACTCCTGGAGTTCTTGATCAATTTCGATGAAATTTTCAGGGATTGTTCGATTTGATGTGTAGATGGTCCCCTATGAGTTTCATGACCCCCGGATCAATAGTAGCCTCTGCGCATGCGTAAACGTGAAATCCTTGTTACGCGCATAACTCTGGGAGTTCTTCATCAATTTCGATGAAATTTTCAGGGATTGTTCGGTTTGATTTGTAAATGGTCCTCCATGAGTTTCATGACCCCCGGATCAATAGTAGCCACTGCGCATGCGCAAACGTGAAATCCTTGTTACGCGCATAACTCCGGGAGATCTTGACTGATTTCGATGAAATTTTCAGGGATTGTTCGAACTTATTAGGTATATTTTATAGTTTGTTCAATAGTTAAACATGCCTACCTTTATTTTCTCAAGATATGATCCTGCATAACAATAAATTTACCGTAATTCAATATTTACTTCGCCTATTTGAACGAAGTTCTTTAGTCAATAATAATTTTCAATGATCTATACAGTCATGTTATGGATACGAGGAAGCTATGTGCCACACCCACTTGGCAGACGTTTTTTTCCTGTTTTCTTTTCACGGATCGATGTTTGTTTGAGAAGCAGGTTAGTTACCTATTTTTCATTCATTTATTTCTTTTTTGAGAAGCACATTTGCTCTCAATTACCTTTTGGTCAAATTAGGAATACCCAACGTTTCCTACTCTACAGTTTTTGATGTTACCTTCTTGCCTATTTAGAGATTTTGGTATTAAGAGTAGGTTTTATATTTTTTACGTTGTGATAACCTGACTGGATGATGGTTGTGATTAAAAAATAAGTCAAACTAAAGAGTGATTTTCAGTTTTTTAAATAATAATATATCATGTTTATGTTGAAAGTTGCATGCGGATGTCGATTTCTCTCTCCCTACAATCTAAAAAATTTTAAAAATTGGTATCTCTTGAACGAGTTAATAAAGTACGCGCCCACTGCAGGGCCTTACTTGTGAACCAATACAGAGTCGAAATATGTCAAGGGAACCGCCTCAACTGGTGTTTAATTTTTCAAAAACAGCTGAGCCCAAAATAACCCGAAATTTTGAAATGACCCATATATTTAATACATTTTTGTAACTGTGACTCCTCCGCACAGCACAAGCTACGCTGAAAGTGGGGAGCAGCAAAGTACTCAGTATTTTTGTTCTGTAAAAATATGTTTTCCATGAAGAAATGCATTATAAAATAAAGAAATAGGTATCCAGAGGAACAGGATACAGAGCGCTAAATTAAAACCGAATCATGAACCACCTTAACAAATTGTTTTCTTAGTCGATTACCGAGGTTCACTATCGAGAAAATCATCAACGACAAGTGAAACAATTCGTCGCGAAAATTCAATATCGTCTTATTTTGGGTAAAATCCCGATTTCAACTCGGAATGAGTAGCGAGGGAAATGAACAAGTGCACTATGTTGGACAAATAAAAACCAAAGCAAGTTCCTAAACCAAACAGCAAGAACAAGAAAAAACAACCATCTCTCCGTATGGAAAAGTTGTGCTACCCGCCTTCTTCCACCCCAACTAAGCTGCGTGCGGAAGGGCCAGAGCGTGGGGCATTTCATACAAATGGACACACATTTCTTGTCAGTAAGAGAGTTTTTTTCGCCACTTTTCTACGTGTTCTGATCGGAACCTTCTCCTTACTACCTGGATAAATTATTCATGGTGGGTTTTTTTCTTTTCGGAAACAACGAGTGCGTTTCCCCTATAATAACCGGCGCTATCGGCGAAGAGCTGCGGGGGGTGTATGTGTGTAGAGGGACTCTCAGTGGAAACAAACACGGAATTCCCTTTGGAAACTTGCGTTTCTAACATGGGATCGGTTCAGGGGACGCCTGGGGACACAGTTGTTAAGCACAAAAAAAGGAAAAACTTTTGCAACAAAAAAGTATTTTTATAGTCTGGGATTGGATACCACTTCTTTATCACACAAGTTGGAACCTTTATTCCTAGTGTTGGTTATCATTGGCGAGAACTTCCCTACTGTTAAAGGTTAGTATGAGCTGGATGTATAATATACATATTATGCGTTATTTATCTATTTTTTTCAGAGTTCTGCTCAGTGCTGATCTAACGAACTTCACAATGTGCTTGTTATCGATGTAGAGCTGTCATCAACCAACTTGGGCCTGGTTTCCCCAAAGGTTTCAATCCAAGTTAACCAAATGAACCGAAGGTTTCAGCGGTTTAAACGAAGATGTTCGGTTTCACCAACTCCAACACAGTTGAACCAGCGATCAAACGCGCTAAATCGACACTCAAAACCAACCTACCAAGTTTGAGTTGTTAGCACCTGAATAACCCTTAACACCAGTTCTATTCGACAGCTTTGTGTTTCGCTGCATCACTATTTATGTGTAGATGGAAAATCAGTGGAAACAAACACAGAATTCCTTTTGGAAAATGCGTTTCTTCATTCCTAGTGTGGGTTATCATAGGAGAGAACTTGCCTACTGTTGAAGGTTAGTATGAGCTGGATGCACATGCGTTATTTGTTTTTTCGGCGTTTTGAAGAAGATATAAAAACAAACTCTACAAAGTTGTTGTCTGGATCGATATAGAGATTGGTTGAGAAAGGATCATCAACTAACTTGGGCTCGGTCTTACCAAGGTTTTTAATCAAAGTTAACTCTATAAACCGAAGATTTCAGTGGTTAATCAAGGTTGTTCGGTTTCACGAACAAACCAATGATCTAAATCGCTAAATCGAAGCTCAAAACCAACTTTGAGCTTTAATACCAGCCCTTTTTGTCATCTTGGCATACCGAAAAATTGTTTTGCTACATCTCCATTCATTGCGACATTTCTGCTTGTTGTGTCATCTTTTTTTTTATTATTCAATAATAAACCATTGTAATCGCTCTTGAAAAAAAATTCTAACTCCCCTGAAAATTTCATGGTTTACGTTTCAAAGGGTGTAGACTCCAAATCTGCAATAAAAATTTTTCCGTCCGTCCGCCGTACGCCGTACGCACGATTTCTCCCAAACGGCTGGAGCAAAAAATCTGAAATTTTCAGGAAAAATCAATATTGGTCCGACAACGCCCCAATTCTTTAGCCAGCACTCTCACTTAATTTAAATTGCCCTTTAAGGGTTGTCAAAGTTTTGTAAAATCCCCAAAAACCTCAAAAAAAGTCAAGGCCTAAATTTGGACTTTTTTTGAAGAACTTTCCATGAGGAAT
The DNA here is from genome assembly GCA_031894815.1 of Creontiades dilutus. Lineage (NCBI taxonomy): Eukaryota > Metazoa > Arthropoda > Insecta > Hemiptera > Miridae > Creontiades > Creontiades dilutus. The sequence goes on from JAVIWC010001618.1 coordinate 995,097, forward strand.
CGAATGAGCCCCTCCCCAGGTCCGTAGGTCAAACCATTCCCGATGTATGGCCCGATTTATGGTGTCAACATTTAGGTTATTTTGGTTTATTATTGGTTTTGTTTTGATTACAATAACCTAGTGATGTAGTGAACGTGGATACTGGATGAACTCCTAAAAGGGTTTATAGCCGACACACGGGTTGAAGTATTCTGACAACCATTAAAAAAAAAAAAAAAAAAAAAAAAAAAAAAAAAAAAAAAAAAAAAAAAGCTGCAAATTCTTTCACTGGGGTTTATTATTAAATTGGCTTGCGTTCATGATTTGGATTTCTTCTAAGCTTTGGAGTGTGCGTGTTTCCCAGGTGATAGAGCGATTATTGAATTTCAGGAGGCACACAAATATGATCAACTGATCAATCCAAATAGGTATTTTGGAACAGATTTACGTGCTCTATGCATATCTCCTGAAATTCAATAATCGCTCTATCACCTGTGAAACAGGGACACTCCAAAGCTTAGTAGAAATTCAAATCATGAACGCAAGCCAATTGAATAATAAACCCCAGTTTGTCGTTAGTTGTGCATTATATCAGTGTAAAGAGGTAGGTAAATAAAAAAAGGTGGATGTAGTCACAAGATAGATAATGGGACCCTATAAGTATCTTACCTCAAATATCAGTTTCTTTGTAGTGTAAGCGCACATGATCTACAGAAGACAGAATATTCTTTACTTCACAAGACGCACCCGCACTTCTTTTTCGGAACACCTAAACTTCGGTTCGCGTTTTCGTTTATGGGGAACTCCCGCTTCTCCGTCCAATCCCAAATTCATCGGGATAATGAATTTCAATAACAATATTCCAAACGAACTGTGAACATAAACAAGACCATTAACAACAGACAGCAATGAGTGACGCAAGTGAAGTAGTAAAGTAAAGCGGTAATCAAACAAAAACGGGAATACGTAAAGCGGAAATAGAAACGGTAATGTTACCACTGTCATCTCGGTATCACCTACATTTTGCGGGCAAATGCCTCCTCGATATCTTATGAATTAATTTTTGAACTCTAATTGAAGTTTTTACTCTAAATCAACGTTTTATAGGAACGCTATGGATCAATATTTACTGATAACAATGTAACCATTACATAAGATTACATTGGTTTGTTTTCAATCGAAGTTCAAATCTCTTAACCATGGCTGGTGAAACCGGCCCTTGGAGGTTTGGTAAAGTTCCATCATAATTATGTACCAACTTGAGTGACAAAAGTTACTAGTTGTTCTCAATTATGTCTTTCTGTTAGCGTTTAGCCTACTCTAATTGATAATCACCTGGAAGATTGTATCTGTTTTCTTTCTTTTATACTTTATTTCCAAAATAAGGGAGAACTGGTCGCAGGTCATTTGATGGCCTGTTACGATTTTGGAAATGAATCCCCTATATGGGCACAATGCCCGCGGCAGCGGATGAGCAGCCCCTATAACTCCCATCAAGCAAGAGAAACCGGTTCACACCATTTACTTTGCTGCGGCGACAAAGATTCGAGCGCGAGGTAATCCGACAATTTTCAAATTACACAAAGATCCAACAAAAGTTCTTTCTCTACTCATCCTCATAGACTCGCAACACTGTACCTACCTACCTAAACCCAATATGTCCCTAGTTCTAACAAACCAATCCAATCATAAATCTAATAGCCGGCCAACATAATATGCTTTTAACCTCTCTGAAATCTGTTTAATATTGTACGAACCAGAGTAAATAAATGTCCTTAGACCGGCTGGAAAACCGTTTATGATCCCAACTGAACAAGCCTCAAAGAAATTCTTATCCAGTGTTGTGGTTCTATGGGGTACTAAAATGTTGCTATTTGTTTTAAATCTAGTACTAATGTCATGGGACGGGTGAAAATAGTGCTTAAACTTTACGAAATGCTTCACAAATGCGAGCTCTTTCAGTATAGAGAATTGCAAAATTTCGAATTTTTTAAAAAGAGGCATTTTGGCACGAGTTTTTTCTGAGCAGTGATCAAAGGGTCGAGCGTTGTCTGATATGCACCACCCTAACAAGGAAGACAATAAACCAGCACCGACTGAACCAGAGCACAGTACTTTCAGCAGCGTGTCAGACAGGAAGAATCTCAGAAGAGCAAACAGGTACAAATTCTTCCGCAGCATTTAGGATACATGGCTTATTTGCCTTTCCAATTTCATGTATTGATCAAACCAGACCCCAAGATACGGGACACAATCGGTCATATCCAAGGATGTACATGTCGTCTTGCAGCTTTCGGGGGAGCGTTTATCAGTGTACAATTTAAGGTTACAATTTGACGGGATACCCGTTGCGTTCAATGAATACACCATAACTGGGTTTTAATTCATAAATGGTAAGAGAGGATGATGGAATTTAGAAAAAGATGTGTATAAAGAAACATTGCCACTCCTACTCAACACATAGGTTTATTATTTTTTTAATAATGCGTGATTGCTTCAGATATTGTGAGGTTTGGGGAGTCACTTTTTGGTTCAGAAATCAAGATTACTTATTTGCTGTGGGCGAATTCCTACGGATATGAAACCTATCCCTGTCGATTTTGAATCCACTTGCTTACGTTCGTAAAAACCTTGAAAACGAACAAGTTTTTGCCCAAAACATCAACGTGTGAGGCGACCGGTATGTCTAGAACTTGAGATCAACAAGGCATCAAGTGAAGTCCATGAGCAAAAAAAAAAAAAAAAAAAAAAAACGGATTTACGGCAGTTCTAAGGTCTTTTATGCCCCTTGCAGCTGACGGCGGATGGACGTTGCAGATTTTGAATCCATGCACTTTGAAACGTTAAATGACAAGGTTTGACGAAGTTTGCAAACAAATGTTTGCAATACGATTACAAAGGTTATTATTGAAAATAATTAACCAAAATTACTGGTTGCTAGGAAACAGTTCTCGGTTATTGATCGTTTGCCACAGTAGAGGTAGGTTTGTTTCCTGAATGATAGATATTCTTTCAAAACAACGGCTCAGATCTCTACTGGTTCCTTTGAAGCCTAAATTTTTGTCTCTGTTCAGAGACTGTCAAAAACCGATGAAAATATTGAAAATATAACAATTTATCACTATTAACCCCTCCATTTGCCCCTTTTTATAATTACAATAATTAAAAGAACTCCCAGCTGAACCAGATTTCCCAGAAGGTACTCAGCGGTGAAAACATTTTAAAACGCTCAATGCCCTCAGGATTCGTTCAAGAAGGTGGCAAATAATGCCTCACTGACTTAAGCCCCACTACTCTTCTTGAAAGATGCTTTAGCTAAAAGCTACTAGAAAACGTTCGAACATTGTCACACCAACAGACCTGGTGAGGCCATTTTAATGAAATAATTTTGACTTTATGATATCTGGACCTTTTTGTAACAAATAATAACAACTAAAACGACGCAGAATTAAAAAGAAAGTCTTTAATTAATAAAACAGAGAAAGAAAAGATGGAGCCTTCAAGTTGAACCCGCAGTTGTTTTGTTTACAACCATAAGTCAAGCTGATTTTGTTCAACCGTAATTTCCATAAAACAATATCGAGAGAATGATATGTGAAAATGACGTTTATAGAGTGAATTTCTCATCTACCTCACCTCCTAACCATCCTCACATCAAACCTACTTTTTGTTCTACATAAAATGAACTGATTCCAAGGAAAAAAAAAACGTCGTCAGAGAGTTTCGGTGTGAAAGATAACACTACCTGGTTTAATACTTGGCCAAACCAATACATCAAGAACAATACGAGAAAGGGTGGTGGAGAAGAGAGCTTTGTTTGCCGGAGGGGTGGAGGGGTTAGGCCCGAGTAATCTTTCTATTTCGTTTGGCCTTTTCAACCCACTCAATCAATCACAAAACTCCCCTCTTTACTCCACATTCCCTGCTCGTCAATCCCTCCAGAAAAACCTGCAATCCATATATAACATCCTTTTTTGCCAAGAGACATCCATTCGGTTGATTGTTGCTCATCTGCCCGGATTTTATCCATCTTTAATATGAAATACCCCCTTCCACGCCGCTCTTATACCTATTTCATCTCGTTTCCTTTTCTTCAATTTTTTTTCCATCAACTTCCCCGACTTCTCCCAGTCAGGATCATTTTTATTTTTTCGAGGGCAATCCTTCTCGGACGCTCACGCACACACAAAAACCAATACCGTGAAAATAAATGCCTCTCATGCTCCTGTTTCATCATTTGCTACAACATTTTCGAGTATAACCATACTCGTATGGGTCTGTCTTTATTTATCTGAAGATTAAATTACGCTGGAATACCGTCCTGAGCAATAACGAAATTTATGTTGAGAGGTTTTTGCTGAAAACAAAACCCCAAGTCCATCAACCATCATTGATACTTTCTTTCTCGATTGGACCAACAACTACTTCACCTAGGGCCTCTTCAGCATATGTTTACTTATTTTCATCAATAATAAAATTACTATTCTACAAAAATAACTAAACTATTTTGCTATCTTAAGTCATTATTTTCTCAAAATTTAATAATTGAATATGCGTGCTTTTCGTTTACGTTTTCTAATGGGTGCCCGGGCGCTCCTACTCAATCATTGCAGTTGTGCGCCCCCTTATTTGGTCAAGCAGATTGAGGACTTTTCTTTCTTGCTCTTTGAAATCAACATAATCAGCAAACTCTTCAAGGAAAGGCTAAGACTGTAAGTGAAGCTGCTAAGACGATCAGTATAGTTTAGACTTCTTGGAAAAATTACGGGGAAGTGGATTCGTTGACGCGGTAATTACCGCGAATGATGTAGCAGAAGAGCTGGAAATCGAACCAGTCTTCCAAGAAAAAAGAGTACGAAAACAGAAACGATTATTTTTGGATGAAAATAATGCGGAAAAGGAAGTAACTGCAACAGAGACAGACCCGGGCGTCGCCACACCACGCGACGGCCCTGATTATAACTACGTTAATAATGATGATTATAATAAGGGAAGTTGGCCGGTTTTGACTGTGATGAAGCACCCCCTAGTATTCCAATGATCATTGCTCCGACCTCGGTCAAGAAAATTGGCTGAAATGGTATATATCACTGTAACAGCTTGGGTCACCCGAAAATGTTAGCCAAATTGATACAATAGAAAAGGTTGGAAAATCGAGGAATCCATTCCTGGAAAAATTGTGATTTTTGAAACCTCACGTCTACTAAACTAGTAAATGGACAGTGCTAAAATTTTCACGGATTTTTTTAAGTGGAGTCTTGTTAGCTTTTCAATCAACTAATCTTAAATTCCAATATCTGTTACTAGATTGATTGTACTGTTTAGCTCCCACTATTGCTGCTAGAGTGAGTCGGTCGCTCACCACCCATTCTCATACGAGATATCTGACTTGTAATCATTATGGTTATTGACTTAGACTAGGGTTTCATATCATGCATTTCAAATCGTCAGTAGCTTCTGCGATTGCGCAGACTGACGTATTGATTTTTACATACCGCCTTTTATTGGGAACCTGTTGATCGGTAGGTAAGCAGGTATTGTTGTTGTTTTATAGTTTGTTTCATATGTCCCCTGTGGAAATAGAGGAAAACATACAAAATTAGTAAAAGGACTTCAGCTGGAATAATGAATGGTGATAGTTGATAATAATAACGACTGTACAAGCTATGGAATAAAGCCGAAGGTATTTTTTTTTATTCCGAAACCTTCAAGCATCGCGATTTTTTTAGCACAGCTAGATTTTGCAGTCTACAATCGTCATCGTCTAGAATTGGAAAGGTTCGATGGAAACTTCCAGACCATCCACCATTTTCCACATTTCGTGAATTGTAATTTCACAAGCATGTATGTCATTACCTTTTCATATTTCAACGAGTGTTTCAATTACATAACGCAACAGTCGCCTTAGCTCTGCTAAGTTAGCAAATTTAAACAACAATCGATTTATCGGAAACAAAAACTTGTATCGATACCCTTCTCTGGTCAGCCGATCAGGTCGGTTTCACACGTGGTTTGTTACTGGGTAAAATACCAATGAAAAGATTCAAAAAATAAAAATGGAGTAAGATAGAACGTGAAGTTCGTGTTTGTTACTGATTATGACCTAACCGTGGAGATCGGAATCGAAATCTGAGCACATGACACCAGAGAGTATAGTTGCCAAAATGCTTGGAAGAGAGGAGTATTGGATCTCTGTAGCTGTCTATGTCGAAGAAATCCAGCAGAGAAAGATCGCCCGAGAACGAGAGAGGCAGAAGAGGGTACAAACGGACCGAGAGGAATAAACACCTCCCAAGGACTTGGCCTGAAGTAGTGTGTTGAACAGTTCAAAAATGGGAAAAAGTAGGTGAGGTTTTAGTGGGTTTGAATCCAACATAACCCGAAGAGCGGTCCCTTCTGGGTATCTAACGAGATCCGATTTTCACCTTAGGATCTTGAAGATTTCCTCACCTGCCTGCCGAAAAACACGCTG